>CP092865.1:58130522-58158861 GCA_030710605.1 Cordylochernes scorpioides | reverse complement strand
ATGAACATTGCTGATGAGATGTTGGACTCTGTCCGCGACGACACAAATTGGCTCCAGAGGGTCATAACTGGTGACGAAGCGTGGGTTTATGGTTATGACGTGGAAACCAAAGCTCAATCATCTCAATGGAAGCTGCCGCACGAACCAAGACCGAAAAAAGCGCGCCAAGTTCGGTCGAATGTGAAAGTTTTGCTTACAGTTTTCTTCGATTGCAGGGGCGTGGTGCATCATGAGTTCTTGCCACAGGATAGAACGGTCAATAAGGAATATTACCTGCAAGATATGCGCAATTTGCGCGAAGCAATCCGCCAAAAACGCCCGGATTTGTGGAAAAACAAAAATTGGTTTTTGCACCACGATAACGCCCCTGCTCACACATCGTTGCTTGTGCGCGACTTTTTGGCCAAAAACAACACACTAATGATGCCGCAGACACCGTATTCCCCAGATCTGGCCCTTTGTGACTTTTTCTTGTTCCCTAAACTGAAGAGGCCCATGAAAGGACGACGTTACGCTACGCTTGACGAGATCAAGACGGCATCGAAGGAGGAGCTGAAAAAGATTTTTAAAAAATATTTTTGAAGTGCTTCGAAGATTGGAAAAACCGTTGGCACAAGTGTATAATATCTCATGGGGATTACTTTGAAGGGGACAAAATAGGTATTCATGAATAAATAAATAATTTTTGAAAAAACACAAAAGTCGCGATACTTTTTGAACACACCTCGTATAGTGGAGTGGACTGCATTGGACAGAAAGAGTCAATTTACAGTCTGATGCAATTCTGAAGTTTCCACACGGGAAAATCTAGCTAGCTTTAGTCGCCTAAAGAACCAGGGCTTCTTTCTGAAATGTTGAATATTTGTTATATCAGCTGTTCATTACGTTACAGAAACGGCTGTGCATATTTTCTCCAATGTTCAATGTAAATATAAAAATACTTTGTCTTATACCTGGCTACCACAGTCAGTTAAAAGTTTTATATTTATTACTTTTGTAAGCTGTTTGAAGGCAGTGTACCAAATATAATACAGTTAAACCTGTCTATAGCGCCCCCTCTTGGGATTCACCAAAATAGGGTGCTATTGAGAGAGGGTGCTATAGACAGGTCACTTTTAATGTAAATCGCATCGTATTATGTATTTAAAATCGGACGCTATAGAGAGGAAGGCGTTATTTAGAGGGAGTGCTATAGACAGGTCACTTTTAATGTAAATCGCATCGTATTATGTATTTAAAATCGGGCGCTGTAGAGAGGGAGGAGCTATTTAGAGGGGGCGCTATAGACAGGTCCCTTTTAATGTAAATCGCATCGTATTACGTATTTAAAATCGGGCGCTATAGAGAGGGAGGTGCTATTTAGAGGGGGTGCTATAGACAGGTCACTTTTAATGTAAATCGCATCGTATTACGTATTTAAAATCGGGCGCTATAGAGAGGGAGGTGCTATTTAGAGGGGGCGCAATAGACAGGTCACTTTTAATGTAAATCACATCGTACTACGCATTTAAAATCGGGCGCTATAGAGAGGGAGGCGCTATTTAGAGGGGGCGATATAGACAGGTTTAACTTTATATATTTATTTTGTAAATAGAGCAGTCCATAAATAAATCTTTAAATAAAACGGCATATATTGGATCAAAATATCATTTATTTTACCAATATTTCATTTGGCTGAACGCCAACCTTTATCAATGTATTATAACATAATTAATGTGTGTCAACAACAAACTAAGCGCCACATAACGTCAATAGAATTAAGTTTTAATGTTATAACACCTTGATGAAGGTTGGCGTTCAGCCAACTGAAATATTGGTAAAATATATATATGGAGTATTTATATTTTTTATATAAACGGATGTCGTATTATTGTATCAGGTTTACAATATCAGATAACAAAACAAAGAGATATTTACCTCTATAAGAACATATCTAAAACAGTAGAGAACTAAGAGCTAAAGGAATGATAAAAAGACGTCCATTACTTTGAATAAAAGAACCTCGTGAAACAAAGACCACGAAAGGAAGAAAAGTTTCTTTCAAAGAAAGTAGAAAGTGTTTTCCAGACAAGACCAGTTCGGAAAATTCCTTTTTTAACCTCACGCCTTTTAACCAAACGATATTTTTTATTTTATTAAAAGCAGTCGCCTACTTCTAACCACCATGGTTATCATGGTCTGTACCACGTGTTTTTTTTTTTTTTTGCTTATCCCTTATACAATGGTACAGGCCATGATAATCCTGGTGGGTAGTTAGCGACTGTCTTTTACTGTAAGTACACCACATGTCTACACATGGTACAGGCCATGATAATCCTGGTGGGTAGTTAGCGACTGTCTTTTACTGTAAGTACACCACATGTCTACATATGGTACAGGCCATGATAATCCTGGTGGGTAGTTAGCGACTGTCTTTTACTGTAAGTACACCACATGTCTACATATGGTACAGGCCATGATAATCCTGGTGGGTAGTTAGCGACTGTCTTTTACTGTAAGTACACCACATGTCTACATATGGTACAGGCCATGATAATCATGGTGGGTAGTTAGCGACTGTCTTTTACTGAGTGTACACCACATGTCTACCCATGGTACAGGCCATGATAATTATGGTGGGTAGTTAGCGACTCTCTTTTACTGTAAGTACACCACATGTCTACATATGGTACAGACCATGATAATCCTGGTGGGTAGTTAGCGACTGTCTTTTACTGTAGGTATACCACATGTCTACACTCGGCCGTGCGGCCACGCGTCGCGCGAGCTCCGTGTTTTTCGCCTCTGGCAGGCGGTGAAATGCTTTTAGGCATACCGAGTTCGGCATCGCCAGGGAGCTCGGGATCTGCTGGACAAGAGCCTGGAAGGCCCAGCATCCCATCTCCTACTGGTGTAAAAATTTCAAGCAAAAACGGAAATGAGAAAATAATCTCAAAAGAAAACTCAGAAAATCGAGTTTATGCAAATCCACCGACAGGCGTCAGAAATGCAAATCTGGCCGCTGCGCGCGGTGACGTCATGACCGGCTCGGCAGCAGCTACGTCATCTAATGTCGCTGCCCGTGTCCTGGGAAGTTGGGCGGACTCCATCGAGGACCAAGGCCCTGGAAAGGACGACGACTTCACCGTCGTCAAGAATAAGAAAAGGCGCCGTGAATCGCCTGGTTCTCCTGCAGCGGCTGCGCCTTCCTCTGTCACCAGAGGCGCAGGGGCCACTCGCCGGCCCCGATCGTCCACGGGATGGGCACCGCGGGCGGAGGAGGTCAGGACCACTAGGGCGCATATCGCGGAGGCCAGGGTGCGGCAGGCGTCTTCAACCGAAGACCACTGCGTCTTCGTAGAGCGCAGCCCTGAACTGGAGCCCTACCATTACATGAGGGCCATAGATCGAATGTTTGGGAGCACCAGGGAGGTCTTCCAAGTGACCAAGATGAACGGCCACTTCCTGGTGGGACTGGCAAACAGAGGCATGGCCGAGCGCCTCATCAACGAGGGCCTCGAGGTGGAGGGAATACTCCACAGGGCCTTCCCGTTCCGCAAGAGGGCGGAGCGAATTACAGTGGGCAACCTCCCCTTCTTCGTGGGGGATGCAGCCGTCATCAGCGCCCTTTCATCTTTTGGGCGGGTCACATCTATCGCCCCCAAGCTGATGAAGGTAGGCCCATATGTCTACAACGACGGCCGCCGAGAGGCGTTTATCATCCTCCGCGAAGGAGTGACCATCGAGAGGCTGCCCACCCGCCTCGACATCACCATCAAAGGCGAGGCCTGGCCCGAATACCTGTACTCCGGGATTAGGTGCTCCAGGTGCCGTGGCCAAGGACATCGCAGGGCCAACTGCCCCCTGCTTGCAAGGCGAACCACCGCTCCTGGACCGGCCACACCAACCTCTCCAACCAGCGTCCCACCAGCGACTGCGCCTAGGCTGCCTCAACAACCATCTGCCCAGCCTCCACCTCCGACATCCCCCAGCCCAACCATGGAGGTCTCCGACGTCCCTTCCACAAGCCGAGCTGCGCTCCATCCACCTGCAGCACTCCGGCAATCACCACCAGCGCCTTCGGCCTTACCTGCGGAGGATGCGCCTCTTGCCCCTCCACCAGTGACCCCTGCTCCGTCCCTGCGAACACCTGGGAGTCGCGAGCCTGCGGCCCCAACACCGGACGTGGAGATGTCCATCGCGGAGGAGACCTCTGCGTCCTCCACGTCATCGCTAAATAACGCAACAAGAGTCGACCTCGATGCGTTCATCGAGAAGCACCCCAGCGTGTCCTTCGCTGGGACGGACGCCCTTGGTCTTGGGCGGGAGGAGGTCTTGGACCTCCTCTCCTCAAGGACCAAGGCGCAGAGGAAACTACCCCTCCTGTCGCCTCCGCAGTGCGTCGCCCTCGCCGGCCTGATCGGGCAAATCTTAGATCTGAGGCCCGGAGCAGCCAGCAACCTTTACAAAGTGCTCGGACAGGTCAAAGCTGAGCTGAGGACAACACCAGCCGCAGTGCCTACACCTCCACCGCCTGCGCCTCGGCCTGCTGAGACAACATCACCCGCTCTCCACGGGGAAAGGACGTCGCCGGACATCGCGACACCTCCACCTCCACTGTCCTGCCAATTTATCGATGACCGCTGGACGGAAGCAGACGACATACTACATGAATTAAACCAAGAACGCGACTGGGGAGTGGGGATCAGTGAGAGTGACATCACAGAAGCCGTCATATACCCCGAGGATAGGGAGCCTCTAATCAGGCGCCTGTCCACTCGGAGGAGGAGCCTCCTCGCTGGTTTCATCAGCTCCGCCATCGAGCGCGCTCGCGACTCCGATCCCTTTGTGCGTGAGGGCATGTCCGCGCTCAGGGGGATGTTGCCCTCCTGATTGGGCCCAGACGAGCCTCGGTGGGGACACCGCCTGATTTGTTTTAAATTGTAAATATTTGGTTCCTCCTGCTTAACTCTTAGGAGTAATGATTGACTAAGTAGTCAATAAAATATTTTTAATTGTCAAAATTGTCACATGTCTACACATGGTACAGGCCATGATAATCCTGGTGGGTAGTTAGCGACTGTCTTTTACTGTAAGTACACCACATGTCTACATATGGTACAGGCCATGATAATCCTGGTGAGTAGTTAGCGACTGTCTTTTACTGTAAGTACACCACATGTCTACACATGGTACAGGCCATGATAATCCTGGTGAGTAGTTAGCGACTGTCTTTTACTGTAAGTACACCACATGTCTACATATGGTACAGGCCATGATAATCCTGGTGAGTAGTTAGCGACTGTCTTTTACTGTAAGTACACCACATGTCTACACATGGTACAGGCCATGATAATCATGGTGGGTAGTTAGCGACTTAGATGTAACCAGCAACAATGAAGGTACTTACAGGGTATCCAGACGTAGCATTCCTTCAAGAGAATCCGGCTCAATGGTGTGAAGATGTCTCATAGATTCGAGGTACCTGGAACAGTCAGTAAGTTGGACTTTGTAGGACTTTACATGGACTCACATGACATATATTTTCCCAATAACATTACAATATGTACCTTTCTCTCGACCGTGCGTCCTCACAGCGTTTTCTGCGACTGATATGGAGGTCATGGAAATCACTAACAACTTTGGGATACTGGCTGAAAGCCAAGAGAATAGGCTGAAAGTGTATACAAACCTTACCTAAAACGTTCAAGTCTTCGCAGAAATATAAACAAAAGATTCAGAAATGGATAAGCTATTCAGATTCAAACCATCGCAAATATGTAAATTTTGAGCAGGCGATGGACGACAAGCATGCAAATTCTTTCCTCAATTGAGCTGATTGCCTGTAATAGTACAAACAGCTTCACCAGAGTGAAGATTTGATCTTCAATTCGTCAACGTGTGGCTGACGGTACCTCTACGACCAAATTGAGAAATCAAGAAATAGGTATTTAAGGCTAAATTTGCGGGAATACGCTTTTCATATGAAAAAAAAAAAAAAACAATATTATACAGTTAAACCTATATATAGCGCTCCCTCTTGGGACTCACCAAAATAGGGTGCTATAGAGAGGGGGTGCTATAGACAGGTCACTTTTCATATACAGTTAAACCTTTCTATAGCCCCCCCTCTTGGGACTCACCAAAATAGAGTGCTAGAGAGAGAGGGGGTGCTATTTAGAGGGGGCGCTATAGACAGGTAACTTTTGATGTAAATAGCATCGTACTACGTACAGTTAAACCTGTCTATAGCGTCCCCTCTTGGGACTCACCAAAATAGAGTGCTATAGAGATGGGGTGCTATAGACAGGTCACTTTTAATGTAAATCACATCGTACTACGTATTTAAAATTGGGCGCTATAGAGAGGGAGGTGCTATTTAGAGGGGGCGCTATAGACAGGTAACTTTTAATGTAAATAGCATCGTACTACGTACAGTTAAACCTGTCTATAGCGTCCCCTCTTGGGACTCACCAAAATAGAGTGCTATAGAGAGGGGGTGCTATAGACAGGTCACTTTTAATGTAAATCACATCGTACTACGTATTTAAAATTGGGCGCTATAGAGAGGGAGGTGCTATTTAGAGGGGGCGCTATAGACAGGTAACTTTTGATGTAAATAGCATCGTACTACGTACAGTTAAACCTGTCTATAGCGTCCCCTCTTGGGACTCACCAAAATAGAGTGCTATAGAGAGGGGGTGCTATAGACAGGTCACTTTTAATGTAAATCGCATCGTACTACGTATTTAAAATCGGACGCTATAGAGAGGGAGGTGCTATTTAGAGGGGGCGCTATAGACAGGTAACTTTTGATGTAAATAGCATCGTACTACGTACAGTTAAACCTGTCTATAGCGTCCCCTCTTGGGACTCACCAAAATAGAGTGCTATAGAGAGGGGGTGCTATAGACAGGTCACTTTTAATGTAAATCACATCGTACTACGTACAGTTAAACCTGTCTATAGCGTCCCCTCTTGGGACTCACCAAAATAGAGTGCTATAGAGAGGGGGTGCTATAGACAGGTCACTTTTAATGTAAATCACATCGTACTACGTATTTAAAATCGGACGCTATAGAGAGGGAGGTGCTATTTAGAGGGGGCGCTATAGACAGGTAACTTTTAATGTAAATAGCATCGTACTACGTACAGTTAAACCTGTCTATAGCGTCCCCTCTTGGGACTCACCAAAATTGGGTGCTATAGAGAGGGGGTGCTATAGACAGGTTACTTTTAATGTAAACCACATCGTACTACGTACAGTTAAACCTGTCTATAGCGTCCCCCTCTTGGGACTCACCAAAATAGGGTGCTATAGAGATGGGGTGCTATAGACAGGTTACTTTTAATGTAAATCGCATCGTACTACGTACAGTTAAACCTGTCTATAGCGACTTCTCTTGGGACTCACCAAAATAGAGTGCTTTAGAGAGTGGGTGTTATAGACAGGTCACTTTTAATGTAAATCGCATCGTACTACGTATTTAAAATCGGCGCTATAGAGAGGGAGGCGCTATTTAGAGGGAGGCGCTATAGACAGGTAAATCTGTATTTTAGTTTTTATTTAGTATACACTATATATTATTTTATGAACGGTGTAATAGAGGCAGAAATAACCCAGGATACCTGGAGCCACCATGTAATAAAGTCACCGACTAACTGAATTGAGACTTCACGTCTAATGTTGGACACCATCAGATCTCTTCTTCTTATCTCCACTCAATCATATTAGAGTATTAAGTTGTGACCCTTGATGGTGTCTGTTTGACAACCATCCTGACTGGGTGAAGTAGAATGTGTCTGCCTTTGTTATTAAAACTGGGAGCACTACTTACTGGCAGGCCACTGACTTAGCTCCAAAAGAAATGGCCGCTTCTGACATGAGGAACAGACACCATGTACAGCCGCTCCTAACATGAAGTACATCCTGTATCCCTGGAGACCTTACAGGGTACTATCAGCATGGCTGGGTGAAGTAGAATGTCATTAAGACTGGGACTCAGTAGCAGGCCACTGACCTAGCTCCAATAAGCAATGTCTGACATGAGGAACAGACACCCTGTACAGCCACTCCTAACATGGAGTACATGCTGTATCCCTGGAGTCCTTACAGGGTACTATCAGAATGGCTGGGTGAAGTAGAATGTCATTAAGACTGGGACTCAGTAGCAGGCCACTGACTTAGCTCCAATATGTAATATCTGACATGAGGAACAGACACCATGTACAGCCACTCCTAATATGGAGTATATCCTGTATACCTGGAGTCCTTACAGGGTACTATCAGCATGGCTGGGTGAAGTAGCATGTCATTAAGACTGGGACTCAGTAGCAGGCCACTGACTTAGCTCCAATATGTAATGTCTGACATGAGGAACAGACACCATGTACAGCCACTCCTAACATGGAGTACATCCTGTATCCCTGGAGTCCTTACAGGGTACTATCAGCATGGCTGGGTGAAGTAGAATGTCATTAAGACTGGGACTCAGTAGCAGGCCACTGACTAATATGTAATGTCTGACATGAGGAACAGACACCATGTATAGCCACTCCTAACATGGAGTACATCCTGTATTCCTAGAGGCCTTACAGGGTACTATCAGCATGGCCAGCTGAGCCCAGGTTGTTTAGCAAGCTTGTTACTGCTCCACCTCCTCATTTTTCATCCGGGCTTGGGACCGGCAAAGGCGGAGTTAGTTTATCAGATGAATTAGGCAAAATGACCAGAAACCCATTAACAAAGAATCAATCCAATATTACTCTTAATAGAAAAGAAGCTATCTACTCCATATCTGGCAATAACTGTAGTTCTAAATATGATGGGGAGACTGGGAGAAAAGTTCATAATAGCTGAACATAATAGGAATATTAAAAACAATAACGATCCCCCAAGATCTTTAATAGTTCAACACATAACAGAAACAGGTCATACACTTAACTTATCTCAACCCATAGTGTATTATGACAATATCTGCAGTAAATACCAAAGATATATAATAGAATCTATGATAACCAAACAGCAAAAATACATAAACAGATGCATTTAAATGCAATAAACAAACGAAACAACATGGACAAATCCCATGGATGTCTTCTATATATAACACAATTGTTCACCAATTTGTTAAATTTAATTTGAAGTCTCGAGATATCATTCAACCAGCACGTATCAAAAGCTGTAGATATATTTCAAATTTATATTATGATACATCAGCGCGCTATCTGTTATCAAAATTTGAAACTATTATAGACGCGTATGATTCTTTTTGATATTAAACAATATCTACTGCCCTTACTGCGATGGAAAAATAAGTGGGAGGGCCTGGCTAATCAGTGGTGAACCCTCCCAGCGGTATCTCCAGTTTAATCTACCATACTGCTGTTATATTGCATTTATCGATCTTCCTTTTATAGTGATACTGATGTTAGACTCTTGGAATGGGTATTTTAGATGAACTATGGAAATAAGCTTTGAGGACAGTAGAATTACATACAATTATAAATATATTTTAAATTATTTAGCAAAAAATATATTTTAAGAAACTGATAATTTATATTATGTTGATTGTACATATTGCCAGACATTTCTTTTTTTTTGTACACAGTTCTTTTTTCTTGTTTTTTTTTTCTCTCTTTCTCATTGTTAACATCATATGACTATTCTATTCACGACCTAAAATTATTGTATATATATGTATAGATAAAGACATACATGTATGACAGTGCAAGTGTCCTTAGGGGGACATAGCGCTTTAAATTGAAATAAATAAAAAAAATAGAAAGACTTTATATATTTTTTTCTAAAAAATTGTTCATTTATTTAGTATCACGTCCACAATACGTAACTAATCTGCCTGAAATTTTAACAGTTTATAAAGTAAAATCTGGAAAAACTTATAGTGAAAAATTTCAGATCTCTATCCCGAATATTCTTCGAGTTATTTGCAAATTTGCGTTGAAATTTTATCCTTTCGCTCGCAAGCAGCGCCTCTAACGGTGAAGATGGGAGTTAATATCAGCTAACCTAATGTATATGTAAAGTTTCGAGCGGGACACCAGAGTGACATCCACAGGGCCAATTTATAATTGTAACAAATAGTATTTAAATAAAAACATTTAATCGGGTAAAACCCGGGTATTGCCCGGGTTATTCGGCTAGTATAGAATAAAGAAGACAAATAAAGAAGAAGAAAGGCAAAGCTACACCAGAATGGGTATAGTGAATTGTTTTTCAGACGATCCTGATTGACTCTGACCACCGCCATCTTGCTGTGTTCTCCAATTTCCCATTGATATGTGACCACAGAGATCGTGTTGATTGTGATTGGATGGAACAGAATGCCCACGGTATAATAAACATTCTTATACTAATTCTTTCCCTATATTTATTGTTGGCTGTTGGGGCAGTGGTATAAACTGTTGTTTTTTGATTGATACGACACAGGTTCGAATCCCGTTTTTGGGTACTTAAAAAAAAAAAAAATAAATGCTTTAATGGTTTTGATTCCTGCAAAATGTTCAACCTCAAAGAATTACTCTGGTATATTTTGTAAGTACAAAATTCGAACTGTTTTCTACATGTTACTATTTGGTGTACTTTTACAGTAAATGATTATCCTGATGGGTAGTTAACGACAGCTTTTGGAAAAAAAAAACTTAAGGAAGTTGTACCTTTTAAGCATGTATATCGGGATTCAGACAATAACTCTGAAAGATACACTCATGGACAAAACTTAAGGAAGTTGTACCTTTCAGCATGTATATCGGGATTCAGACAATAACTATGAAAGATACACTCATGGACAAAACTTAAGGAAGTTGTACCTTTTAGCATGTATATCGGGATTCAGACAATTACTCTGAGATATACACTCATGGACAAAACTTAAGGAAGTTGTACTTTTCAGTATGTATATCGGGATTCAGACAATAACTCTGAAAGATATTACAGTGACCTTTATTGAAGACATACGAGATAACTAAGTGTAAATAAAATCATGCCTCCGTCTCCTTGAAAAAAAAATATATATAGACGACCGACGACATCAAAGACCTTCCAATTCATTAAGCTTTGCCTATGAATGTAACAATTATAGTACAGTAGACGAATGACTCGGGCAACGCCCGTGTTTTACCCGATTGAATGTTTTTATTCCAATACCATTTGTTACAATTATAAATTGGAGCCGTGGATGTCACTCTTGTGAAACGTCCCGCTCCAAACTTTACATGTACATTAGGTCAGCTGGTATTACCCCTCATTTTCACCGCTAGAGGCGCGAGCGAATTGACTTTTTGTAAATATACATAATTATAAAGATAGAAGCTTCTATAGAAGATAATGATCATAATGATGATGCGCGCGCATCCGTGACATGAGGAATTGAGGAGGAAAGACGGTCGTGACTATATATATTAATAATAATAATAATAATATAATAATAATAATAATTATTATTATCATTAGATAATGATAATGATCATAATGATGATGCGCGCGCATCCGTGACATGAGGAATTGAGGAATTGTTGAGGAAAGACGGTCGTGACTATATATGTTGATAATAATAAAATAATAATAATAATATAATAATAATAATTATTAATATTATCATTAGATAATGATAATGATCATAATGATGATGCGCGCGCATCCGTGACATGAGGAATTGAGGAAAGACGGTCGTGACTATATATGTTGATAATATAATAATAATAATAATATAATAATAATTATTATTATTATCATTAGATAATGATAAAGATCATAATGATTATGCGCGCGCATCAGTGACATGAGGAATTGAGGAATTGATTGAGGAAAGACGGTCGTGACTATATATGTTGATATGTTGATAATAATAAAATAATAATAATAATTATTATTATTATCATTAGATAATGATAATGATCATAATGATGAAGCGCGCGCATCCGTGACTTGAGGAATTGAGGAATTGATTGAGGAAAGACGGTCGTGACTATATATGTTGACTAGACGAATGGTCCGGGCAACGCCCGGGTTTTACCCGAGTGCGTATATATTTTAAAAATGTTTTAATTAAAATACTATTCGTTACAATTATAAATTGGCGCCGTGGATGTCTCTTTTGTGAAACGTCCCGCCCCAAACTGTGTGTCTTGAAAATATAAAAATAAAAATGTGAACGGAAAAATATGTCCAGGGTAGCCTAGTGGTCATGGCATGTGCCCGGTAAGCGGAAGGTTGTGGGTTCGATTCCCATCCCTTGACACTTTTTTTATTTTATCCATTCTGACCAAAATCTATCCGTGAACTTCACACAGTGAACTTCACACAGACAGAATAAGGCAATTATATAAGAAGATAATCCAAATTGTGCCTTATCACACACTATTTTTTTATTTGGCCTTATTACCTTGTGTTTATAATCTATGACGTAATGCCGGTGGCGCGCGCCCGTTGGCTGCCGGCGAGCACGTGACCTCCCTGTGCGCGCGCATCCGTGACAGCGATGAGGAATTGAGGAGGAAAGACGGTCGTGACTATATATGTTGATAATATAATAATAATAATAATTATTAATATCATTAGATAATGATAATGATCATAATGATGATGCGCGCGCATCCGTGACAGCGATGAGGAATTGAGGAAAGACGGTCGTGACTATATATTAATGACGAATGACCCGGGCAACGCCCGGGTTTTACCCGATTAAAAGTTTTTATTCAAATACTATTCGTTACAATTATAAATTGGCGCCGTGGATGTCACACTTGTGAAACGTCCCGCTGCAAACTTTGTGTCTGAGAAGCGATATTTTTATAGAAAGATGATCTGGCTTTTGTTTTCTGCTCGAATGAATGTTTTTCTGTTAGAATTTTGTTCCTGCGTACAAAATAATGAAATGGTTTCACCCGTGGTCTCTGCTTTTTGGAATTTTTCCCGATATAATTTTGTATCTGCTAATCAAACATGATACAGCAATATCGTCATCATCATTTTCTGACTAAAAATATATAGTTTTAATAATTGATTTATATATATTTTTAAATAGCCTATCGTCTTCCCCGTATTTTTTACCTATGTATGGAAATTTTGGTTTGAATTAGTGAACTACTGCGTATTTGTATACCGGACATACAAACAAACATACAAACAGACAAACATTCATTTTTATATATATAGAGATTTACTCTTCATTGTTGGCTTTTTATATTATATTTACTCTTCATTGTTGGTTTTTATATTACATTTATTATTCATTGTTGGCTTTTTATATTATATTTACTCTTCATTGTTGGCTTTTTATCTTACATTTATTATTCATTGTTGGCTTTTTATATTATATTTACTCTTCATTGTTGGCTTTTTATCTTACATTTATTCTTCATTGTTGGCTTTTTATATTACATTTACTCTTTATTGTTGGATTTTTATCTTACATTCATTCTTCATTGTTGGCTTTTTATATCATATTTACTCTTCATTGTTGGCTTTTTATCTTACATTCATTCTTCATTGTTGGCTTTTTATATTATACCAATGATGATGCGCGCGCATCCGTGACATGAGGAATTGAGGAATTGACGGTGGAAAGACGGTCGTGACTATATATGTTGATTTACTATTCATTGTTGGCTTTTTATCTTACATTCACTCTTCATTGTTGGCTTTATATCTTACATTCATTCTTCATTGTTGGCTTTTTATATTACATTCACTCTTCATTGTTGGCTTTTTATCTTACATTCATTCTTCATTGTTGGCTTTTTATATTACATTTACTCTTCATTGTTGGCTTTTTATCTTACATTTACTCTTCATTGTTGGCTTTTTATATTATATTTACTCTTCATTGTTGGCTTTTTATCTTACATTTATTCTTCATTGTTGGTTTTTATATTACATTTACTCTTCATTGTTGGCTTTTTATCTTACATTCATTCTTCATTGTTGGCTTTTTATATCATATTTACTCTTCATTGTTGGCTTTTTATATTATATTTACTCTTCATTGTTGGCTTTTTATCTTACATTTATTATTCATTGTTGGCTTTTTATATTATATTTACTCTTCATTGTTGGCTTTTTATCTTACATTTATTATTCATTGTTGGCTTTTTATATTATATTTACTCTTCATTGTTGGCATTTTATCTTACATTTATTCTTCATTGTTGGCTTTTTATATTACATTTACTCTTTATTGTTGGCTTTTTATCTTACATTCATTCTTCATTGTTGGCTTTTTATATCATATTTACTCTTCATTGTTGGATTTTTATCTTACATTCATTCTTCATTGTTGGCTTTTTATATTATACTAATGATGATGCGCGCGCATCCGTGACATGAGGAATTGAGGAATTGACGGTGGAAAGACGGTCGTGACTATATATGTTGATAATAATAATAAAATAATAATAATAATATTATAATAATTATTATTATTATTATCATTAGATAATGATAATGATCATAATGATGATGCGCGCGCATCCGTGACATGAGGAATTGAGGAATTGACGGTGGAAAGACGGTCGTGACTATATATGTTGATAATAAAATAATAAAATAATAATAAAAATATAATAATAATAATTATTATTATTATCATTAGATAATGATCATAATGATGATGCGCGCGCATCCGTGACATGAGGAATTGACGGTGGAAAGACGGTCGTGACTATATATGTTGACTAGACGAATGGCCCGGGTAACGCCCGGGTTTTACCCGAGTGCGTATATATTTTAAAAATGTTTTAATTAAAATACTATTCGTTACAATTATAAATTGGCGCCGTGGATGTCTCTCTTGTGGAACGTCCCGCCCCAAACTGTGTGTGTCTTGAAAATATAAAAATAAAAATGTGAACGGAAAAATATGTCCAGGGTAGCCTAGTGGTCATGGCATCTGCCCGGTAAGCGGAAGGTCGTGGGTTCGATTCCCATCCCTTGACACTTTTTTTATTTTATCCATTCTGACCAAAATCTATCCGTGAACTTCACACAGTGAACTTCACACAGAGAGAATAAGGCAATTATATAAGTAGATAATCCAAATTGTGCCTTATCACACACTATTTTTTTATTTGGCCGTATTACCTTGTGTTTATAATCTACTAGCGGACGTACCCGGCTTCGCCCGGGTTTTACCCGAGTAAAAGTTTGTCTAACGAATCTCTCGATAAAGTGAACATTTTTTTCCCGGTCCCTTGAAAAATACTCGATAAGTTGAATAAAATCAATATTAATTGGTTCCCTCGGTAATTAGGAGTTAAAGGAATAGTATCTTGCCTTGGAATTGTATCATTATTCTTGTATGGATGTAGCCGGCTTCGCCCGGGTTTTACCCGAGTAAAGGTTTGTTTAACGAATCTCTCGATAAAGTGAACATTTTTTCCCGGTCCCTTGAAAAATACTCGATAAGTTGAATAAAATCAATATTAATTGGTTCCCTCGGTAATTGGAAGTTAAAGGAATAGTATCTTGCCTTTGAATTGTATCATTATTCTTGTCTCAAATAAATTGCCGTGTCATCCTGAATTTTGTCTTTCCTAATTTTCTACATTACAAAATCATCGTATCATCATGATAATATTTAGAGCAGATTGTTGAATTATAACAGATAAATTAGAATATTTATCTTGATTATTTCTAGACGAAAAGTTATTTCAAAAATTTTATTTGCTAGAAACCTTCCCAGTACTATACTAAATAACTTCCCAAAGTTTCTTGGCGATCCAATGAGTGGTTTGGTCAAGCATAAAGGACAAACAAACAGACACACATACATTCATTTTTATATATAGAGATGACGTAATGCCGGCGGCGCGCGCCCGTTGGCTGCCGGCGAGCACGTGACCTTCCTGTGCGCGCGCATCCGTGACAGAACCGGCCGGCCCATGACGGTCGTGACTATATATATAACTAGACGAATGGCCCGGGCAACGCCCGGGTTTTACCCGAGTGCGTATATATTTTAAAAATGTTTTAATTAAAATACTATTCGTTACAATTATAAATTGGCGCCGTGGATGTCTCTCTTGTGAAACGTCCCGCCCCAAACTGTGTGTGTCTTGAAAATATAAAAATAAAAATGTGAACGGAAAAATATGTCCAGGGTAGCCTAGTGGTCATGGCATCTGCCCGGTCAGCGGAAGGTCGTGGGTTCGATTCCCATCCCTTGACACTTTTTTTATTTTATCCATTCTGACCAAAATCTATCCGTGAACTTCACACAGTGAACTTCACACAGAGAGAATAAGGCAATTATATAAGTAGATAATCCAAATTGTGCCTTATCACACACTATTTTTTTATTTGGCCTTATTACCTTGTGTTTAAAATCTATGACGTAATGCCGGCGGCGCGCGCCCGTTGGCTGCCAGCGAGCACGTGACCTCCCTGTGCGCGCGCATCCGTGACAGAACCGGCCGGCCCATGACGGTCGTGACTATATATATATACTGGATGGATAATAATAATATAATAATAATAATAATTATTATTATTATTATTATTATTATCATTAGATTATGATAATGATCATAATGATGATGCGCGCGCATCCGTGACATGAGGAATTGAGGAATTGATTGACGGTGGAAAGACGGTCGTGACTATATATGTATAACAAACCTGATATAATAGTATATGACAAAATAAAAAAAGACATAACAATCATAGAGATAGGGGTTACCTCCCAAGACAATATCCAAACTACGGAGCTGACAAAGAAAAGAAAATACCAGCTACTGGCGAGGGAAATGGCCCAAACTGAAAAAATGCCCCTAAAAGTAGTGCCGATAGTCTTAACATGGGATGGAATAGTAACCAAATATAACAAACAATACAGGAAGGAAATAAACATAAGAAAAAGGGACTTTGCATATATTCAATCCCTGGTGCTAAAAAAGACGATGGAAATTATCTCAACAGAAAAGAAGAATGAACCTTACGATAAGTTACAGAGAAATAAAGAAATGGAAGCCATGGATAGATTGTTGGAACGATTTAGGGAGCTGGCATGTGATGACGAGGAAGGTGGAACACCGGACATGGAGCACAGGGATACGACGACCATAGAAGAGATCCAGGAGAACGACCTAGAGCAGATGACAGGAGACCTGACAGACAAGAATGGATCAAGGCCAGGGGACCATCTTATCGAGGAGCCACTAGTAGAGGCCATAGAAAGACTGCTGGAGAGCTGCAGGACATCAGGGGACCATAACGGCAAGGGCCACAGCACTGACCAGGAGTCATGATAGCAAATGTAAATATCTTTGTTTACTTTTACTGTTTTCATTTATTGAAGTTGTAAATAAAAATATGTAAATAGACTGACCATTCGCTACACTTTTTAGAGAAAAACTTGTAACCTTTTGGAAAATAAATTTTATTATCATTAGATAATGATAATGATCATAATGATGATGCGCGCGCATCCGTGACAGAACCGGCCCATGACGGTCGTGACTATATATAGGGATAATATATAATTGAACTACTTACGCGCATACGGTTCTTGTTTGAAAATAAGACATTCCAATGGTAGAATAAACTGCCGAAACTACTGGAAGGGTTCACCACTGCCAGGCCTTCCCAATATATTTTACCATTGCAATAAATGCGGAATTAAAATAAACATATTTAAGTAATTTATGATATTCTATACAATTCTACCTTGTGTCCACTCATACAACTAGCAAGTGTGTCTCTCAAGCCTATTTTGATGTTTCCAATAATATTTCTTTCGATGGAAAAATTCGAAAATCCTATAAAGACATTTGTAATACTTAAAAAAAAAACGGACCATAACGTTTTGACAGAAAGAGATTTGTTTGAAACCACTTCCAATCTATAAGACAACAAATTGGAAATAAAAAGGTTTACTCAACTCTATTCTTAAAACCGACAACAAAATACGTTTTTATTGACTTATTTTTATTCACACATAACACAATTATAAACATAACGATAAATAACTATTGTACAAATAGATAGCAAAAGAAGGTACCTCTCCCTTTGAAAAGGCATATTAGAAGAATGTATAATGTTTATACCTACTTGAAAACTTTACTAGTTGTGATGAAGAATTAGCCACAACACCGGTTTTATAAAATACAGACAATCTATATACCGCGGGCGATGTCCCTCTAGAAAATATAGATATATAATACAATTTTACACGAATAAATTTACTGGCAATGCGTTTCTTTTAAATATCATAAAATATTATCTCTACAGACCTTACTGCAATGATATGAGTTATTGAATGAGAGGGCTTGGCTCATCAGTAGTGAACGATCTCAGCGGTTTCACCAAATTAATTTCTAGACCACTCTACTATTTTATTGGATTTATGTTTTGTTATATACCCTGTATTTACTATGGAAGACAGCTTAGGGGTGTTTAGTGAACCTATGGACATAAGCCTATAGGACTTAAAAGTGCATTCAATGTAATTAAGTCGCTAACTACCCACCAGGATTATCATGGCCTGTACCATATGTAGACATGTGGTGTACCTACAGTAAAAGACAGTCGCTAACTACCCACCAGGATTATTATGGCCTGTACCATATGTAGACACTAGACGAATGACCCGGGCAACGCCCGTGTTTTACCCGATTGAATGTTTTTATTCCAATACTATTTGTTACAATTATAAATTGGAGCCGTGGATGTCACTCTTGTGAAACGTCCCGCTCCAAACATTACATGTACATTAGGTCAGCTGGTATTACCCCTCATTTTCACCGCTAGAGGCGCGAGCGAATTGACTTTTTGTAAATATACATAATTATAAAGATAGAAGCTTCTATAGAAAATAATGATCATAATGATGATGCGCGCGCATCCGTGACAGCGATGAGGAATTGAGGAAAGACGGTCGTGACTATATATGTTGATAATAAAATAATAATAATAATATAATAATAATAATTATTATTATTATCATTAGATAATGATAATGATCATAATGATGATGCGCGCGCATCCGTGACATGAGGAATTGAGGAAAGACGGTCGTGACTATATATGTTGATGTGTTTTACTTACAGTAAAAGACAGTCGCTAACTACCCACCAGGATTATTATGGCCTGTACCATATGTAGACATGTGGTGTACTTACAGTAAAAGACAGTCGCTAACTACCCACCAGGATTATTATGGCCTGTACCATATGTAGACTTGTGTACTTACAGTAAAAGACAGTCGCTAACTACCCACCAGGATTATCATGGCCTGTACCATATGTAGACATGTGGTGTACTTACAGTAAAAGCAGTCGCTAACTACCCACCATGATTATCATGGCCTGTACCATGTGTTATCTGATTACCCTATAGTTATCAAAACGAAGAATCTATATTTCTACGCTCTCATATCACATTTATTCAAATTATGAGTAAAATTCAGTCATTTTATACTCGATGTTAATGAGACGAAAATATCTTTAATTAAAAGACAGAAAATAGAGAAAAAAATGACATTTTCTTGATTTTATAACTAGTTTTCAAGACAACATTCCATTTAACAATTTATCTATTTTGAAAGAATTTTGTTATTTCCCTTGGTAATGAAGGTGAAGAATTTAATATAAAACTGTGACGTAATCTTAATTGGAAATCTGACGTCACAGTCTTTATGGAAAAAAAGGAACAAAAGACATTTCCCGTGAACTTTACCCTTTTTGATACCTCGTGTTGTTGGTTCTGGTATGCAATGAGAAAAATGCGATAGCTTCTCTCATTGGTAAACCGTTTTATCTGTTTTCAAACTCCACGTTTACATTTGACTGGCATAAATTTTGTTGCATATTAGCTGAATTACCTTTTATATTTTAATTTATAATATTATCTTTCTTAAAACACAATATAATACGGCTTATTCAACTTTATTCAACTGTAAATACAAAGCGCGATGTCCCGCCAAGGACACTGGCGCCCAAAAGAAAGCAACACAAGAGAGAGAGAGGGAGAATCTATTTTTTTTTTTTTTTTAAGTGTTCATGCTTATGATTGTAAAACAACATTTGAAAATTATTCCGCATCTGTTTCTTTTCAACGAAAAATCAAAATTAATTTTAAGGAGAAATTCCCATCCCTGGATACTTCTATTTTTCTGTTTATCATTACTCTTCACAATTCATCCTTTCATACTTCATCTACAAGGATAAAAATAATCGTTATTTCTCCTTAAAATAAATTCCGATTTTCGTTCAAAAGAAACCCATGCGGGATAATTTTCAAATCTTCAAATTTTGAATTTATTCGTTATTATAATTTTCAAATGTCGTTTTACAATTATTTTTCTTATATTTTAAATTCATATTTTATATTTATTTATGAAAAAAAAAACAATATAGAAAATAATAATTAAAAGGTCAGGTGTTGTTATTAAAAATAAAAAAAAACATATCCTGACCAGGAGTACATGTGCTTTTCAGAAGGCAGAGCGCCATCTGGTGGAACAGAAATCAACTAAACATTGATTTAGCCTGTTCCCTGATATTTGGCTAACCCAATTTCTTGATAAATTCGTGGATGGCTTGATTTATCAAGAAATTGGTTTAGCCAAATATCAGGAAACAGGTTAAATCAATGTTTAGTTGATTTCTGTTCCACCAGATGGCGCTCTGCCTTCTGAAAAGCACATGTGCTCCTGGTCAGGATATGTCTTCTTTGTTTTTAATATATATTTATTATAATAAACAGTAATATATTATGATACATTAGCGCGCCATCTGTTATCAAAATTCGAAACTATTATAGAGGCGTATGATTCTTTTTTAAAATTAAACAATTTCTACTGCCTTTATTGCAATGGAAAAATTAATGGAAGGCCTGGCTCATCAGTGGTGAACCCTTCCAGCGGTTTCGCCAGTTTAATCTAACATACCGCAGTTATATTGTATTTTTCGGTTTTCATTATTATTATTATTATTATTAATTTTTTCATTGCAGTAAGAACAGTAGAAATTGTTTTATTTTTAAAAAGAATCATACGCGTCTATAATAGGTGGAAACTTTGCCGGGAGGATATTGATCTAAAGAGACAAAGGTCGCCTCTCCCGTCAAACCATGGTCTCTAAGTGGACACTTCTCAATTTACCAAAGCTGGTGTTGTGGCATTGTCACCGACCCGATAGATGGCGTCTAGTTTTGACATCTATTTTGACGGGAGAGGCGACCCTTGTCTCTTTAGATCAATTTCCTCCCGGAAAAATTTCCATCTATATTTTAGCCATAGATTTGGCCCAGCCACTTTGCCAGCTAAACACCTCTTTGGTAGATTGTGAAGATTCCATTAGATCCCGTGTGGATCTCATGGAATAAAGTCCGCCCAAGACTGACGAGGGCCATTAGCCTGAAACCATGCTCTCTAGGTGGACACTTTTCAGTTTGCCAAAGCTGGTGTTGTGGCTTTGTCACCGACCTGAGACCGCTAGTTTGTGGCGACGGTCAATAAATGGCGTCTAGTTTTGACGTCTATTTTGACGGGAGAGGCGATTCTTGTCTCTTTAGAGCGCCTATAATACACCTATCCCCCGATTTACACGGTACTTGTTTTACACGTTTTCGATTTTACACGATTTTCCAAATAAGTTTTTTTTTTTCATCGCACTATACTAAATGCTACTGTGATTGAACACATGCGCTGTGTACACATCTCACGAGGAATCCGAGCTTATGTGCTGACTACATATTTTAACCTGTCAATGCATTTTATTTTTATTTCTGTGTACACCTATCCCCTGATTTACACGTTTTTCTCAGGAACGTATCTGCCGTGTAAATCGGGGGATAGGTGTAATTTCAAATTTTCATAACAGATGGCGCGTTAATATATGATAATATGTATTGATTACATAACAAATAAAACAGGAAAAATATTATTTCTGGAAAATTGTGTTTTTCTCTCAAAGATTACAAGATAAGCTTAGAAAATTGCAACATACCAAGACTACATTCAATTCTTAAAACCATTGCACAACATTTTGTAAAGAGGTTTAGTCAAAATTCACAATCCATTAAATATTTCTATAAAAAAAGTCGAATTTTATCTGAAAAAGAAAAACATTTTTTTCCACAAAATATTTCAAGGGAATTCTCTTAATCAATTCATTGTTCAATAAATTTCAAAATAAAAATAATTGTTAATTAGTGAACAAAAACCTTCGATGATATTTTTGAAGTAAAAAAAAATTGTTTTTCTTTTACAGATCAAAGCAAACCTTGTTTTATACAAATATATATTGTGGTATAATTATTGATTTCTGCTTATTCATAAACATTTTTAAAAAAGGCATTTCCTAATCGTGTAACTGAAAGTTCTTGATGGCTTGCGCCATCTATCGGAATAAATATAAACTATTCTCGTTGATTTTTAAATTATTCCAGAATTGGCCAAATACCCATTCTTGATTAATCAAGAAAAGCTAATCAAGTACGCGTTTCGGGCTGTTGGCCCTCATCAGCGTGGTGCAAGCTGTACCTCAACGACCAAAAAGGCTGGTCTTTGCGGCATCCTGAAAAACCATGAAACAGGTATTTAGGCCGGAAGGGCATGAGAACGCTAATCAATATGAAAAATAGTACAAGAGTGAATTTGTATTTGGATCAGGATAAATTAAGATAGTTAAACGAAGCACGTCCGTGGTTAGCTTTTCTTGAGTAATCAAGAATGGCTATTTGGCCAATTCTGGAATAATTTAAAAATCAACGAGAATAGTTGATATTTATTCCGATAGATGGCGCAAGCCATCAGCAACTTCAGTTGGGCGATAAGGAAATGCCTTTTTTCTTAAATTACCTACCTGATCCTGATACAAATTCACTTTTGTGTTATTTTTCATGATATTCATTGTTGTTATATATATAGTATTTATCTAGCATCAACATATTTTTCTGTAAATCGATTTTTATTACCTGTTAGAATATAATTTTAGGTGACTACCTTCAAAATCAAGATATCTTAGATTAACATATTTTATAACAGAATGGAAAAATTAGGCATATTGACCTATTTTACATTAATAGAGAAATTTAAAACATAACATACCAAATAGAAGCAAACTCTCTCTAACTCTACAAAACTAAATCTACAAAAAAACAAACGATAGTTCTAAATATAGAAATTACAATGTTGCCGAATATAACTAAACAAAAAACTATTCAGAGAAATATATATATTTAAAGTGACGAATTCATTTTTAAAATAGAAGACTTTACTCTTAATATAAAGGTCACCCCCCTCTCCCGTCAAAATAGACTCTAAAACGAAATCTATTGACCGTGTTTACAAATTACCGGACTCGGTTCAGTGAGAAAATGTACATCTATATTTTGGCAATGGCTAAACACCTCTTTGGCAGATTGCCAAGATTCTATTAGATCCCGTGTGGATCTTATGGAATAAAGTCCGCCCTAGACTGATGATGTGGTCTCTAGGTGGATTAAAATAGTAAACAAATATTTTAAACCTTGTAAGTGGTAGGAAACTTTACAATAAAATAAATGAAGCTTCCAGAGTTAAGTTTCTTGTACAATTTTATATTTTCAAGCTTTCTGACTTGTCAGTCCTTCAACAGGATTATCATGTTAACAACTTAATAATAAATACTATTTTTATATACACGTTATTTTATATATATTTTAAATACTTATTATATATTGAGAGAAAAATAATATATTACATTATTTCTGTTTGTAAAAAACAAAATTTTGAAAATATACGTGAAGCATGGTGGATGATACATGCTGGTTGAATGATATCTCGAGACTTCAAATTAAATTTAATAAATTTGTGAACTATTGTGTTATATATAGAAGACATCTGTACGCTCCAGGAACCTGTGTTACTTAAATAAATAAATAATATAGAAGACAACTATGGGATAGTTTTTGTCCATATTGTTTCATATGTTTCTGATATTTCTATGCATCTGTTTATGCTTTTTTCTGTTTGGTTATCATAGATTATAAGTATTTGGTATTTACTATGGATATTGTCATAATAAACTATGGTAGAAAGGATCATTGTCATAAGGTACTACAGTGAAATGAAGAACCTTTCTAAATTTTGTAAAAATGAGTTTTTATACTGTTCTGTTGTTTCTATAAAATATTTCTATCTTTTATGAAAATACGAAACTATTATAGACGCGTAAGATTCTTTTTGAAATTAAACTATTTATACTGCCTTACTGCAAAAGAAAAATTAATAGGAGGGCCTGGCTCATCAGTGGTGAACCCTCCCAGCGGTTTCGCCAGTTTAATCTACCATACCGCTGTTATATTGCATTTTTTCGATTTTCCTTTTATAGTGATACTGATGCTAGACTCTTGGAATGGGTATTTTAGATGAACTTTATTTTTCCATTACAGTAAGGGCAGTAGAAATTGTTTAATTTTAAAAAAGAATCATACGCGTCTAAATTACACCTATCCCCCGATTTACACGGTAGATACGATCCTGAGAAAAACATGTAAATCGGGGGATAGGTGCACACAGAAATAAAAATAAAATGCATTGACAGGTTAAAATATGTAGTCAGCACATAAGCTCGGGATTCCTCGTGAGATGTGTACACAGCGCATGTGTTCAATCACAGTAGCATTTAGTATAGTGCGATAAAAAAAAAACTTATTTGGAAAACCGTGTAAAAGCGAAAACGTGTAAAACAAGTACCGTGTAAATCGGGGGATAGGTGTAGTTTCTAATTTTCATAACAGATGGCGCGCTTGTGTATCGTAATATAAATTTCTATCTTTTGTCTTAGGTTTTAGTGTAGATGAAAAGATAGTTAGAAAGAAGATTCTAGAGTAGATTACAGAGATAGCTAGATGTCTACCGTAGATAAGAGATAGCTAGAATGGAAGAAAGTTAGATGGAGGTTAGGTAGTTCTGTATAGATAAAGCACGGGAAAGGATCCTATAGACACACCATTCCAAACAGAGGAATAAATCTGGTTGATTGAAGGTGGACATTTGAAATTCTGAGATGTCCCCAGGGAACATTTGATATTCAGGCCGCCCATTCAATGTCACCATCTGTCAACTGTCAACTCGACGTCTGATGTCAATTGCATGCCAGCTCCCAAACGACGTTTATAACCAAGTGAGAATTTAAACTTTCGAAATTTTTGTTTTTAAGAATATTGGGAGATGATAAAGAGTGGCTTTGTTTTTAACCAAGTTACGGTCTTACAGGTTTATCAATTGTACTGTTTTCTACATATGTAGACATATGGTGTACTTACAGTAAAAGACAGTCGCTAACTACCCACCAGGATTATCATGGCCTGTACCATGTGTAGACATGTGGTGTACTTACAGTAAAAGACAGTCGCTAACTACCCACCAGGATTATCATGGCCTGTACCATGTGTAGACATGTGGTGTACTTACAGTAAAAGACAGTCGCTAACTACCCACCAGGATTATCATGGCCTGTACCATATGTAGACATGTGGTGTACTTACAGTAAAAGACAGTCGCTAACTACCCACCAGGATTATCATGGCCTGTACCATGTGTAGACATGTGGTGTACTTACAGTAAAAGACAGTCGCTAACTACCCACCAGGATTATCATGGCCTGTACCATGTGTAGACATGTGGTGTACTTACAGTAAAAGACAGTAGCTAACTACCCACCAGGATTATCATGGCCTGTACCATGTGTAGACATGTGGTGTACTTACAGTAAAAGACAGTCGCTAACTACCCACCAGGATTATCATGGCCTGTACCATATGCAGACATGTGACAATTGACAATTAAACATTTTTTTATTGTCATCCCAGACAATCGGCAAACTCCTAAGAGTTAAGTAACAATTTACAGGTTAAAGACGGTGTCCTCACCGAGGGTCGTCTGGACTCAAGCAGGTAATAATTTTCTGAGTGCGGACATACCCTCAAGTACAAAAGGATCTAATTCCCGAGCGCGCCTGATGGCGGTGCTCATGAGTCCACCGAGGGTGTACCTATCCCGAGTGGGTAGGCGCTTGATGAGGGGCTCCCTATCCCCGGGGTATAGGATTGCTCTTATGATGTCGTCCACGTCAACCCGCGATTGGAACCGGTGCTCCAAGTCGAGTTCGAATTCACGATCCAATTCGTGCATTAAATCTCTCAGCACCTCCCAGCGCTTGTCCATCAGAGCTCTATCCATTTGGGTGGATAGTGGAGGCGGAGGTGTCGCCATGGCCGGTGTCGTAGTATCCCCATGGAGGACGGGTGGTATTGGCCCAGCGAGCCGAGGCGCAGGCGGTGGGGGTGCACAGCGCTCTTCCTCCGTCATTGGAACGTCCTCCTCCATCTCCGCCGGGGCGGGCAGCGGGGGTGTTCTGAGAGCAGGTGACAGTTGTTTCCCGTGGGAAGTGAGCGGCGCCGGCTCAGATGGTCGAGGCACAGGCAGTGGAGGTGTAGGCACTGCGGCTGGTGTTGTCCTCAGCTCAGCCTTGACCTGTCCGAGGACCTTGTAGAGATTACTTGCTGCTCCGGGCCTCAGATCTAGGATTTGCCATGATCAGGCCGGCGAGGGCGTCGCACTGCGGAGGCGACAGGAGGGGTCATTTCCTCTGCGCCTTGGTCCTCGAGGAGAGGAGGTCCAGGACCTCCTCCCGCCCAAGACCAAGGGCGTTCGTCCTAGCGAAGGATACGGTGGGGTGCCTCTCGATGAACTCATCGAGGTCGACCCTCGTTGCGTTCTTTGCTGCTGACGTGGAGGACGCAGAGGTCTCCTCCACGATGGACATCTCCACGTCCGGTGTTGGGGCCGCAGGCTCGCGATTCCCAGGTGTTCGCAGGGACGGAGCAGGGGTCACTGGTGGAGGGGCAAGAGGCGCATCCTCCGCAGGTAAGGCCGAAGGCGCTGGTGGTGATTGCCGGAGTGCTGCAGGTGGATGGAGCGCAGCTCGGCTTGTGGGAGGCACGTCGGAGACCTCCATGGTTGGGCTGGGGGATGCCGGAGGTGGAGGCTGGGCAGATGATTGTTGAGGCAGCCTAGGCGCAGTCGCTGGTGGGACGCTGGTTGGAGAGGTTGGTGTGGCCGGTCCAGGAGCGGTGGTTCGCCCTGCAAGCAGGGAACAGTTGGCCCTGCGGTGCCCCTGCCCGTGGCATCTGGAGCACTTAATGCCGGAGGACAGGTAAGCGGGCCAGGCCTCGCCTTTGATGGTGATGTTGAGGCGGGTGGGGAGCCTATCGGTGGTCACTCCTTCGTGGAGGACGATGAACGCCTCACGGCGGCCGTCGGTGTAGGTGTATGGGCCGGCCTTCATCATTTTGGGCGCGATGGATGTAATGCGCCCATAGGGCCCAAGGGCCTTGATGATGGCTGAGTCCTCCACGAAGAAGGGGAGGTTGCCTACCGTTATCCTCTCCGCTCTTTTGCGGAAAGGGAAAGCCCTGAGTAGAGTGCCCTCAACCTCAAGGCCGTTGTTTATGAGGCGCTCGGCGAGGCCTCTGTTGGCCAGCCCCAGGAGTTGGTGGCCGTTCACCTTGGAGACTTGGACGACTCCGGCGGTTCCTCCAAGCAGCCTGTCCAGCGCCCTCAGGTAGTGGAAGGGCTGTAGCTCGGGGCCGTGTTCCAGGTAGACGCAGTGCTCCTCGGAGGAGGACGCCTGCCGCGCCCGGGCCTCTGTGATATGGGCCCTGGTTGTCGGGATCTCCTGTGCCCGGGGCACCGATCGCGCCGATGATTGTACTCGGCGACCACTCCTGGCGCGTCCGCTGTTGGAGGATGGTGTAGCGGCCGTAGGCGAATTCGACGATTCGCGGGGCCTCTTCTTAGTTTTCACGACGGTGAAGTCGTCGTCTGTCCCGGGGTTCACGACTTCGTCACAATCTGCCCAGTTTCTAATGGCAAGGGCAGCGCCGTTAGATGACGATGTAGCCGCTACGCCGGAGATGACGTCAACGCGCGCGGCGGCCAGATTTGCATTTCCACCGTCAGCCGGCGGATTTACATATTCTCGAGAAATAGTTTTCTTTATAGATTTCTCTATGAGAATCGTTTTTATTTGATTTCTTCCCACCAGTAGGAGATGGGATGCTGGGCCTTACAGGCTCTTGACCAGCAGATCCCGAGCTCCCTGGCGATGCCGAACTCGGCATGCCTAAAAGCATTTCACCGCCTGCCAGAGGCGAAAAACACGGAGCTCGCGCGACGCGTGGCCGCACGGCCGAGTGTAGACATGTGGTGTACTTACAGTAAAAGACAGTTGCTAACTACCCACCAGAATTATCATGGCCTGTACCATGTGTAGACATTGGTGTACTTACAATAAAAGACAGTCGCTAACTACCCACCAGGATTATCATGGCCTGTACCATGTGTAGACATTG
>CP092865.1:57920309-58130422 GCA_030710605.1 Cordylochernes scorpioides | reverse complement strand
ATTGACCGTCGCCGTAAACATATATAAATACAAGGGGGGATCAATAAATAAGGTGAATTATCTTATTACTTGATAATTAAAAAAGCAAAAATAATTTAAACCACAGAATATTAAAATATAACATCGAGAGACTAGTTAAGGTGTTCTGTTCTTTTTTCCCACGCGCGTCGCGAGACTTATAAATAAACTAAAATGGAAGCTCCCTCGAAGGATTGCACCACACTTGAACAACGTGCAGTTATTCGTTTCTTGAATGCAGAAGGTATTCAAACATCTCAAATATTCCGAAGAATGAAAATTATCTATGGTGAGTCTTGTTTGTCTAAAATAAAAAAAAAACATTTATAAATGGGTTAACAAGTTCAAAAATGGACGAATTCCACATTTCCTTAATTTGGACCAAAATCTTTACCGTATTCGGGTTTCAAAGGCCGCATACCTCATGTAAAACGGTATCTACAATCATTAAATTAGGTTTTGAAGTTTTAGAACATCCTGCATATAGTCCAGACCTAGCCCCCTCTGACTATTTCCTTTTTGGACTACTAAAGAAGGAGTTAAAGGGAAAGCGATTTGACTCGGATGAAGATGTCCAGAAAGTGGTGCAAGATTTTTTCCACACGCTTCCTAAGAGTGCCTATAAAGAGGGTATTTACAAGTTGCCAGAACGATGGAGACGATGTATAGAAAGCCAAGGTGATTATTTTGAATAAATCAAGTCCTAATTTTTAATATCGTTCTTATTTTTTAAAATAAATTATAATTCACCTTATTTATTGATCCCACCTTGTATATTCAGAAAAAGGTATCTCCTTATCGTGCAACGGAAAGTTGCTGATGGCTTGCGCCATCTATCGGAATAAATATCAACTATTCTCGTTGATTTTTAATTATTCCAGAATTGGCCAAATACCCAATTTTGATTAATCAAGAAAAGCTAACCACGGACGCGTTTCGGGCTGTTGGCCCTCATCAGCGTGGTGCAAGCTGTACCTCAACGACCAAAAAATTGGTCATTCAGGCATCCTGAAAAATCATGAAACGGGTAATTTATGCACATTAATATTACATTTGTACTGTCTTTTTCATATATAAATATATATTTCGAAAGTAATTTGTATAAAAATAATGAGAATCACTGTTGAAAATATGCAAAAAAACTTTTTATTATAAATTTCTAATCAATTGAATTCCTCTTCCAATTACGTTTTAATCTACTTTATTAAAATTCTCTTTAATTCCATTTCTTATTAAGTTATTCAATCAAGCGATGTAATTCCTTGTTTAATTCTTAATTGTCAGGTAATTGTTGAAATTGAATTTTATTTCCACGTTGTTGATAAGGTACAATTTGGATTATAGATTATAAACACAAGGTAATAAGACCACATCCATGATAAGGTACAATTTGGATTATAGATTATAAACACAAGGTAATAAGACCACATCCATGATAAGGTACAATTTGGATTATAGAATATAAACACAAGGTAATAAGACCACATTCATGATAAGGTACAATTTGGATTATAGATTATAAACACAAGGTAACAAGACCACATCCATGATAAGGTACAATTTGGATTATAGATTATAAACACAAGGTAACAAGACCACATCCATGATAAGGTACAGTTTGGATTATAGATTATAAACACAAGGTAACAAGACCACATCCATGATAAGGTACAATTTGGATTATAGATTATAAACATAAGGTAATAAGACCACATCCATGATAAGGTACAATTTGGATTATGGATTATAAACACAAGGTAACAAGACCACATCCATGATAAGGTACAATTTGGATTGTAGATTATAAACACAAGGTAATAAGACCACATCCATGATAAGGTACAATTTGGATTAGAGATTATAAACACAAGGTAACAAGACCACATCCATGATAAGGTACAATTTGGATTAGAGATTATAAACACAAGGTAATAAGACCAAATAAATAAATAGTGTGTGACGTTTCAGTAACAGTGTTGTTACTATCATCAGACAAAAGTACCGAATAAACTTAAAGCAGTACTTGGTTATTTTTACTCGAATAATCAAAAAAGGTTGTTTGGTCAATTCTGAAAAAAAAAAAAATCAACGATTATTTGATATTTATTCCGATAGATGGCGCAAGCCATCAGTAAAATTTAGTTACACGATAAAGAGATGCCTTTTTCTTGTGATATTCGTCAATCAATTTTCAGTATAATTTCACTTCTGTACTTTATCTTCATTATCACAATAATCTCAATTTACATATTTACCAAGTATTTTCCAATCAGACGATAGCTTCAATCTCTAACCAAATCCATAGAATAAATACCAAACGATGCACTATTTGTTTCAACCAATCATAGCGTTGCATAAATCTATCATTTTATCATAAATTAGAACACACCATAATTATGTACAGTAATAATTAACATAGTTATAGTTAGGTGCTTGTTTCCCTGATAGTTAGTGTAAAAGCCTCCCGGCGCCTGTTACATGGCTTCCTCATAACCCCTTATTAGGTAGGTAACATTGATTACAGGTTTGTTGTTGTTCATTGTAAAACTGATTTAAATGGTGGATGCAACTTTGTTTGCTGTGTTAGTCTATATACCATAATTGATAAGGCACAATTTGGATTATCTATATATATATATAAATCAAGGTTTGTATGTTTGTTTGTTTGTATGTCCGGTATACAAATTCGCAGTAGTTCACTAATTCAAACCAAAATTTCCATACATAGGTTAAAAAATACAGGGAAGACGATAGGCTATTTTAAAAAATATATAAATCAATTATTAAAACTATATATTCAAATTATTCTACTTAGCTCACGAACAGCGCCCTCTATCAAAGATTAGATTAAATTATGCTGATGCAAACAAATAGATAATGCTAATAACAAACAATTATAAAAAAATCTTATCTAAATATAAATCACTCGGGTAGATATGCACACGGGTCAATCCCGGGGCGAAGCCCGGGTCACCCGTCTAGTAGATTATAAAACAAGGTAATAAGACCAAATCCAAATAAATAAATAGTGTGTGACGTTTCGGTAACAGCGTTGTTACCATTTTCAGACAAAAGTACTGAATGTACTTTCAGTACTTTCAGTTCATTCAATACTTTTGTCTGAAGATTGTAACAACGCTGTTACCGAAACGTCACACACTATTTATTTATTTAGATTTGGTCTTATTACCTTGTTTTATATATACCATAGTAAATGACAACATATTAATGGGATAACCTGTCTCTCTGACTCATCAGTAATAAACTCTCCCAGCGGTTTCGCCAGTTTCAATCATCCATACCACTTGTTATGTATTATTTATCATTGATTTTTATATACTCTGTTTTTTAATAATCATCTATGTTCTAATCAAAAGATGTTTATAGAATAAATTGTGTTTTGTTGTTGTTGTCGAGTCCAATGAATAGCTCAGATGTCTCCATACATCTATATCACAGCAGCAGAAATGTCCACTATCTTGCTCTTCATTGAAAAATGGGTGCCGTTTCCACGTTAGTCACCTTGGAAACGAACCAGAATCTGGTCAAATATTCCAAGGGTCCAGGGGGGACCGCAGGGAGGTGTGGTCGGACTTCACCCCCCCCCCCCCCCCAATTGTTTTTTTTTATTGTGTATAAACAAATACCATTAATTTAAATATAAAGACATAACACCACTGTAATATTGTATTTTTCGGTTTTCCTTATATCCTCATGTTAGACTCTTGGAATGGGTATTTTATATATAAACTATGGATTAATATCATGTTAAAATTAGAGTTTAAAACATAATAGAAATATTACACATATAGGGTATAATATGATACATTAGCGCGCCATCTGTTATGAAAATACGAAACTATTATAGACACGTATGTTTCTTTTTAAAATTAAACAAGTTTCTACTGTCCCCTTACAGCAATGGAAAATTAATGGGAGAGCCTGGCTGATTAGTGATGAACCCTCCCAGTGGTTTTGCCAGTTTAATCTACCATACCACTGTTATATTGCATTTTTCGGTTTTCCTTTTATAGTGATACTGTTGCTAGACTCTTGGAATGGGTATTTTAGAAGAACTATGGATTAATATTATTTTAAAATTAGAATTTGAAACATATATAATAGGTAATATATTTGTAGGATGGTTGTTGCGTGATGTGTTGGTGTGGCTTGTGGAAAGGCCGCTGATAAAATTATAATTTACCATATCGTAGCTTGCTCATGTTTTGCATTCCATAACTAAGAAGATTTTTTTAAAATGAAGGTCATTTAATGGTCACCTAATATTTGCATAATTATAAATAATTTATAATAAATAATACCGATGTCTAAATATATTTATAACGTCTTCAATATTATATGGTATTTTTAATTATAAAAATGTTTCAATATTTGTGTTATTGGGTGTATATTTTCCTAAGTTAATAGTGTATTCTAAAAATTGTATTTCTTTTTGTCAAAAATTTGCGGAACTTAGCGGATAAGTTTAAAACACACGTTTTTCCCTTTCACCGCCATCAAAAAAAAAAAAAAAAAAAAGACGACCGACGACATCAAAGACCTTTCACTCAATTAAGTTTTGTCCATGAGCGTTTATTATTAGAATGTCGTATAAATAAGAACATATGTGAATGGAAAAAACACCAATCAATAGTCATTTTAGAGAAAATTTGTAACCTTTTTGAAAATGAAGATATTATCATTATTTTCATAGTAAAATAGAATTTTGACACTTATTAAGCACTTCTGGCCTTAACTACCCGTTTTATGATTTTTCAGGATGCCTGAATGACCAGTTTTTTTGGTCGTTGAGGTACAGCTTGCATCACGCTGATGAGGGTCAACAGCCCGAAACCTGCCCGTGGTTTACTTTCCTTGATTAATCAAGAATGGGTATTTGGCCAATTCTGGAATAATTAATAATCAACGAGAATAGTTGATATTTATTCCGATAGATGGCGCAAGCCATCAGCAACTTTCAGTCAAACGATAAGGAGATGCCTTTTTTTATAACCTTTTACTGTATTGGAGGTTTGATTGCTGAGACTTCAAGGACTTACATTCCAATATTAAGACATCAACTTCAGAACTTTAAAAAAATATATTTCGACTTTTTCTCTTTCTCTCTGTCGTTAAAAAATTAAAACTCCCTCTCTAATCGATTATTCTTTTAAAAAATCGGTAAAACTGAAATCCCCAAAGTCCATTAGCGAAAGTTAACTTTGAGATTGATTTTTTTAAGCTTTTATTCTTTTTCCAGTTTTTTAAAGGAAAGATCAAGACATTCTGTGCTGTTTGTCATGGCGTTGTAGTTATGGCGTGCTTCATAGAACAGCTTCGTTCGCAGAATGTTTCCTTTTGTTGTAGATCTTAACGGAAGAAATCATGATATTCATTGAAATATTTTTAATAAAAGACATTTTTACAAGTGAGCAATACAATATAGGTATATAATATACTCATAGGCAAAACTTAAGGTAGTGGAAAGTCTTTGATATCGCCGGTTGTATGTTATTTTGAAGAAGACAGAGGTTGTTCACAATTGGTTATCTTGTGTGTCTTAAATAAAGGTCACTGTAATATCTTTCAGAGTTATTATCTGAATCCCGATATACATGCTAAAAGGTACAACTTCCTTAAGTTTTGTCCATGAGTGTATCTTTCAGAGTTATTGTCTCAATCCCGATATACATGCTAAAAGGTAAAACTTATTAAGTATTGTCCAAGAGTGTATCTTTCAGAGTTATTGTCTCAATCCCGATATACATGCTAAAAGGTACAACTTCCTTAAGTTTTGTCTACGAGTGTAATTCTTTTTACTGTTAGTACACTACATGTCTACATATGGTACAGGACATGATAATCCTGGTGGGTAGTTAGCGACTGTCTTTTGCTGTAAGTACACCACATGTCTACATATGGTACAGGACATGATAATCCTGGTGGGTAGTTAGCGACTGTCTTTTACTGTAAGTACACCACATGTCTACATATGGTACAGGCCATGATAATCCTGGTGGGTAGTTAGCGACTGTCTTTTACTGTAAGTACACCACATGTCTACATATGGTACAGGCCATGATAATCCTGGTGGGTAGTTAGCGACTGTCTTTTACTGTAAGTACACCACATGTCTACACTTGGCCGTGCGGCCACGCGTCGCGCGAGCTCCTGAGTTTTTCGCCTCTGGCGAGCGGAAGAATGTCGCTGGAAGCGACGAATTTGGTATGGGCTGGAAGCCCTCACCGAGCTGAACATGAGCCTGCAAGGCTCGGCTCCGAAAGTGAAGCCGTTGCGGATTTATCCGCGGAAAACCATTTTCAAGGTGAAGATTCGAGAATGGCTGACGCAAGCGCCAACTATGCAAATCTGCCAATCGACAGAAGCCATGCAAAATTTGCCGCGGCGTGTATCGCTGACGTCACGCCATCAACAAGCGGAGCCTTGGCCGCTGCGACGAACTGGGCCGAGCAAATGGAGGCTGCGGAATCAGGTGAAGATAGCTTCACCGTAGTTAAACACAAGCGAAGACGCAGGGAGTCGCCGAACCGCCCTGTCGAACAACGTTCCAGCGGTGTCGCGGCCTCCAGAAGGACCAGCGCAACCCCGCGAAGACGGCCAACTGCGGGAGGAGCTACGGTGGTCCAGGAAATCAGGGCTACCCGGGCCGACATCGCCGATGCCAGAGTACAACAGCGCTCTTCAACTGAGGATAACTGCGTCTTCGTGGAACACTGCCCAGACTTCGGATACACCCATTACCTACAGGCGGTAGAAGAGCTGGTCGGAGGAGCCGGGAATGTGCTCCAAGTGATGAAAATGGACGGCCACATGCTGGTGGGCCTGTCCACCAAGGCCCTGGCGGAGCGACTTCAAAGGGACGGCCTTGAAATCGGGCATACCCACCTCAGGGCCTTCCCCTTTAAGAAAAGGGCGGTGAGGATCACCGTCGCAAACCTGCCCTTTTTCGTAGACGACGCCGCCGTCATCGAGGCCCTCAGGCCCTACGGTGACGTGACTTCCATTGTCCCTATCCGGCTGAGAGCCGGAAGGTATACCTTCACGGATGGCCGACGCGAAGTATTCATCCTCCTAAAGGAGGGCTTTACCCTGGAAAAGATCCCGACCCGCGTCGTCATCAGAAACAAAGGAAACGTCCTCTCGGCCTTCATATCATATGGAGTCAAGTGCTCCAGATGCGGCCGGCAGGGTCACCGTAGGGCCAACTGCCCTATCAATCCTGGGAGAGCCTCCAACAACGGCCAGCCACAACCGGCACCCCCCTCCACCTGGTGCTTCGTCCACCGTGTCCCGGCAGCAGAGCCGTCCAACACCAGCGGCCCCGGCCTTGCCTATGGAGGAGACGCCTTCTGCCCCTCCACCTGTGACCCCTGCTCCGCCCCTGCAGGCGCCTGAGGGTCCCGTGGGCCCTCGCCCGGCCGGTTCACAACATCCTGAGCCGCCTCCCGCTCGGCCGGACCTCGTTGCCCCGCGTGGCCCTCTGCCCGCCCAGAAGACCCTCGGACCTGCGGCCCCAACACCGGACGTGGAGATGTCCATCGTGGAGGAGACCCTTGCGTCCTCCACGTCATCGGCAAAGAACGCAACGAGAATCGACCTCGATGCGTTCATCGAGAGGCACCCCAGCGTGTCCTTCGCTGAGACGGACGCCCTTGGTCTTGGGCGGGAGGAGGTCCTGGACCTCCTCTCCTCGAGGACCAAAGCGCAGAGGAGTGTACCCCTCCTGCCGCCTCCGCAGTGCGACGCCCTCGCCGGAATTATCAGGCAAATCTTAGATCTGAGGCCCGGAGCAGCCAGCAATCTTTACAAAGTCCTCGGACAGGTAAAAGCTGAGCTGAGGACAACACCAGCCGCAGTGCCTACACCTCCACCGCCTGCGCCTCGGCCTGCTGAGCCAGCACCACCTGCTCCCCACGGGGAAAAGACAACACCGGACATGGCGACACCTCCACCTCCACTGTCTCCCCGATTTATTGATGAACGCTGGAAGGAAGCTCATGACATAATAGATGCCCTAGGCCGTGAACCCTACTCGGAGCACTTATCCGAGTTGAGACTCTCAGAGGGTGACATCACGGATGCTATCATAGGCCCCGAGGACAGGGAGCCTCTCCTCAGGAGACTTTCCACTCGGAGGAAAAATCTCCTCGCCGAAATCATCAGCGCGGCCGTTGAGCGCGCTCGGGACATACATCCCTTTGCACGTGAGTGTTTACATGAGCTCAGAAGGAGGTTACCCTCTTACCCCCCAGACGACCCTCAGTGAGGAACTTCCTGATGTGAAATTTCTTTTGTAAATTAACGTTGCTCAACTCTTCGGAGTATACTAGTTGACCAAGAAGTCAATAAAGGTATTTTAATTGTCAAAAAAAAAAAATTGTCACATGTCTACATATTGATGAGGCTGAAGTGGGGATGTAAAGCTCATTTTATTGAGAGGCTGCAGTACATTGTCCTGGTGGGCTATGGTCACCATGGCTCGTTCCAGGGCTGGGTTTGTGGTCCGGTTCCGGAGGGTTGTTGGGGTCCGATTCTCATCGGTGTCGCCGTTGGAAGGGTTATATCTGTGACAGGACATCTTTCGTTCGCCGGGTAAGAAAAAAAAAGAAAAATAAATAAATAGCACGAAGGTCAAACGATAACTGGCACGTTGTATTTTTGAAGCATTCCGCGAAAACGGTGGTCCGTGGTCAAATACAACTTGTACCTGTTATCTCTGTGGTGCCGTTTCTCTGATAAAAAAAAAAAAGAAAAAGTAAAAATAAAAAAAAAACTAATTTTAAATTAAATTTGCAACGTCACGTGTATTTCCGGTCGGTTGCTTGTTGACACACAACAATATGGTACAGGCCATGATAATCCTGGTGGGTAGTTAGTGACTGTCTTTTACTGTAAGTACACCACATGTCTACATATGGTACAGGCCATGATAATCCTGGTGGGTAGTTAGCGACTGTCTTTTACTGTAAGTACACCAGATGTCTACATATGGTACAGGCCATGATAATCCTGGTGGGTAGTTAGCGACTCTCTTTTACTGTAAGTACACCACATGTCTACATATGGTACAGGCCATGATAATCCTGGTGGGTAGTTAGCGACTGTCTTTTACTGTAAGTACACCACATGTCTACATATGGTACAGGCCATGATAATCCTGGTGGGTAGTTAGCGACTCTCTTTTACTGTAAGTACACCACATGTCTACATATGGTACAGGCCATGATAATCCTGGTGGGTAGTTAGCGACTCTCTTTTACTATAAGTACACCACATGTCTACATATGGTACAGGCCATGATAATCCTGGTGGGTAGTTAGCGACTGTCTTTTACTGTAAGTACACCACCTGTCTACATATGGTACAGGCCATGATAATCCTGGTGGGTAGTTAGCGACTCTCTTTTACTGTAAGTACACCACATGTCTACATATGGTACAGGCCATGATAATCCTGGTGGGGAGTTAGCGACTCTCTTTTACTGTAAGTACACCACATGTCTACATATGGTACAGGCCATGATAATCCTGGTGGGTAGTTAGCGACTCTCTTTCACTGTAAGTACACCACATGTCTACATATGGTACGGGCCATGATAATCCTGGTGGGTAGTTAGCGACTCTCTTTTACTGTAAGTACACCACATGTCTACATATGGTACAGGCCATGATAATCCTGGTGGGTAGTTAGCGACTGTCTTTTACTGTAAGTACACCACATGTCTACATATGGTACAGGCCATGATAATCCTGGTGGGTAGTTAGCGACTCTCTTTTACTGTAAGTACACCACATGTCTACATATGGTACGGGCCATGATAATCCTGGTGGGTAGTTAGCGACTCTCTTTTACTGTAAGTACACCACATGTCTACATATGGTACAGGCCATGATAATCCTGGTGGGTAGTTAGCGACTCTCTTTTACTGTAAGTACACCACATGTCTACATATGGTACGGGCCATTATAATCCTGGTGGGTAGTTAGCGACTCTCTTTTACTGTAAGTACACCACATGTCTACATATGGTACAGGCCATGATAATCCTGGTGGGTAGTTAGCGACTCTCTTTTACTGTAAGTACACCACATGTCTACATATGGTACGGGCCATGATAATCCTGGTCGTTAGTTAGCGACTCTCTTTTACTGTAAGTACTCCACATGTCTACACTCGGCCGTGCGGCCACGCGTCGCGCGAGCTCCGTGATTTTCGCCTCTGGCGAGCAATGAAATGAATTTAAACATGCCGAATTCGGCATCGCCAGGGAGCTCGGGATCTGCTGGAGAAGAGCCTGGAAGGCCCAGCATCCCACCTCCTACTGGCGTGAAGAATTCCAAGAAAAACGGAATTCTGAAAAGAATCTCCAAAGAAATTTCTGAAAATCGAGATCATGTAAATCCGTCGGCAGGCGTTAGAGATGTAAATCTGGCCGCCGCGCGTGATGACGTCACGCTCAGCTTACCGGCCGGTTCGTCATCCAATGGCGCTGCCCGTGTCCTGGGAAACTGGGCGGACTGCATTGAGGATTCGGGCCCTGGAGCGGACAACGACTTCACCGTCGTGAAGACCAGGAAGAGGCGCCGCGAATCTTCGAATTCGCCTACAGCCGCTGCACCATCCTCCAACATCGGAGGTGCCAGGAGCAGTCGCCGAACGCAATCATCGGCGCGTTCGGTGCCGCGGGCGCAGGAGATCCCGACAACCAGGGCCCACATCGCGGAGGCCCGGGCGCGGCAGGCGTCCTCTGCTGAGGAGCACTGCGTCTACCTGGAACACGGCCCCGAACTGCAGCCCTTCCATTACCTGAGGGCGCTGGACAGGCTACTTGGAGGAACCGCCGGAGTCATCCAAGTCTCCAAGGTAAACGGCCACCAACTCCTGGGGCTGGCCAACAGAGGCCTCGCCGAGCGCCTCATTAACAACGGCCTTGAGGTTGAGGGCACTCTCCTCAGGGCTTTCCCTTTCCGCAAAAGAGCGGAGAGGATAACGGTGGGCAACCTCCCCTTCTTCGTGGAGGACTCAGCCATCATCAAGGCCCTTGGGCCCTATGGGCGCATTACATCCATCGCGCCCAAAATGATGAAGGCCGGCACATACACCTACACCGACGGCCGCCGTGAGGCGTTCATCGTCCTCCACGAGGGAGTGACCACCGAGAGGCTCCCCACCCGCCTCAACATCACCATCAAAGGCGAGGCCTGGCCCGCTTACCTGTCCTCCGGCATTAAGTGCACCAGATGCCACGGGCAGGGGCACCGCAGGGCCAACTGTCCCCTGCTTGCAGGGCGAACCACCGCTCCTGGACCGGCCACACCAACCTCTCCAACCAGCGTCCCACCAGCGACTGCGCCTAGGCTGCCTCAACAACCATCTGCCCAGCCTCCACCTCCGGCATCCCCCAGCCCAACCATGGAGGTCTCAGACGTGCCTCCCACAAGCCGAGCTGCGCTCCATCCACCTGCAGCACTCCGGCAACCACAACCAGCGCCTTCGGCCTTACCTGCGGAGGATGCGCCTCCTGCCCCTCCACCAGTGACCCCTGCTCCGTCCCTGCGAACACCTGGTAGTCGCGAGCCTGCGGCCCCAACACCGGACGTGGAGATGTCCATCGTGGAGGAGACCTCTGCGTCCTTCACGTCAACAGCAAAGAACGCAACGAGGATCGACCTCGATACGTTCATCGAGAGGCACCCCAGCGTGTCCTTCGCTGAGACGGACGCCCTTGGTCTTGGGCGGGAGGAGGTCCTGGACCTCCTCTCCTCGAGGACCAAAACGCAGAGGAGTGTACCCCTCCTGCCGCCTTCGCAGTGCAACGCCCTCGCCGGACTTATCAGGCAAATATTAGATCTGAGGCCCGGAGCAGCCAGCAACCTCTACAAAGTCCTCGGGCAAGTCAAAGCTGAGCTGAGGACAACACCAGCTGCAGTGCCTCCAACTCCCCCACTGCCTGCGCCTCGGCCCGCTGAGCCTATGCTGCCCACTACCCACAGGGAGAAACTGACACCTCCTTTGATGACACCTCCGCCGCCCGCCCCGACGGACATGGAGGAGGACGATCCAATGACGGAGAAAGAGCGAGACACACCCCCACCGCCTGCGCCTCGGCTCGCTGACACAACACCACCCTTTCCCCACGGGGAAAAGACGTCGCCGCACATCGCGACACCTCCACCTCCACTGTCCTGCCAATTCATTGATGACCGCTGGACGGAGGCAGACGACATACTACAAGAATTAAACAAAGAACGCGACTGGGGATTGGGGATCAGTGAGAGTGACATCACAGAAGCCATCATATACCCCGAGGATAGGGAGCCTCTCATCAGGCGCCTGTCCACTCGGAGGAGGAGCCTCCTCGCTGGTTTCATCAGCGCCGCCATCGAGCGCGCCCGGGACGCCGATCCCTTTGTGCGTGAGGGCATGTCCGCGCTCAGGGGGATGTTGCCCTCCTGATTGGGCCCAGACGAGCCTCGGTGGGGACACCGCCTGATTTGTTTTGAATTGTAAATATTTGGTTCCTCCTGCTTAACTCTTAGGAGTAATGATTGACTATGTAGTCAATAAAATATTTTTAATTGTCAATTGTCACATGTCTACATATGGTACAGGCCATGATAATCCTGGTGGGTAGTTAGCGACTCTCTTTTACTGTAAGTACACCACATGTCTACATATGGTATAGGCAATGATAATCATGATGGGTAGTTAGCGACTGTCTTTTACTGTAAGTACACCACATGTCTACATATGGTACAGGCCATGATAATCCTGGTGGGTAGTTAGCGACTGTCTTTTACTGTAAGTGCACCACATGTCTACATATGGTATAGGCCATGATAATCATGGTGGGTAGTTAGCGACTGTCTTTTACTGTAAGTACACCACATGTCTACATATGGTACAGGCCATGATAATCCTGGTGGGTAGTTAGCGACTGTCTTTTACTGTAAGTACACCACATGTCTACATATGGTACAGGCCATGATAATCCTGGTGGGTAGTTAGCGACTGTCTTTTACTGTAAGTACACCACATGTCTACACTCGGCCGTGCGGCCACGCGTCGCGCGAGCCCCGTGTTTTTCGCCTCTGGCAGGCGGTGAAATGCTTTTAGGCATGGAACAGGAAGCTCGTGCCAGAACCTGGTTGTTCCATGAAATTCTCGCGCGAACGCTCACGCTAGTGCTTCTTTTTCTTTGCCCTCATATAAACAATTTCGAAGAATAAAGTAGAACGCGCGCACGAGCCAACAAGGATGCAAGGGATTTGTTTCCTCCTCAAAATTTAAATTCAAATTGCTCTTCGGTAAATATTACTTTTAAGCCTAATTATCTTTTTATATAATAAAATTTAATTGAATTTAATCTCATATACTGTATAAAATTATATATCTTATTTAATCTCAGAATATATATACCCATCAAAAAATATAGAGCGAAGATATGATGTCAAGTAACAAGCCATCAGGCGTGAAACGAAATCGCTCCGAGATGGACTCTGACCCAAAACATCTCGATTTCAAGTTCGGTCAAATCTCTTGCGCCTTCAACACCGGCGTGAATCAAATAAATACGCTCGCTACCAAGGCTGAATTAAATGAAGATCTACGCAGAAGCCTCATAAAAACTCTTCACTCCGCTCTGACCTGCGCTGAGCTGGCTCTCCAGGATGCCTACACTGGTATCAACCTCGCACAGTCTCGCCCCAAGCCAATGGCAGAGACACCATCCAGACCCTCATATGCTGAAACAGCAGACATGACCAAACCCCCAGCGCCTGTCTCCTCGAAGGTTAAACCAACCTATAACACCCTGGCCAGAGACTTTGAATCCCATGTCGTAATTAAATCCATAAATCCTACTAAGGAATCTCGAGAAATCCTCCGCGAAGTAAAGTCAAAAAACCCTTCTCTCTTTGCCTCAAACGAGGTAGCTGCTTCAGTGAAAGGTAAAGGGAAGCTGGTCATCCACACTAAAACCAAACATGTCGCCGCTGAGCTAGCATCCAAGCTGAACAATGCAATGCCATCCGAACCGTCTTGTCAGGAACGTCCAACGATCCACCCCAGATACTGTATCTTTGGGGTAGAAGACAGCACCAAAAATGAAGAAATCCTTAAAAGTCTGGAAAACAACCCATCATTCAAGAATCTACCAGGGAAAAGACACTTCAGAATTGCACATCGACCCAAACCCAATCCAAAAGGTTACACCACAGTATTCGTCGAAGTGGACGATGACGCCGCCAAGACTCTGCAACAACGTGGCAAGATCCCCATCGCAAGCTTAATACGCCGTTATGAGAAAAGCTATTCTCTGAAGCAGTGTTACAGATGCTGCGGGTTCAACCACCGCGCATCGACCTGCCAAGCCGCCAACCCCATATGCTACAAATGTGGTACAACAGGACACGAGGGACATGAATGCCCAAGCAACACACTAAAATGTCATAACTGCTCCAAAAAGGTAAGAACCTCATCTGAAGCACTAACCCACCAAGCCACATCCCGCGCATGTCCCTTGGTTAAAGCACAAATATCCAAGATTAGAAAATATGATTAAACCCCTCAAAGTTCTACAGGCCAACCTCAGAAAGTCACCAGATGCTGTTCTGGAACTTTCCCAAATGGCAATCAAAACACAAGCAGACGTAATCCTGCTCCAGGAACTCCCCCGAAACTTCAGATGGCCCAATAGCACATTTTTAACGTTTGCTCCACCTGGTAACTACATCCCCTCGGGATTAGTTATTCGCGCCAGCCTTCATCCTGTACAGGTTGATTCCTCCGACCCAAACATCACTGCTGCGAAGGTCTGGCTAGGCAAACAAGCCCTCTTAGTTTGTTCAGCCTACTGGCACCATAATACAACAGAATATGACTTTCTTCCGACCCTCGAATCCATCATTACCACATGTGCCATCCCAAGTGTTTTAGGCATGGACGCCAACGCCCACTCCCCTACCTGGGGTCTCGGTGCAGTCCGTGATGCTCGAGGCGCTAGTCTGGAAGCATCTTCTATGCTCACAAACTTACACTTTCTGGGAGCTCCTGTGCAATACACTTGGAGCAACGGACACCAGTCTTCCTCCATCGATGTAACCTTGGCTTCCAGTTCCCTAGCCGCCCGAGCAACTAGAACATGCCTCCCTGAAATGGCATTCACAGACCATCTACCGATCCTCACCACAATCCAAGATACAATATCCCCAGCGCAAAATACCTCCTGGGCTGAATCGACGTGTGTGGAAAGCGCCTTCACTGCATTCCTTGGCTCCTCTCTGCAACATGCAGTCTCACGTCTCCATGCCGCATCAACACACCAGGATATAGATGATGTGGTGCATATTCTTACCAATATCCTTCAAGAGGCCTGCAACATATCCATGAAAAGAAAAAAGAAAGACAACAGACCATCAAAACCCTGGTGGAATAAAGACTTAGCAAAACTCCGCAATGTAGTAGTTTCTCTAAGGCGCCTTTCGCAGTGCACATCCACGCCCATTAGAAACTTCTTCAAAGGGCTCTACAGAGCATGTCACAACAGGTTGAGAGCCGAGATAAGACGAGCCAAACACCTATCATGGATAAACCTCTGTCAAGAAGTATCCTCAGCCGCTTGGAGCTCTGTCCACAAATATATTTCCAAAGGACGAAGCACCCAAAGAGGACCTCCACTGCTCAAAAAATCTGACGGAACCCCCTATACACCAGAGGAAACCTGTGAAAAAATCTTGCAGCACTTTTGTCTGCCTGACACACCAATATCTCAGCCTCGGCCCTTAATACAGTTTTCTGGCCTCATTGAGCCAGACTTCACCGACGCTGAAGTACTTCGGGCCATCAAATGCTGTGGACTCAAGAAATCTCCAGGCCCTGATCGACTTGGAGCAAAGTGCCTTCAATTAGGAGGTCCTCCCCTACATAAACTACTTGCAGGACTTTTTACCAAGTGTTTAAGATTCGGCCATTTTTCATCACCCTGGAAAATCGGCCTTTTAGTCCTCATACCCAAACCGGACAGCACAGCAGAAACCCCACTAGAAAGATTCCGCCCAATTGCTCTCCTCAACACCCTAGCCAAGGTATTTGAGCGTTGCATTTTGGCTCGACTACAATGGCTAGCAGACCGGCACAATTGGTTTTCACCCCTCCAATTTGGATTTGTTCCTTGCCGTTCGGCCGAAAATGCCCTAGCTGCAATAAACCAATTCATAGACAAGGACATGGAAGAAGGGGAGAAAACACTAGTTATCAGCATAGACATTAGAAGAGCCTTCGACACCGTACATAGGTATTCTATCATTGAAGCCCTACGAGAGGTTAGCTGCCCTGAGGAATTACTACAACTAATTACCAGCTATTTAATAAATAGAAAAATGGCCTATAGCGTATGGGGACACACTGCTCACATTCTGTCACTCCGTGGAGTCCCACAAGGAGCGGCTTTAAGTCCCTTCCTCTTCAATATGATTGCAAGAAAAGCATTTACTTTGCAAAAACCTAGAAAGAGCGAATTAGTGGGCTTCGCAGATGATTTCACACTAATGGTGCAGATGGCCCCAAAGCTTCCTAAATGTCAAATAAACAACTTTCTTGAAAATTTCTCACAATGGTGCAGAAGGCATGGAATGTTGGTAAATCCCCACAAGACTCAAGCATGCATGTTTTACAGAAACAAACCAAAATGGCCAAACAAGGACAGCATCCGATTTCTTGACCAGCCCATTGCAATCAACAAAACAATTAAAATCCTTGGTATTACCTTTGATTCAAAGACACAATTTATTAAACATCTCAATAACAGTTTACTCAAATACCGATGGATACTCCCAAGGCTCACTAGCACCATAAAAGGGCAATTTGGTTCAACCTTCAGTTCCGGACACAAAATTTACAAGAGAGTCGTTCTTCCAGCGCTACTGTATGGCTCTGGTGTCTGGGGAAAACGTGCATATGACACAAATGGGGCTCGCAAGCTACGTAGTCTTCACTACAAATATGCGAAAGCAATAATAAGAGGTGGTCCATGCACACCGACAATACCAGCTATTTCATTGACGGGTTGTCCCCCACTCGATATCTCTATAAAGGCCCACATAGAATATTTAAAAACTTTGAAAACGGGCCACTACGAATCACGCCCAAGTCCTTCCTTTTTACCCTATCCTCCATTACGGAAGATAATCTATTTTACCAAATCACTACAACTAAATGTCACCACCATTTACACAGACGGATCCCAATCATCAGAAGGAGTTGGGGCTGGAGTCATCCTACCACCTCCTCTACAAACCATACAACTTAAACTCCACCAGGAGTGCTCAGCGTTCCAAGCTGAACTGCTTGCCATTCTTTACGCAACAAAAATCACCATGAATTTCCCGAAAGAACACTTTATCATTGCCTCAGACTGCCAATCAGCTCTATCAGCCATATGTAGGTCTTGGCCCCCAAGAACACAACTAATTGCAGAAATAATCTACAACCTGCATTTTTCACCAAATGTGCAACTCTGCTGGATCAAAGGCCACAGCGGTATTCCAGGAAATGAACTGGCGGATCAGGCGGCAAAGGCTGCAGCACATTCTAATCTGCCACTATCCTTTACCACCCTCCCAAAGAGCGTCGCGCGCGGTAAAAAAGAACAGATAGCCCTCAAAATGTGGACAGACCTCTACATCCAAGATTACTCCACCAGAAATCTACGAAGATTTGCTGCTACCCCAAAACTACTCCTCCAAATGCTTCGAAACATCAAGCATGGATCTACCTCCACAACAATCTTGACCGGCCATGGCTTTATTCAGGCAGACCTTGCAACGGTATCGGAAGAAGACCCAACTTACCCCACTGCCAAGATGAAGACCAAACTGTAGACCACCTCCTCTTCACTTTCCCAACCTTCCAATACCAAAGATTCCAGACAGCCACTCTCCTAGGTATCACCAACATATGTCCAGCATCCCTAGAAAATCTCCCAAGAAAGAAATCTGCCTGGCGACACCTCATTAATTGGACTTCCACTGGCATTGTATATAAATCCAAAGATTCCAGACAGCCACTCTCCTAGGTATCACCAACATATGTCCAGCATCCCTAGAAAATCTCCCAAGAAAGAAATCTGCCTGGCGACACCTCATTAATTGGACTTCCACTGGCATTGTATATAAATCCAAGAAGACTTAGGTCAGAAGGACATCCCGGGTAGTTGGCGACTTCTGTACGCTCCAGGAACCTGGGTTACTTAAATAAATAATAATAATAGTGCTTTTAGGCATGCCGAGTTCGGCATCGCCAGGGAGCTCGGGATCTGCTGGACAAGAGCCTGGAAGGTCCAGCATCCCATCTCCTACTGGTGGGAGGATTTCAAGCGAAAACGGAAATGAGAAAATAATCTCAAAAGAAAACTCAGAAAATCGAGTTCATGCAAATCCACCAACAGGCGTCAGAAATGCAAATCTGGCCGCCGCGCGCGGTGACGTCACGACCGGCTCGGCAGCAGCTACGTCATCTAATGGCGCTGCCCGTGTCCTGGGAAGTTGGGCGGACTCCATCGAGGACCAAGGCCCTGGAGAGGACGACGATTTCACCGTCATCAAGAGTAAGAAAAGGCGCCGCGACTCGCCGGGTTCTCCTGCAGCGGCTGCACCTTCCTCTGGCACCAGAGGCGCAGGGGCCACTCGCCGGCCGCGATCGTCCACGGGTTGAGCACCGCGGGCGGAGGAGGTCAGGACCACTAGGGCGCATATCGCGGAGGCCAGGGCGCGGCAGGCGTCCTCAACAGAAGACCACCGCGTCTATATAGAGCGCAGCCCTGAACTGGAGCCCTACCACTAAATGAGGGCCCTTGATAGAATGCTCGGAGGGACCAGGGAGGTCTTCCAGATGACCAAGATGAACGGTCACTTCCTGGTGGGACTGGCCAACAGAGGCCTGGCCGAGCGCCTCGTCAACGAGGGCCTCGAGGTGGAGGGAACTCTCCACAGGGCCTTCCCGTTCCGCAAGAGGGCGGAGAGAATTACGGTGGGCAACCTCCCCTTCTTCGTGGGGGATGCAGCCGTCATCAGCGCCCTTTCACCTTTCGGGCGAGTAACATCTATCGCCCCCAAGCTGATGAAAGCTGGCCCGTACATCTATAACGACGGCCGCCGAGAGGCGTTTATAATCCTCCGCGAAGGAATAACTATCGAGAGGCTGCCCACCCGCCTCGACATTTCGATCAAGGGCGAGGCCTGGCCCGCATACCTGTCCTCTGGGATCAGGTGCTCCAGGTGCCGTGGCCAAGGACATCGCAGGGCCAACTGCACCCTGCTCGCAGGGCGAACCACCGAACCTGGACCGGCCACACCCACCTCTCCCACCAGCGTCCTACCAGCGACTGCGCACAGGCTGCCTCAGCAGGCATCTGCCCAGCCTCCACCTCCGGCGTCCCCCAGTCCAACCATGGAGGTCTCCGACGTGCCTCCCGCGAGCAGAGCTGCGCCCCTTCCACCTGCTGCACTCCGGCCTTCACCACCAGCGCCTTCGGCCTTGCCTGTGGAGGACGCGCCTCCTGCCCCTCTACCTGTGACACCTGCTCCGTCCTTGCGGGCACCTGGAGGTTTCGTGGGCCCTCGCTCGGCCAATTCACAAAATCCAGAGCCGCCTCCCGCCCGCCCAGAGGACCCTCGGACCTGCGGCCCCAACACCGGACGTGGAGATGTCCATCGTGGAGGAGACCTCTGCGTCCTCCACGTAATCATCAAGGAACGCAACGAGAATCGACCTCGATGCGTTCATTGAGAGGCACCCCAGCGTATCCTTCGCTGGGACGGACGCCCTTGGTCTTGGGCGGGAGGAGGTCCTGGACCTCCTCTCCTCGAGGACCAAGGCGCAGAGGAATGGACCCCTCCTGTCGCCTCCGCAGTGCGACGCCCTCGCCGGCCTGATCAGGCAAATCTTGAATCTGAGGCCCGGAGCAGCCAGCAATCTCTACAAAGTCCTCGGACAAGTCAATGCTGAGCTGAGGACAACACCAGCTGCAGTGCCTCCAACATCCCCACTGTCTGCGCCTCGGCCCGCTGAGCCAATGCCGCCCACTACCCACAGGGAGGAACTGACACCTCCTTCGATGACACCTCCGCCGCCCGCCCCGACGGACATGGAGGAGGACGATCCAATGACGGAGGAAGCACTTCCTGCACCTCGGCTCGCTGAGCCGACACCGCCCGCTCTCCACATGTCCACACATGTCTACCTTGGCCAGGTTAAGGCGGAGCTCAGGACAACACCAGCAGTGCCTCCAACACCCCCACTGCCTGCGCCTCGGCCTTCTGGGCCAACGCCACCTACTTCACACAGCGAAAAACTGATGCCTGCTGTGATGACACCTCCGCCGCCCGCCCTGACGGAGATGGAGGAGGACAACCCGATAACGGAAAAAGAGCGATGTGCACCCCCACCGCCTGCGCCTCGGCTCGCTGAGCCGACACCGCCCGCTCCCCATGGGGAAGAGGTAACACCGGTCATGGCGACACCTCCGCCTCCACTGCCACTCCTGCTCCAGGTGGAGCTGGAGAGCAAGTGCGAACGCCAAACACGTGACCTATTTGAGGAGCTGGACTTTCAACGGGCCTTAAGGCCCCTAATAAGGAAAGGGCTAGATTTACAAGGCCTCTCAACTGCGATCATGTGGCCCGAAAGTAGGGAATATCTCCTCGAGACTCTCTCACATAGAACCAGACACAAAGCCACCCTCGCCGAGTTTCTCGGCACTGTCGCTGAGCACGCTCGCGACCACCACCCCTTAATTCAAAGGGGAATATACGAGCTCAGGCTGGCTCTGAGCTCCTGACAGAGTCTATTGTAAATAATTGTATCTTTCTCCCATTGACTCTTTGAGTGTAATCGTTGACTGAACAGTCAATAAAATTGTTTTTCATTGTCATTGTCCACATGTCTACATATGGTACAGACCATGATAATCCTGGTGGGTAGTTAGCGACTGTCTTTTACTGTAAGTACACCACATGCCTACATATGGCACAGGCCATGATAATCCTGGTGGGTAGTTAGCGACTGTCTTTTACTGTAAGTACACCACATGCCTACATATGGTACAGGCCATGATAATCCTGGTGGGTAGTTAGCGACTGTCTTTTACTGTAAGTACACCACATATCTACATATGTAGAAAGCATTTCGAATTTTACACTTACAAATGTACCATATTTTGGTTACTTGCACTCACTGGTGGGGTTGGAATTATGAAAGAATACGGGGCCATTGAAGCATTAATTTCAGAGAACACGCGCGCACACATTGCATAGCAGAAGATTGTGAATACAAGGTTGTCCCAAAAGTTCGTAAACACTTGCACAAAATAGAAATACCAATATTTTTCGCCGTTATGTATAATGTCTTTGTATTATGTATAAAGTAATTGTATTATGTTTTATTATATATTCGCCGTAATAATATTATTCGCCGTTATGTATAATGTCTTTGTATTATGTATAAAGTAATTGTATTATGTTTTATTATGTATTCGCCGTAATAATATTATTCGCCGTTATGTATAATGTCTTTGTATTATGTATAAAGTAATTGTATTATGTTTTATTATATATTCGCCGTAATGATATTATTCACCAAGTAATAAGAAAAACAATGTTTAAAGAAAAACACGAACTTTTGGGACAACCTTATAAAATGTAATGGAAAAACTGCTCCAAATCAACAATAGTAAAAATATAATATTTTATTGAATCTTACAGAGTATTTGATGGGTTTCTATACATTTTTTAATTTGAATGTCTATGAAAATCTTATCACAGAATGGAAGAATATTTAAATATATATTTCCCCATTTTTACATGTCGATTTATATGCAAATAAAAATACAAAAGATAATTTTGACCCCATTTCTTTATGGGAACCTATTATAAAAATATGTTAGCATTATTAATATGTGTTTAATATATTGGAATATTTCACTTTGAAAATAAAAAAATTGTAATAAAAGGTTTTTAGCGTTTTATATTGAGATTGAAATCGGTGGGTTTGGTTTATATCCTAAAAATACTTTATAATTGAACAATACTATTCTTTTAAATAATGCCAAATGTTTCTTTTTATATATATATATATTTAGATGGAAATTTTTCCGGGAGGAAATTCATCTAAAGAGACAAGGGTCGCCTCTCCCGTCAAAATAGACGTCAAAACTAGACGCTATCTATTGACCGTCGCCGCAAGCTAGCGGCCTCGGGTCGGTGACAAAGCCATATATATACACTGCGTGACATTGAAAATGGAACACCAAGAAATAGTGGCCAGAAAGTGATGAAACTAGGCAGACAGAGAGAGAGACAGGGACGAACAATAAGTGATCTTTATTTCAAAATGATAGTCATAATACAGAGCGAGAACGGCGTCGGCTTAGTAGCAAGTAGGACCACCGCGGACGGCGATGCACGCAGCAACACGTCTAGGTAGAGAGTCAATCAGAGTACGGATGGCGTCCTGAGGGATGGCTCTCCATTCCCTCTCAACCATTTGCCACAGTTAGTCTTCTGAACGCGGCTGTGGCAAGGCATGCAAACGGCGTCCAATGATGTCCCAGACGTGCTCGATTGGTGAGATATCAGGAGAGTACGGTGGCCAGGGAAGCATCTGTACATCTTGCAGAGCTTGTTGGCTAATGCGAGCAGTGTGCGGTCGGGCGTTATCCTGCTGATAAAGGGCATTGGGTACCCCCTGAAGGTAGGGGAGTGTCACCGGTCGCAGCACATCATCAACGTATCGTTGGGCCGTCATAGTGCCCTGAATACGAAGTAAAGGTGACCTGGAATCATACGCGATTGCGCCCCAAACCATGATTCCACGTTGTCGCACGGTGGGGCGTTCCACAATTGCTGCAGGATTGGACCTTTCTCCACGTCGACGCCACACGCGTACACGGCGACTATCACTGGACAAGCAGAAACGCGACTCATCTGAGAACATGACCCTGTGCCATTCCGTCATCCACGTCGATCTAGCCCGGCACCATTCCAAACGTTGGCGCCTATTCGGTGGGGTCAATGGCAGTCTTCTTAGCGGACGGCATGAGTGCAAGCCATTAGCAACCAATCGACGGGAAATGGTTCTGGTCGAGATGGAATGATCTAGGGTGTCTTGCACATGTTGCAGGATGGCGGTACAAGTGGCTTGTGGGGCCGCCACTGCTTGTCGAAGGATACGCCGATCCACACGTGCTGACGTCACTCTGGTTGCACCGACATTCCTATAAATTGCCACATTTCCTTGTTCCAACCATCTTCTCCACAGTCGGTGCACCGTGGACGCACCAAGGTGTGTATCAGCTGCGATTTGACGTATGGACCAACCTGCCCTTTTCAGTCCGATCACCATGCCCCTCGTAAAAGCGTCTGTCTGCTTGAACTGCCTCCGTTTACGATGACCTGGCATTCTCTGTTATTACACGTGTCTTTTGACACAAGAAAAAAAATTTCTACAATGATTTTCCTTGAAGAAATAACGACACAAATACTGTCCTTTCTGCAAGTTCCTTCCCTTATATCTTACTCCATGTGCGCACGAGAGCTGCGCATTTTACATCATTTGCATAACTCGGTTAGGCGCGTCTACCCTGAAATTTGCATAATTTTCTGGCCACTATTTCTTGGTGTTCCATTTTCAATGTCACGCAGTGTATAATAGGAAGAGATATAGAAATGTCTCATTTTTTAAAAAATAATCATTTTTATTGATAAATCTTAACAAAATAATAATGGTGAATATAAGGTGCTCACATAAGTGATAACTGTATGTAGATAATGCCATTATATGTAGATTCACTCGTGTAGAACTTCCCTTCCTAAAAGCAAATGTACATTAACCTCCTAATTGTTGTAGTTAACCAAATGTAGATTACATGTTCTCACTTCTCTTAATTCTCCCATACAACGCCTTCCTGAAACCCATTTATATAATGTTGCCAAGAAGTAATACCAAAGAGTAAAATACACCAAAGATTATAAAATAGGAATTATATTTTCAGAGAGAAACATTTCATTTTAAATATGCACACATGGACAAAACTAAGTGAAGTGAAAAGTCTTTGATGTCGCTGGTTGTCTTATTTATTTATTTATTTTTTGAAGGAGACAAAGGTTGTTCACACTCATACTTGGTTATTTCGTGTGTCTTCACAATAAAGGTCACTGTAATATCTTTCAGAGTTATTGTCTCAATCCCGATATACATGCTGAAAGATACAACTTCCTTTTGTCCATGAGTGTATCTTTCAGAGTTATTGTCTCAATCCCGATATACATGCTGAAAGATACAACTTCCTTTTGTCCATGAGTGTATCTTTCAGAGTTATTGTCTGAATCCCGATATACATGCTGAAAGATACAACTTCCTTTTGTCCATGAGTGTATCTTTCAAAGTTATTGTCTCAATCCCGATATACATACTAAAAGGTACAACTTCCTTGAGTTTTGTCCATTAGTGTATCTTTCAGAGTTATTGTCTGAATCCCGATATACATGCTAAAAGGTACAACTTCCTTAAGTTTTGTCCATGAGTGTATCTTTCAGAGTTATTGTCTCAATCCCGATATACATGCTAAAAGGTACAACTTCCTTAAGTGTTGTCCATGAGTGTATCTTTCAGGGTTATTGTCTGAATCCCGATATACACGCTAAAAGGTACAACTTCCATTTTGTCCATGAGTGTATTTCTAATATAAGATATACATAATTAAGAAATGATTAATAATTTATCCTCGCACATGAGAAGATGTTTATCGAAAAAGATAAGAATCAATGTCAAGATGGGGTATACTGATTGGTTAAGGCAGATTGGCCAATCAGAGCCAATATTTATCCCTCTGGAAATCCATTGTAATCAGTTGGGACTTTTTCTCACCGATTTCCTAATCACAGCCGAACTTTTTAAACTGATTCCATTTATCTTCTGCCAACTTTATCTTTGTTAACGTTTTCCCTCCATTTTTTAACATCGTTAAAGCCTCATTAGAAAAGTTAAGGATTATTTGCTTTCGTTTCTTTTCCCCAACATAGCTTTAAGTCAACTTGGTCCCAACATTGAACCACAAGGCAACAATGAAATACGGAACTTTGTGAATATATTTCAATCCTTTTAAACATGATAAGCATACATAAATATTGTAACGTAGTTGATTTATTTACATAATTATGTTTTGAAAATAGAGCAATCCTTAAATAAATCTTTAAATAAAAAGGTATATATTGGATCAAAATATCATTTATTTTACCAATATTTCAGTTGGCTGAACGCCAACCTTTATCAAGGTATTATAACATATTAATGTGTGTAAACAACAAACTCAGCGCCACATAACGTCAATAGAATTAAGTTAAAAATATAATATTTTTGCCTATATTCCTTATTTAACATAATTCTATTGACGTTATGTGGCGCTGAGTTTGTTGTTGACACACATTAATATGTTATAATACCTTGATAAAGGTTGGCGTTCAGCCAACTGAAATATTGGTAAAATAAATGATATTTTGATCCAATATATGTCTTTTTAATTTAATGAATTTATTTGTATTGATTTACATAGTTTTGAATCATGACATAGCTATATAAATACGTGTAAATATAATTTTAAAGTAGACCGGTAAAGAGAATAAAGTCCATTCGTTGTTACCTCTCCTCGTGTTTATATTTCAACTCGACAGTATTATACTGTTTATAAATGTTACACTGAAGGGTGGAATCTTAGAAATGGTATTTAAGTAAACTATGGACATAAGCTTATAGGACTGTAGAATTACATATAAATATTTACATCGAGCAATGTTCTCTTAGAGTTCTAATACTGTATTGGATCATTCTGTTTATATATGCTACACTGAAGGATGGAATCTTAGAAATGGTATTTAAGTAAACTATGGACATAAGCTTATAGGACTGTAGAATTACATATAAATATTTACATCGAGCAATGCTCTCTTAGAGCTCTAATACTGTATTGGATCATTCTGTTTATAAATGTTACACTGAAGGGTGGAATCTTAGAAATGGTATTTAAGTAAACTATGGACATAAGCTTATAGGACAGTAGAATTACATATAAATATTTACATCGAGCAATGCTCTCTTAGAGCTCTAATACTGTATTGGATCATTCTGTTTATATATGTTACACTGAAGGATGGAATCTTAGAAATGGTATTTAAGTAAACTATGGACATAAGCTTATAGGAAAGTAGAATTACATATAAATATTTACATCAAGCAATGTTCTCTTAGAGCTCTAATACTGTATTGGATCATTCTGTTTATATATGTTACACTGAAGGGTGAAATCTTAGAAATGGTATTTAAGTAAACTATGGACATAAGCTTATAGGACAGTAGAATTACATATAAATATTTACATCGAGCAATGCTCTCTTAGAGCTCTAATACTGTATTGGAACATTCTGTTTATATATGTTACACTGAAGGGTGGAATCTTAGAAATGGTATTTAAGTAAACTATGGACATAAGCTTATAGGACAGTAGAATTACATATAAATATTTACATCGAGCAATGCTCTCTTAGAGCTCTAATACTGTATTGGATCATTCTGTTTATATATGCTACACTGAAGTGTGGATTCTTAGAAATGGTATTTAAGTAAACTATGGACATAAGCTTATAGGACAGTAGAATTACATATAAATATTTACATCGAGCAATGCTCTCTTAGAGCTCTAATACTGTATTGGATCATTCTGTTTATATATGTTACACTGAAGGGTGGAATCTTAGAAATGGTATTTAAGTAAACTATGGACATAAGCTTTTAGGACAGTAGAATTACATATAAATATTTACATCGAGCAATGCTCTCTTAGAGCTCTAATACTGTATTGGATCATTCTGTTTATATATGTTACACTGAAGGGTGGAATCTTAGAAATGGTATTTAAGTAAACTATGGACATAAGCTTATAGGACAGTAGAATTACATATAAATATTTACATCGAGCAATGCTCTCTTAGAGCTCTAATACTGTATTGGATCATTCTGTTTATATAAGTTACACTGAAGGGTGGAATCTTAGAAATGGTATTTAAGTAAACTGTGGACATAAGCTTATAGGACAGTAGAATTACATATAAATATTTACATCGAGCAATGCTCTCTTAGAGCTCTAATACTGTATTGGATCATTCTGTTTATATATGTTACACTGAAGGGTGGATTTTTAGAAATGGTAATTAAGTCAACTATGGACATAAGCTTATAGGACAGTAGAATTACATATAAATATTTTAGATAATAAATGGCATATATTGGATTTAATAAAATATTTATTTTGCCAATATTTCGGCTGGCTGAACGCCAACCTTTATCGAGGCATTACATTTTTGTATACATAAACTCAGCGCCGCATAGTGTTATAATATCACAGTTGAAATCAATTAAAATACAGAGTAGGTGGAAGAAAATTTGTGTATGAAAAAATTATTATAAATAATGCAATCAAAAATGTAAAATATCTTAAAATATAAAAGGAAAAAAAGTTCTATCTTATATTTAAAAAATTGTAATATAAGTACATAAAATAATTCATTAATAACTCATAAAGAGATAAATGTAAAAATGTGTGTATCTATTAAAACATTTGAAAATAAATTTTAAATGATTTAAACAATAAACTGTAAGAACCTTATAAAAAGTTTTTAAAAATGTGGGTATTTAAAAAATTCATTTCAAAATTTAGGAGATCGATTTATAAATAAGTAAATATAAGATAGAACTTTTTTTCCTTTTATATTTTAAGATATTTTACATTTTTGATTGCATTTTTTATAATAATTTTTTCATACACAAATTTTCTTCCACCTACTCTGTATTTTAATTGATTTCAACTGTGATATTATAACACTATGCGGCGCTGAGTTTATGTATACAAAAATGTAATGCCTCGATAAAGGTTGGCGTTCAGCCAGCCGAAATATTGGCAAAATAAATATTTTATTAAATCCAATATATGCCATTTATTATCTAATGAATTAAGTATGGATTGCTCTAGTTTCAAAACAATATAAATATTTACATCGAGCAATGCTCTCTTAGAGCTCTAATACTGTATTGGATCATTCTGTTTATATATGTTACACTGAAGGGTGGAACCTTAGAAATGGTATTTAAGTAAACTATTGACATAAGCTTATAGGACAGTAGAATTACATATAAATATTTACATCGAGCAATGTTCTCTTAGAGCTCTAATACTGTATTGGATCATTCTGTTTATATATGCTTCACTGAAGGGTGGATTCTTAGAAATGGTATTTAAGTAAACTATGGACATAAGCTTATAGGACAGTAGAATTACATATAAATATTTACATCGAGCATTGCTCTCTTAGAGCTCTAATACTGTATTGGATCATTCTGTTTATATATGTTACACTGAAGGGTGGAATCTTAGAAATGGTATTTAAGTAAACTATGGACATAAGCTTATAGGACAGTAGAATTACATAGAAATATTTACATCGAGCAATGCTCTCTTAGAGCTCTAATACTGTATTGGACCCTTCTGTTTATATATGTTACACTGAAGGGTGGAATCTTAGAAATGGTATTTAAGTAAACTATGGACATAAGCTTATAGGACAGTAGAATTACATATAAATATTTACATCGAGCAATGCTCTCTTAGAGCTCTAATACTGTATTGGATCATTCTGTTTATATATGCTACACTGAAGTGTGGATTCTTAGAAATGGTATTTAAGTAAACTATGGACATAAGCTTATAGGACAGTAGAATTACATATAAATATTTACATCGAGCTATGCTCTCTTAGAGCTCTAATACTGTATTGGATCATTCTGTTTATATATGTTACACTGAAGGGTGGAATCTTAGAAATGGTATTTAAGTAAACTATGGACATAAGCTTATAGGACAGTAGAATTACATAGAAATATTTACATCGAGCAATGCTCTCTTAGAGCTCTAATACTGTATTGGACCCTTCTGTTTATATATGCTACACTGAAGGGTGGATTCTTAGAAATGGTATTTAAGTAAACTATGGACATAAGCTTATAAGACAGTAGAATTACATATAAATATTTGTAAAACGAAAATTAAAATTATACCGCGAATGTTTCTTTTATAAAAATCGAAATTTATTTTCAAAGAGAAATAGCGACATTTCTATCTTTGAGGATGAGGTATGGAAAGGTGAAACATGAAGAGTAATGGCGAACGGAAAAATAAAAAGTGTCCAGGGGCGGGAATCGAACCCACACCCTTCTGCTTACCGGGCAGGTGCCTTGTCCACTCGGCTACCCTGGACGTATTTTTCCGTTTGTGGGTTCGATTCCCGCCCCTGGACACTTTTTATTTTTCCGTTCGCCATTACTCTCCATGTTTCACCTTTCCATACCTCATCCTCAAAGATAGAAATGTCGCTATTCCTCTTTGAAAATAAATTTCGATTTTTATAAAAGAAACATTCGCGGTATAATTTTAATTTTCGTTTTACAATCATCAGCCGCGTTATATTGTATTTTAAATGTTACTTTAAATATAAGTTACGAACGGAAAAATACGTCCAGGGTAGCCGAGTGGACAAGGCACCTGCCCGGTAAGCAGAAGGGTGTGGGTTCGATTCCCGCCCCTGGACACTTTTTATTTTTCCGTTCGCCATTACTCTTCATGTTTCACCTTTCCATACCTCATCCTCAAAGATAGAAATGTCGCTATTTCTCTTTGAAAATAAATTTCGATTTTTATAAAAAAACATTCGCGGTATAATTTTAATTTTCGTTTTACAATCATCAGCCGCGTTATATTGTATTTTAAATGTTACTTTAAATATAAGTTACGAACGGAAAAATACGTCCAGGGTAGCCGAGTGGACAAGGCACCTGCCCGGTAAGCAGAACGGTGTAGGTTCGATTCCCGCCCCTGGACACTTTTTATTTTTCCGTTCGCCATTACTCTTCATGTTTCACCTTTCCATACCTCATCCTCAAAGATAGAAATGTCGCTATTCCTCTTTGAAAATAAATTACGATTTTTATAAAAGAAACATTCGCGGTATAATTTTAATTTTCGTTTTACAATCATCAGCCGCGTTATATTGTATTTTAAATGTTACTTTAAATATAAGTTACGAACGAAAAATACGTCCAGGGTAGCCGAGTGGACAAGGCACCTGCCCGGTAAGCAGAAGGGTGTGGGTTCGATTCCCGCCCCTGGACACTTTTTATTTTTCCGTTCGCCATTACTCTTCATGTTTCACCTTTCCATACCTCATCCTCAAAGATAGAAATGTCGCTATTTCTCTTTGAAAATAAATTCCGATTTTTATAAAAGAAACATTCGCGGTATAATTTTAATTTTCGTTTTACAATCATCAGCCGCGTTATATTGTATTTTAAATGTTACTTTAAATATAAGTTACGAACGGAAAAATACGTCCAGGGTAGCCGAGTGGACAAGGCACCTGCCCGGTAAGTAGAAGGGTGTAGGTTCGATTCCCGCCCCTGGACACTTTTTATTTTTCCGTTCGCCATTACTCTTCATGTTTCACCTTTCCATACCTCATCCTCAAAGATAGAAATGTCGCAATTTCTCTTTGAAAATAAATTTCGATTTTTATAAAAGAAACATTCGCGGTATAATTTTAATTTTCGTTTTACAATCATCAGCCGCGTTATATTGTATATAAATATTTACATCGAGCAATGCTCTCTTGGAGTTCTAATACTGTATTGGATCCTTCTGTTTATATATGTTACACTGAAGGGTGGAATCTTAGAAATGGTATTTAAGTAAACTACGGACATAAGCTTATAGGACAGTAGAATTACATATAAATATTTACATCGAGCAATGCTCTCTTAGAGCTCTAATACTGTATTGGATCATTCTGTTTATATATGTTACACTGAAGGGTGGAATCTTAGAAATGGTATTTAAGTAAACTATGGACATAAGCTTATAGGACAGTAGAATTACATATAAATATTTACATCGAGCAATGTTCTCTTAGAGCTCTAATACTGTATTGGATCATTCTGTTTATATATGTTACACTGAAGGGTGGAATCTTAGAAATGGTATTTAAGTAAACTATGGACATAAGCTTTTAGGACAGTAGAATTACATATAAATATTTACATCGAGCAATGCTCTCTTAGAGCTCTAATACTGTATTGGATCATTCTGTTTATATATGTTACACTGAAGGGTGGAATCTTAGAATTGGTATTTAAGTAAACTATGGACATAAGCTTTTAGGACAGTAGAATTGCATATAAATATTTACATCGAGCAATGCTCTCTTAGAGCTCTAATACTGTATTGGATCATTCTGTTTATATATGTTACACTGAAGGGTGGAATCTTAGAAATGGTATTTAAGTAAACTATGGACATAAGCTTTTAGGACAGTAGAATTACATATAAATATTTACATCGAGCAATGCTCTCTTAGAGCTCTAATACTGTATTGGATCATTCTGTTTATATATGTTACACTGAAGGGTGGAATCTTAGAAATGGTATTTAAGTAAACTATGGACATAAGCTTATAGGACAGTAGAATTACATATAAATATTTACATCGAGCAATGCTCTCTTAGAGCTCTAATACTGTATTGGATCATTCTGTTTATATAAGTTACACTGAAGGGTGGAATCTTAGAAATGGTATTTAAGTAAACTGTGGACATAAGCTTATAGGACAGTAGAATTACATATAAATATTTACATCGAGCAATGCTCTCTTAGAGCTCTAATACTGTATTGGATCATTCTGTTTATATATGTTACACTGAAGGGTGGATTTTTAGAAATGGTAATTAAGTCAACTATGGACATAAGCTTATAGGACAGTAGAATTACATATAAATATTTTAGATAATAAATGGCATATATTGGATTTAATAAAATATTTATTTTGCCAATATTTCGGCTGGCTGAACGCCAACCTTTATCGAGGCATTACATTTTTGTATACATAAACTCAGCGCCGCATAGTGTTATAATATCACAGTTGAAATCAATTAAAATACAGAGTAGGTGGAAGAAAATTTGTGTATGAAAAAATTATTATAAATAATGCAATCAAAAATGTAAAATATCTTAAAATATAAAAGGAAAAAAAGTTCTATCTTATATTTAAAAAATTGTAATATAAGTACATAAAATAATTCATTAATAACTCATAAAGAGATAAATGTAAAAATGTGTGTATCTATTAAAACATTTGAAAATAAATTTTAAATGATTTAAACAATAAACTGTAAGAACCTTATAAAAAGTTTTTAAAAATGTGGGTATTTAAAAAATTCATTTCAAAATTTAGGAGATCGATTTATAAATAAGTAAATATAAGATAGAACTTTTTTTCCTTTTATATTTTAAGATATTTTACATTTTTGATTGCATTTTTTATAATAATTTTTTCATACACAAATTTTCTTCCACCTACTCTGTATTTTAATTGATTTCAACTGTGATATTATAACACTATGCGGCGCTGAGTTTATGTATACAAAAATGTAATGCCTCGATAAAGGTTGGCGTTCAGCCAGCCGAAATATTGGCAAAATAAATATTTTATTAAATCCAATATATGCCATTTATTATCTAATGAATTAAGTATGGATTGCTCTAGTTTCAAAACAATATAAATATTTACATCGAGCAATGCTCTCTTAGAGCTCTAATACTGTATTGGATCATTCTGTTTATATATGTTACACTGAAGGGTGGAACCTTAGAAATGGTATTTAAGTAAACTATTGACATAAGCTTATAGGACAGTAGAATTACATATAAATATTTACATCGAGCAATGTTCTCTTAGAGCTCTAATACTGTATTGGATCATTCTGTTTATATATGCTTCACTGAAGGGTGGATTCTTAGAAATGGTATTTAAGTAAACTATGGACATAAGCTTATAGGACAGTAGAATTACATATAAATATTTACATCGAGCATTGCTCTCTTAGAGCTCTAATACTGTATTGGATCATTCTGTTTATATATGTTACACTGAAGGGTGGAATCTTAGAAATGGTATTTAAGTAAACTATGGACATAAGCTTATAGGACAGTAGAATTACATAGAAATATTTACATCGAGCAATGCTCTCTTAGAGCTCTAATACTGTATTGGACCCTTCTGTTTATATATGTTACACTGAAGGGTGGAATCTTAGAAATGGTATTTAAGTAAACTATGGACATAAGCTTATAGGACAGTAGAATTACATATAAATATTTACATCGAGCAATGCTCTCTTAGAGCTCTAATACTGTATTGGATCATTCTGTTTATATATGCTACACTGAAGTGTGGATTCTTAGAAATGGTATTTAAGTAAACTATGGACATAAGCTTATAGGACAGTAGAATTACATATAAATATTTACATCGAGCTATGCTCTCTTAGAGCTCTAATACTGTATTGGATCATTCTGTTTATATATGTTACACTGAAGGGTGGAATCTTAGAAATGGTATTTAAGTAAACTATGGACATAAGCTTATAGGACAGTAGAATTACATAGAAATATTTACATCGAGCAATGCTCTCTTAGAGCTCTAATACTGTATTGGACCCTTCTGTTTATATATGCTACACTGAAGGGTGGATTCTTAGAAATGGTATTTAAGTAAACTATGGACATAAGCTTATAAGACAGTAGAATTACATATAAATATTTGTAAAACGAAAATTAAAATTATACCGCGAATGTTTCTTTTATAAAAATCGAAATTTATTTTCAAAGAGAAATAGCGACATTTCTATCTTTGAGGATGAGGTATGGAAAGGTGAAACATGAAGAGTAATGGCGAACGGAAAAATAAAAAGTGTCCAGGGGCGGGAATCGAACCCACACCCTTCTGCTTACCGGGCAGGTGCCTTGTCCACTCGGCTACCCTGGACGTATTTTTCCGTTTGTGGGTTCGATTCCCGCCCCTGGACACTTTTTATTTTTCCGTTCGCCATTACTCTCCATGTTTCACCTTTCCATACCTCATCCTCAAAGATAGAAATGTCGCTATTCCTCTTTGAAAATAAATTTCGATTTTTATAAAAGAAACATTCGCGGTATAATTTTAATTTTCGTTTTACAATCATCAGCCGCGTTATATTGTATTTTAAATGTTACTTTAAATATAAGTTACGAACGGAAAAATACGTCCAGGGTAGCCGAGTGGACAAGGCACCTGCCCGGTAAGCAGAAGGGTGTGGGTTCGATTCCCGCCCCTGGACACTTTTTATTTTTCCGTTCGCCATTACTCTTCATGTTTCACCTTTCCATACCTCATCCTCAAAGATAGAAATGTCGCTATTTCTCTTTGAAAATAAATTTCGATTTTTATAAAAAAACATTCGCGGTATAATTTTAATTTTCGTTTTACAATCATCAGCCGCGTTATATTGTATTTTAAATGTTACTTTAAATATAAGTTACGAACGGAAAAATACGTCCAGGGTAGCCGAGTGGACAAGGCACCTGCCCGGTAAGCAGAACGGTGTAGGTTCGATTCCCGCCCCTGGACACTTTTTATTTTTCCGTTCGCCATTACTCTTCATGTTTCACCTTTCCATACCTCATCCTCAAAGATAGAAATGTCGCTATTCCTCTTTGAAAATAAATTACGATTTTTATAAAAGAAACATTCGCGGTATAATTTTAATTTTCGTTTTACAATCATCAGCCGCGTTATATTGTATTTTAAATGTTACTTTAAATATAAGTTACGAACGAAAAATACGTCCAGGGTAGCCGAGTGGACAAGGCACCTGCCCGGTAAGCAGAAGGGTGTGGGTTCGATTCCCGCCCCTGGACACTTTTTATTTTTCCGTTCGCCATTACTCTTCATGTTTCACCTTTCCATACCTCATCCTCAAAGATAGAAATGTCGCTATTTCTCTTTGAAAATAAATTCCGATTTTTATAAAAGAAACATTCGCGGTATAATTTTAATTTTCGTTTTACAATCATCAGCCGCGTTATATTGTATTTTAAATGTTACTTTAAATATAAGTTACGAACGGAAAAATACGTCCAGGGTAGCCGAGTGGACAAGGCACCTGCCCGGTAAGTAGAAGGGTGTAGGTTCGATTCCCGCCCCTGGACACTTTTTATTTTTCCGTTCGCCATTACTCTTCATGTTTCACCTTTCCATACCTCATCCTCAAAGATAGAAATGTCGCAATTTCTCTTTGAAAATAAATTTCGATTTTTATAAAAGAAACATTCGCGGTATAATTTTAATTTTCGTTTTACAATCATCAGCCGCGTTATATTGTATATAAATATTTACATCGAGCAATGCTCTCTTGGAGTTCTAATACTGTATTGGATCCTTCTGTTTATATATGTTACACTGAAGGGTGGAATCTTAGAAATGGTATTTAAGTAAACTACGGACATAAGCTTATAGGACAGTAGAATTACATATAAATATTTACATCGAGCAATGCTCTCTTAGAGCTCTAATACTGTATTGGATCATTCTGTTTATATATGTTACACTGAAGGGTGGAATCTTAGAAATGGTATTTAAGTAAACTATGGACATAAGCTTATAGGACAGTAGAATTACATATAAATATTTACATCGAGCAATGTTCTCTTAGAGCTCTAATACTGTATTGGATCATTCTGTTTATATATGTTACACTGAAGGGTGGAATCTTAGAAATGGTATTTAAGTAAACTATGGACATAAGCTTTTAGGACAGTAGAATTACATATAAATATTTACATCGAGCAATGCTCTCTTAGAGCTCTAATACTGTATTGGATCATTCTGTTTATATATGTTACACTGAAGGGTGGAATCTTAGAATTGGTATTTAAGTAAACTATGGACATAAGCTTTTAGGACAGTAGAATTGCATATAAATATTTACATCGAGCAATGCTCTCTTAGAGCTCTAATACTGTATTGGATCATTCTGTTTATATATGTTACACTGAAGGGTGGAATCTTAGAAATGGTATTTAAGTAAACTATGGACATAAGCTTTTAGGACAGTAGAATTACATATAAATATTTACATCGAGCAATGCTCTCTTAGAGCTCTAATACTGTATTGGATCATTCTGTTTATATATGTTACACTGAAGGGTGGAATCTTAGAAATGGTATTTAAGTAAACTATGGACATAAGCTTTTAGGACAGTAGAATTGCATATAAATATTTACATCGAGCAATGCTCTAATGATGAGCCAAGCCCTTCTAATATATTTTCACCGCAGTAAGGACAGTAAAAGTTTGTTTTTGTGTGTGTATGTGTGAGAGACATTCATGTTTTAATGATTTCATTTCCGTCCAGTCTTGTTAAAACTCTATTCGCCAAAGGATTGAAGATGTGAAAAGAAAGTAAAAAAGTGAATTTATACCGGGATCAGAAAGATAAATATGATCAGACATTTCAAGCCTAAACTACCCCGTTTCACGATTTTTCAGGATGCCTGGCAATACCAGTTTACTCTTTGTCGTTGAGGTACAGCTTATACCATACACTGATGAGGGCCAACAGCCCGAAACGCGTACTTGATTAACTATAACAAACAAATCAGTTTTACGAAACTATTTTAGACGCGTAATATTCTTTTTAAAATAAAACAATTTCTACTGCCCTTTACTGCAATGGAAAAAATTAAAGGGAGGGCCTGGCTCATCATTGGTGAACCCTCCCAGCGGTTTTGCCAGTTTAATCTACCATTAGATTAGAGGCAGTTGAAATTGTTTTATTTTAAAAAGAATATTACGCGTCTAAAATAGTTTCGTAATTTGATAACAGATGGCGCGCTAGTGCATCGTAAACAAATCAGTGGACGAGTAGGTAACACCCTCGATTCCCGACAGTCATGAACCAAGATTGAATCCCACGTTAACATTTTGTTTAATATGTGAATAACCTTCATTTATTATTAATTAAAAATAAAGAAGGCATCTCCTGACCAAGAGCACATGTGCTTTTTAGATGGCAGAAGCCATCTAGTGGAGCAAAAATAAACTAAACGTTGATTTAACTTGCTCCGTGATATTTGGCCAACCCAATATCTTGATAAACCAAGAAAAGCCATCCACGTTCTGCCATCTAAAAAGCACACGTGCTCAGGAGATACCTTCTTTATTTTCAATATCAACACCTGACCCACTTATCTTTTATTTTTTCTATTGTTTTTTCATATTATTCACTGTTTCAATTATCATAAAGTAGGTTGCTCTTGTTGAGCGGTATCTAATAAAGTGGTTTTGGAACCGAAACCGTGATTAACTTTTTCTTCATTAATCAAGAAAGGATATTTGATCCATTCTGTAATAATTAAACATCCATATAGCGCCATCTATTATAAAAATTTTAAACTAATTTTGAGCGTATGATTCTTTTTGAAAAAAAAAAAAAAGATTTTAAATCGACTTTACTGCAATGATGAGAATTAATAGCTTTGCTCATCAGTGGTGAACTCTCCCAGCGGTTTCGCCAGTTTAATATATCCTACTGATATTGAAGTTGACCTTTTAGAAAAAAAGGTATTTTAATTTAACTATAGACATAAGCTTTGAGGACAGTAGTTGTTTGAAGTTTATATGTTAATTTTGTAATTATTCTTTTTTTTTTTTCAATTCATAGAAACATTTTTCTGGCAGACATATCCAATTTTGTTTTATCATAATCATTTTTGATATTGTTCACACCTATTCCCCGATTTACACGGTACTTGTTTTACACGTTTTTCGCTTTTACACGGTTTTCCAAATAAGTTTTTTTTTTTGTTTTTATTTATTTATTTTTTTTTGTTTTTATTCTGTCACCCCGGAAGCCCTGAACTGGCTGAAGGCCTTGCCTCTCAGACTTTAATGACCGATATGTCCTCACTTCTTTTTTCTAGATTTGGTTCATTTTGTCTCCTCTCTAATTGTAAAGATGTTGCTGTATCACCTCATAAGCATAAATAAATTTTGTTTTTATCGCACTATACTAAATGCTACTGTGATTGAACACATGCGTTGTGTACACATCTCACGAGGAATCCCGAGCTTATGTGCTGACTACATATTTTAACCTGTCAATGCATTTTATTTTTATTTCTGTGTAAACCTATCCCCCGATTTACACGTTTTTCTCAGGAACGTATCTACCGTGTAAATCGGGGGATAGGTGTATTGTTTTTCTATTAGTTAGTTAGTTATCAAATCATTTTGTGATTGTATTTTCTTTTTTGTTTTGTTCCTTTTTAATCAATAAAATATATAGAACTAAGGTGTAATATTCAATTCAAGCATATGAAACCAACATCGATTAATTTTTAAAACAAAGCATAAATCATAAGCTTATACAGGGGGTCGGTGGAAGGATGATCTAACCCGTTGATTTTCGACCGCTACGATCTGAGTTCGATTCCCGCATTGGGCACTTTTTTCAGATTTAAAAAATGCTCCAATGGCCCCCGATTCTTGTAAAAGTCCAACCCCACCAGCGAGTGCAAGTTACCAAACGGCTCTGACATATTTGTAAGTGCAAAGTCGAACTGATTTTCACATGTGTAAACATGTGGTGTACTTACAGTAAAAGCAGTCACCTACCTCTACCCACCAGGATTATCATTGCCTGTACCATATGTAAACATGTGGTGTACTTACAGTAAAAACAGTCGCCTATTTCTACCCACCATGATTATCATGGCCTGTACCACATGTAGACATGTGGTGTACTTACAGTAAAAGCAGTCCTACTTCTACCCACCATGATTATCATGACCTGTACCATATGTAGACATGTGGTGTACTTACAGTAAAAGACAGTCGCTAACTACCCACCAGGATTATCATGGCCTGTACCGTATGTAGACATGTGGTGTACTTACAGTAAAGGACAGTCGCTAACTACCCACCAGGATTATCATGACCTGTACCATATGTAGACATGTGGTGTACTTACAGTAAAAGACAGTCGCTAACTACCCACCAGGATTATCATGGCCTGTACCGTATGTAGACATGTGGTGTACTTACAGTAAATGACAGTCGCTAACTACCCACCAGGATTATCATGACCTGTACCGTATGTAGACATGTGGTGTACTTACAGTAAAAGACAGTCGCTAACTACCCACCAGGATTATCATGGCCTGTACCATATGTAGACATGTGGTGTACTTACAGTAAAAGACAGTCGCTAACTACCCACCAGGATTATCATGGCCTGTACCGTATGTAGACATGTGGTGTACTTACAGTAAAAGACAGTCGCTAACTACCCACCAGGATTATCATGGCCTGTACCGTATGTAGACATGTGGTGTACTTACAGTAAAAGACAGTCGCTAACTACCCACCAGGATTATCATGGCCTGTACCATATGTAGACATGTGGTGTACTTACAGTAAAAGACAGTCGCTAACTACCCACCAGGATTATCATGGCCTGTACCGTATGTAGACATGTGGTGTACTTACAGTAAAAGCAGTCGCCTACCTCTACCTACTTTCAACTTTTACTTTTTCATACAGTAGTAATGGTAGATTGAACTGGCGAAAACGCTTCGAAGGTTCACCACTGATGAGCCAAGCCATTACAATATTTTTTTCATTGCAGTAAGGGCAGTAGAAATTTATTATTCTTTTTTGAAACAATCCTACGCAATAAAAATATTTTAAGTTTCTCATTAAAGATGGAACGCCAATGTATCATGTATTCCTCTATAAAAATGTGATTTTTTAAATATTCATTGTGCATGAAAAATGTCTCTTTTACTCAAATTTATTCAAAGGATTGCTTTATCTTTTTATCAATTTATGGTACAAAAAGTTTGTTTTGATATATTTTCCTGAAAGAGAGAAGCCGCTTTGACAAATGGATTTTATATTTAAAGATTACAAATAATTCTTCTTCCTTATCTCCACTCAATCATATTAGGGTCTGGGTGAAGTAGAATGCATCTGCCTTTGTCATTAAGACTGGGAGCACAACTCAGTGGTAGGCAACTGACTTAGCTCCAAAAGAAATGGCCGCCTCTGAAATGAGGAACAGACACCATGTAGAGCCACTCCTAACATGGAGTACATCCTGTATCCCTGGAGACCTTACAGGGTACTATCAGCATGGCCAGCTGAGCCCAGGTTGTTTAGTGAGCTTGTTACTGCTCCCCCTCCTCCATCCGGGCTCGGGACCGGCAAAGGTGGAGTAATAAATACTTAAAAACTGCAGACGATAAACATTTTTAGTAAATATATTAATTATAAAACACAACACACACATCTTTAAATATGAAAAATAAAACACAAATATATTTCAAAGAATAAAATTTGTTCTGTATCACTGAATAGAGGAAATAATTCTATGTCACACTTTCTATAAAACGTATTTAAAATATAATATTTGTGTAATGTAAACAAATATTTAAACATCAAAGATGCTAGCTGCTTTTAAGAAGGGAGTTCAACTCACCCAAAGTTTTTTTGATATTTTTTTATTAATATATTAATGTTAGTATGATACATCAAACAATATTTTAAAATATCTAACACAATATTTACCAAAGAGCTTCTAAAGTTAAAATTCATTAAAGTCAATAAATTTACTGGGAATTATATATCCAGCAAATACCGCAATATTTCTAAATTTGTTAAATGATAGGATAAGCATTTTTGTTTGAAATAGAACATTTTATCTATAGGAAAATTTCACGATTAAGTTTTAGAATATATTGGGAAATTAGTAATTATGTTTTTAAGAAGATATTTTAAATTATAAATTACAAAGTATGTATGTATATGTTTAATTGAACTTCGATTTGTCATATTTCAGAATCTTATAAACTTATATAAAACATTGAGTTAAGCCTTCTCAAATCCTTTACATCGTCTGCACAATAATTTTAGATATTCTTTCAACGTTTTTTAAACGTTTTCAGGTAACTCTTATGGAAAATACAACCACAACAACAAAAAGGCTTTTATTAGAGCCCATTGCCCTGTATGGATTCGCCATACAACAACAAAATAATACAGTAATATTTCCTCCCTTTCCCCATGTGCACGTGAACCGTTGTTTGAAAAGGGATTTATTTAGGCATCTGTTCTAAAACTTTCCTCACTACCTCTTTTGTATATGAATCTATTTACAATTGATCTGTAGAAATTATAGAGTTCTATTGCTATATTTTTCTTTTCTTAAATAGTTCTCAGCGTCTTCAGTAGGTTGCTAAATCTTCAGAAGGTGTTTTTAAGAGTTTTTTTCTCTTTCTTCACCTAAATATTTGCATTCTATGATATAGTGGGAGATTTCATCAGATATCATATTTACACAAATTCTGCAGTGAATGTTTTTGATGATGAGAATATGACTTTCTCTATCTAGAGTTGAAGTAATTCTAGTCCGTGCAATGAAGGCTATTATCTTCGATGACAGATTCCATGACAAGCATCGTTCTGGCATAAATGAATTACAGAGAAGTTTATAGTTTGAAATAAAATTCGAATTGTCGAGTCTAACGTCTTGTTGTATAGTCTTGTTGAGAATAAGCTGTTCTATTTTTGCTTTCATAATCTTCGGATATTATTTTTTAATAATATCATGATTCGGTGGGAGGTTCAGCCATGACTGACCACAACAGTTGATTATATCATTAACGGTTTTGTATAATCCTATGGAGTTTTTTGACATTTGATGTACTTCTTTCAGTCTGTTCCAGCATAATTTTGGTAGTCTGTACTCGTCCATTTCCAGTATTCTCATGTAGTATTTCAATGTTAATTTTGTGGCGGTAGCAGTAAGTGAGATTCTTCCAGTTTACAATCGTATTACATATATATTCGGCATAAATTACATATACGACACTTCCATTCGGCTACATTCGTCTAATGGGATAGCGAAAAGTTCAGTAATTAAATACGAACCACTTTTACAGATAACTTATTGCTGCTAAAATGTTTATCTGTTGTATAAATTGATACTATATCATTATTTAAAGTGTAAAATAAACCCAGAAACTTAAGGAAGTTGTACCTTTTAGCATGTATATCGGGATTGAGACAATAACTCTGAAAGATACACTCATGGACAAAACTTAAGGAAGTTGTACCTTTTAGCATGTATATCGGGATTCAGATAATAACTCTGAAAGATACGTTCATGGAAAAAACTTAAGGTAGTTGTACCTTTTAGCATGTATATCGGGATTCAGACAATAACTCTGAAAGATACACTCATGGACAAAACTTAAGGAAGTTGTACCTTTTAGCATGTATATCGGGATTCAGATAATAACTCTGAAAGATACGTTCATGGAAAAAACTTAAGGTAGTTGTACCTTTTAGCATGTATATCGGGATTCAGACAATAACTCTGAAAGATACATTCATGGACAAAACTTAAGGAAGTTGTACCTTTTATCATGTATATCGGGATTCAGACAATAACTCTGAAAGATACACTCATGGACAAAACTTAAGGAAGTTGTACCTTTTAGAATGTATATCGGGATTGAGACAATAACTCTGAAAGATACACTCATGGACAAAACTTAAGGAAGTTGTACCTTTTAGCATGTATATCGGGATTCAGATAATAACTCTGAAAGATACGTTCATGGAAAAAACTTAAGGTAGTTGTACCTTTTAGCATGTGTATCGGGATTCAGACAATAACTCTGAAGGATACATTCATGGACAAAACTTAAGGAAGTTGTACCTTTCATCATGTATATCGGGATTCAGACAATAACTCTGAAAGATACACTCATGGACAAAACTTAAGGAAGTTGTACCTTTTAGAATGTATATCGGGATTCATACAATAACTCTGAAAGATATTACAGTGACCTTCATTGAAGACACAGAGATAACAAGTGTGAACAACCTCTGTGCCTTTAAAATAATAATAAGACGACCGGCGACATCAAATACTTTCCACTTCTTTAAGTGTTGACCATGAGTGTAATTTTATATAGAAAGTATAACTCTTGTTGAAAAACAATTTTCTACCCTTACACACTGAAATGATAAATTAATGGCAGGGCCTGTCTCATCAATGGTTAGCCCACCCAGCATTTTCTCTCGTTTAATCTACCAAACTGATACTGAAGTTTATCTTTTGTAAAAAAGTATTTTAAAAGAACTATTGCCATAAGCTTTGAGGAAGGTAGAAATGGTAAACTGGCGAAACCGCTGGAAGGGTTCACTACTGATGAGCCAGGCACTCTCAATATTTTGTATCATTGCAGTATAAACAGTAGAAAATTGTTTTATAATAAAAAGAAACGACAACGTTATAAAAATAGTTAAAATTTCGGTTAACAGATGGCGTTGTCATTAAATCCTAATATAAACATTGGTGTATAATTGTGTTATTTCCAATGTTTATATTTTGATGAAATAAGGTGCCATCTGTCATCAGGAATTTAAACTACTTTTAATCCTAAAGAGACAAGGGACACCTCTCCCGTCAAAATAGACGTCAAAACTAGACGCCATCTATTGACCGTCGCCGCAAACTAGCGGCCTCGGGTCGGTGACACGGTTTTTGCGGCGACGGTCAATAGATGGCGTCTAGTTTTGACGTCTATTTTGACGGGAGAGGCGACCTTTGTCTCTTTAGATCAATATCCTCCCGGCATAATTTCCATCTATACTTTTAACCCGTATGTTTTATCCTTTGATATAAAATAATGATCTATTTTTGTAATATATAATATGTATATATGGTTTTGACCAAGGACTTGTGGTGTGATGTAATCAATATATAGCGTGAGATATTTTCAGTTCTTATGATAATTCTGTAATAATATTATACAAATACTAGCGGACGTACCCGGCTTCGCCCGAGGTTTTACCCGAGTAAAGGCTTGTCTAACGAACATTTGTTAAAACAATTCTCTATAAACTTATAAAAAAAAAGATATATTTTGATAATTTGAAACTCGTATATTTGAATCTCTCGATAAAGTGAACATTTTTTCCCGGTCCCTGTGTGCCGTGTCATCCTGAATTTTGTCTTTCATAATTTTCTACATTACAAAATCATCGTTTTATCTAGTGAACATTTTTTCCCGGTCCCTTGAAAAATACTCGATAAGGTTGAATAAATTCATGGTCGTTTATGGAAGATGGACGAAGTTCCCGGAGGTCATCTTGGGCAAGCTCCCGCGAGGCTTTCCCGCACAGCTGTGTCACCAATTCTGCCCTGATTGGTCGGTGGGTACTTGGAATATCCTTGAACTTGTCCTTGGACTGCCGCCGGCCGGATGAATCCATTCTCGTCGCAAGGTGGCGCTGCTTGCGAGTTAAAGCTACAATTCTGCAAATAACTCTAAGGATATTATAGATATTCAAGATATTATTTTTCGTAAACCTTTCCGGGGATATGCCTAATAATATCCCAAAATTTCACGGCGATTGGATGTACGGTTTTTGAATCTTTAGAGTACACACAGACCACAGACAAACAGACAAACAGACAGACAGACATTCAATTTTATATATATAGATATAACATACAATCTATAGAAACTACACTACCTAAGTTTATGGAATATTGGGTAGAAGGGTACGTAACAATTTTTAAAATACAAAACTATTATAGACGCGCGCGTATGATTATCTATATATATAAAATTGAATGTCTGTCTGTCTGTTTGTCTGTTTGTCTGTGGTCTGTGTGTACTCTATAGATTCAAAAACCGTACATCCAATCGCCGTGAAATTTTGGGATATTATTAGGCATATCCCCGGAAAGGTTTACGAAAAATAATATCTTGAATATCTTTAATATCCTTAGAGTTATTTGCAGATTTGTAGCTTTAACTCGCAAGCAGCGCAACCTTGCGACGAGAATGGATTCATCCGGCCGGCGGCAGTCCAAGGACAAGTTCAAGGACAGTCCAAGTACCCACCGACCAATCAGGGCAGAATTGGTGACACAGCTGTGCGGGAAAGCCTCGCGGGAGCTTGCCCAAGATGACCTCCGGGAACTTCATCCATCTTCCATAAACGACCATGAATTTATTCAACCTTATCGAGTATTTTTCAAGGGACCGGGAAAAAATGTTCACTAGATAAAACGATGATTTTGTAATGTAGAAAATTAGGAAAGACAAAATTCAGAATGACACGGCACACAGGGACCGGGAAAAAATGATCACTTTATCGAGAGATTCAAATTTACGAGTTTCAAATTATCAAAATATATCTATTTCTTTTTATAAGTTTATAGAGAATTGTTTTAACAAATGTTCGTTAGACAAACCTTTACTCGGGTACCGATTAATATTGATTTTATTCAACTTATCGAGTATTTTTCAAGAGACCGGGAAGAAATGTTCACTTTATCTAGAGATTCGTTAGACAAACCTTTACTCGGGTATAACACGGGCGAAGCCGGGTACATCCGCTAGTTTTTAAAATAAAACAATTTCTACTGCCTTTACTGCAATGAGAAAATTAATGGGAGTGCCTGGCTCATCAGTGATGAACCCTCCCAGCGGTAGATTAAACTGGCGAAACCGCTGGGAGGGTTCACTACTGATGAGCCAGGCACTCCCATTAATTTTCCCATTGCAGTAAGGGCAGTAGAAATTGTTTTATTTTAAAAAGAATCATATGCTTCTAAAATAATTTTGTATTTTGATAACAGATGGCGCGCTAATGCATCGTAATAACAGTTTTTATTCACTTTTTCTTGTAGTTCGGATTAGGGGTGTAGAATTTTGTTACAGACGATAGAATGCTATAGATAAATGTCGTCTGATACCATTAGAGCAATACGAAGTAGTTCCCCCCGGGGTAACATTCCCGAGGGTAGGGGAAGGAATGATTACCTATCTGTCAATCACATTGTTTGTTTTGTAAGAGTCCCGTTCAATATATAGTGATGGAATGACCTTGAATCTCCAGTTATATCGTCTGCTATATTTATTTTTTGACTTAGATTATGTCATCGATGTACATAATGTACTTTGGGGAATATATATAACGAGACAAAGATCGCCTCTCCCGTCAAAATAGACGTCAAAACTAAACGCCATCTATTGACCGTCTCCGCAAACTAGCGGCCTCGGGTCGGTGGGTCCCCCTAGACTGACGAGGGCCATTAGCCAGAAACCATGGTCTCTAGGTGGACGCTTCTCAGTTTACCAAAGTTGGTGTTGTGGCTTTGTCACCAATCAGAGGCCGCTAGTTTGCGGCGACGGTCAATAGATGGCGTCTGGTTTTCACGTCTATTTTGACGGGAGAGGTGACCCTTGTCTCGTTATATATGTATATATATATAAATTAAGAAAAAGGCATCTCCTTATCGTGCAACTGAAAGTTGCTGATGGCTTGCGCCATATATATATATATATATATGAAAAAAAAAAAACGAAAGAAAAATAAAATATAAAAAGATCAGGTGTTGAAATCAATATTAAAAATGGCATATCCTGACCAGGAGCACATGTGCTTTACAGAGGGCAGAGCGCCATCTAGTGGAACAGAAATCAATTAAACATTGATTTAACCAGTTCCCTGATATTTGACCAACCCAATTTCTTGATAAATCAAGCCATCCACGAACGCGTTTCGCGCTGTTGACGCTCGTCAGCGTGGAGTAGGCTACTCCATTTCAAACATTTCAAAAGAATGTTGAAAGAATTTCTAAAATTGATGTGCAGACGATATAAAAGATATTAAGAAGGCTTAACTCACTGTTTTATATGTGTCTATTCGATCCTAAAAGATGAAAAAACAAAATTTAATTATACCTATCACCAACTTCTACTCACCATGATTATCATGGCCTATACCACGAGTACTAGGGATAATCTTTCAAAAAAATTGACACAAAAAATGTATACTGCTTTTACTGCAATGAGAGGTAAATTTTTGCTAGATCATAGCTCATCATTGATGAACCCTCCCAGCGGTTTCGCCCGTTTAATCTACCATACTGATACTGAATTCTTAGAAAATATATTTTTTAATGAACTATGGACATAAATTTTGAGGAAAACTTTAATTTAATATATTTCGACTTAGAGCGCTATGTCCCCCTAGGGACACTTGTACTTTAAAGATAAACAAAAATTATGAAAGAAAAGAAAGAAAGATATTTTAAATATGTGTACAAGAATTAGTATGCAAGTTAGTTAGAAGAAAAGATATAAAAAATATCAACACAATTGATATATGTACAAAGGGTTGGTATGCAAATTTATTAAAATGAAATCAAATTGTATTGTGTGTATTCGATAAAAACAATTTACAGATTGAAGAAATTAAGAAAAAGGCATCTCCTAATTGTGTAACTTCAAGTTACTGATGGCTTGCGCCATCTATCGGAATAAATATCAACTATTCTCGTTGATTTTTAATTAATAATATAATAATTAAACAATCACACACACACACAAACATAACGAGAATAGTTGATGTTTATTTCGATAGATGGCGCAAGCCATCATCAACTTTCAGTTCCACAATAAGAAGATGCCTTTTTCATAATTTATGAACCTTATCCCAGTACAATATCACATTTGTGCTGTTTTTTTACAGATTGAAGAAAGTTTTAAGGAATATTTTTATAATGAAATATTTTAAAGAATTATTTATTTAAAACTATGATAAATAGATGATAATTTCTAATTATAAATTAAACTGGCGAAACAGCTGGCAAAGTTTTATATGGAATAACTCTTATAATGATCAAATTAGTATGAAATAAAGTATGAAGAGGAGCTTCTTTATACACATTTATTCGCGCTAGCTTTCGAACCTATATGGTTCTTCATCTGGCATGGATAGCTTTTACACTAACAAAAGTACTGCAGCACAAGGACATTTATATACACCTAGGAGGAAATTTACATACTAAGCTAATGGATTAAGAGAGATAATATGACGCCGACGTTAAAATTGGAATATTTACATATAAAAAACCTAAAACAAGATTTGTAAAATTATGAATATATGTAAAAACAGCCATCATTGTTGCGACAAATGAGTAAAAGACCAAGGGCAGAACCAGGGACCCCACTCAATGTCACAACTAATGGGGAGGGGAGAGGGGGGGGGGGGGGGGGGGGGTAGATGGAAGGGGGGGTGGGTGGGAGGAGTAGTACACACTATTAATAAAGGACTTTGTATATATCTGGAAGGTCTATTTTGCGGTTAATACTGTTGGTTTGTGAGGAAACAATGGATTCTAAGCAAAGTCTGTTGTGTTTATGGTTGATGTGTCTGTATTTAATTTGTGGGTGTTCAAGATCAAAACTGTGGCCTGTTTGTGCGATATGGGTGTAGATTAGGGATTTGGTTTCCTTGTTGAGTATATTGCGATTATGCTCTGAAATTCTGATGCGTGTGGTTCTGCCTGTTTCCCCGACATATGATGCTGGGCAATTATTGCAATGTAGGGAATAGATGGCGCCGGTAATGTCTACTGGGAGGGTAGGTTTGTCTGATTTGGTAATTCTATTTCTGAGGATGGTGGTTAGGTTGGGGGGACTATTGTATAGAACCTTGATGCCGTATGGGCGTAATATGCGGGATATTGAAACGGCTTTGGGTGAATCTGGAAGCCAACATGTGGATCTATAGATTGTAGTAGTTGTATGGACACATGGATCAAACATGTGTTTGTCTATGAAGGATAAGGGGTAACCTGCAGCCATAAGGATCACACGGATTCTAGATTTTTCGATAGTTTTAAATATGGGCAATGAACAATGGGTGAAGATTCTTTTGGATAGGGTCTTAACTGTATTTATTTTATATGCTATGGGGCTACTGGAGGAGAAGTGTGTGTACTGGGGGGGAATGTTCTTTTTGTGAAAAACTGTGGTTTGAAAAGTGTGCGGTGTGCGTATGACTAAAATGTCTAAAAAGGGTAAAACGGAGTTCGATTCGGTTTCATAAGTGAATTTTATATTTGGGTTGAATTCGTGTAAGGTATTATGGATACGTTGGAGGCTGTTTGATTTAATGATACAAAAAACATCATCCACATATCTCCTCCAGTAGTGTATGTCAGAGAGGAGGGTTTGGTTGATCCATGTGTCCAGCGAATTCATGACTATTTCTGCGATTATTGATGAGAGAGGGCTACCCATAGGGGTGCCTCTGATTATCTCTTTTAATCCATTAGCTTAGTATGTAAATTTCCTCCTAGGTGTATATAAATGTCCTTGTGTTGCAGTACTTTTGTTAGTGTAAAAGCTATCCATGCCAGATGAAGAACCATATAGGTTCGAAAGCTAGCGAGAATAAATGTGTATAAAGAAGCTCCTCTTCATACTTTATTTCATACAGCTGGTAAAGTTAACCATTAATACATAATAATAATTTTAAAATATATTCTTTTTTTAATTAGTAATTTCAGAACATTATCCAAGTCTACGTGAACCCAGTTCAGCTAATCAGAATAATGTCCGAGAAAAAATATATAACGATAGAATTGTTTAACCTTCATAAAGCGTTAGAGAACAAGGTCTAAGAACTAAAATTACAATTTCCTTCCATAGTCTTCTTCTTCTTTCTTATCTCAAAGCCATGATAATCATGGTGGGTAGTTAGCGACTGCTTTTACTGTAAGCGCACCACATGTCTACACATGTGAAAAGCAGTTCGACTTTGCACTTACAAATGTGCCAGAGCCCCGTTTGGTTACTTGCACTCGCTGGTGGGGTTGGACTTTTGCAAGAATCGTGGGCCATTGGAGCATTTTTTTTAACAGAAAAAAAGTGTCCAATGCGGGAATCGAATCCGAGTCGTAGTGGTCGAAAACCAAACGGTTTAACCAGCCTTCCACCGACCCCCTCCTTACATAGTTAATTTGTAATACTTTGGTTTCATTTTCCCTTCTCTCCTTTGTTTATGTTTTCCTTTTCTCCATGAAAATGATGTATGGCGAGTCCTTACAGGACGGAAATGTCATAATAAAGCTGTTGCTGTTGTTATATTAGTAATTTCACAAAATATTCTAAAACTTAATCGTGATATTTTTCATGGATGAAAAAATATCTATTATAAACGAAAATGCTTATTCTATCATTTAACAAATTTAGAAATTTTGTGGTATTTGCTGGATATATAATTTCCAGTAAATTTATTGACTTTAAAGAATTTTAACTTCAGCAGATCTTTAGTAAAATATGTGTTAGTAACTTTTAAAATATCTTTTGATATATCATATTTACCTTAATATATTAATAAAAAATCTATATTAATAAAATGCAAATTTCATAAGTGGACATCACTAAAAACTTTCGTTACAATGCATCAATTTAGACCAAATTTTCAACATTTATGTAAAACGAGATGGAGCAGGTTTTGCTTAACATCAAAATATTTTTCCCTAACATTAACATGCGTAACTTCGCTGTTATAGATTAAATAGAAAAAAAATCAACAGAGTTAATTTTATTTATATATAAATACAAAAAAAAATTCAGCAATTCATTCAACTCAATCTAAAAAAATATTCAAAACATGCAATTTTAAGATAACACCATATGTAAAACAGTCGGCCAAGAAAACAACAACGATATTACATCTTTCTCACATATTCACACACAATCTTGATTAATAATTAAAACTAATCTTTAACATTGTTTATTATACTTCATAATATATAATATTCGTTAGGCAAACTTTCACTCGGATAAAACCCGGGCGAAGCCGGGTACACATTCGCTAGTATAAAATAAACTTTGGGTGAGTTGAACTCCCTTCTTAAAAGGAGCTAGCATCTTTGATGTTTAAATTTATGTTTACATTACACAAATTTTATATATTTATAATTATATGTAATTCTGCTGTCCTCAGAGCTTATGTCCATAGTTCATCTAAAATACCCATTCCAAGAGTCTAGCATCAGTATCACTATAAAAGGAAGTTCTAAAAATGCAATATAACAGCGGTATGGTAGATTAAACTGGCGAAACCGCTGGGACGGGTCATCACTGATGAGCCAGGCCCTCCCATTAATTTTTCCATTGCATTAAGGAGAGTAGAAATATATATACCAGGTCTATTAGTAGGAAACGCGAAAATGGGCGCCAGAGGCCGCTGTGCAACTTTATTTGAGCCGACGGTGGCGCTGTTGTAAATATATATTTTAAAGAATCATACGTATCTATAATAGTTTCGAATTTTGATAACAGATGACGCGCTAATGCATCATAAATTTATGTTTACAATACACAAATTTTATAAATTTTAAAATACGTGTTATAGAAAGTGTGACATCGAATTATTTCCTTTATTCAGTGATACAGAACAAAATCTATTCTTTGAATTAAATTTGTGATTTTTTTTTTAATTTAGAGATGTGTGTGTTATGTTTTAAAAATGGATATATTTACTAAAAATGTGTATCGTCTGCAGTTTTTAAGTATTTGTAAATTTTAAATAAATGTCAACAGTGTAAGCGCCATCTTTCTTTCAAAAAATAAAAACATTAAAACAAACTTTTTAAGATTATTGTGAAATAAATTATTCAGAAAGAAGCTACCGCGAAATCTCTTGAGAGAAAAATTGATTTTCTTTTACAGTTACAGTTTATTCCTTTATATATATATTTATATAAAGAAAAAGGCATCTCCTTATCGTGCAACTGAATGTTGCTGATGGCTTACGCCATCTATCGAAATAAATATCAACTATTCTCGTTGATTTTTAATTATTCCAGAATTGGCCAAATACCCATTCTTGATTAATCAAGAAAAAGCTAACCACGGACGCGTTTCGGGCTGTTGGCCCTCATCAGCGTGGTGCAAGCTGTACCTCAGCGACCAAAAAACTGGTCATTCAAGGCATCCTGAAAAATCATGAAACGGGTAGTTACGGCCTAGAATTGTGTGAGACCGCGACACAACGTGAAAAAATAGTACAAATGTGATATTGTACTGGGATAAGATGCATAAACGCGTCCGTAGTTAGCTTTTCTTGATTAATCAAGAATGGGTATTTGGCCAATTCTGGAATAATTAAAAATCAACGAGAATAGTTGATATTTATTCCGATAGATGGCGCAGGCCATCAGCAACTTTTAGTTGCACGATAAGGAGATGCCTTTTTTCATATATATATATATATTAATTTTTCCATTGCAGTAAGGAGAGAAGAAATTGTTTAATTTATAAAAGAATCATACGCGTCTATAATAGTTTCGAATTTCCATAAACTTATATACAAGTAGCCGATAACAAGCAGTTCTTAATTAACAATAACACTGATAGACAAAACTAAGGAAGTTGTACCTTAAAGCATATATATATCGGGATTCAGAAAATATCTCTCAGAGTTATTTTCTGAATCCCGATATATATATGCTATAAGGTACAACTTCCTTAAAATTTGTTTATCAGTGTAATTAGTAGAATTAACAGAAATAAACATAATTATCACACATCAATAAATCCTTATACGTGGAATAAGACATTAAATGTAATTTAGTTAATTGCACTTTACCAGCAATTAGTAAAATCTCTCTAAAGGGAATGACAAATTCCCTAAGGCGTCTTTAAAAAGAACTTCCTGCCAGTTTTTTGCCTCTCTCGAGTCCTTACTACTTCAAGGTGAAACTGCTTGTTCTATACCGCCATCTATCGGAATAAATATAAATTAATCGTTGATTTTTTCTTATAATTATTTTTATACCAGAATTGATCAAATACCCATTCTTGATTAAATCAAGAAAAAGATAACCAAGTACTCGTTTCGGGCTGTTGGCCCTCATCAACGTGTTGCAAGCTGAAATGATGTTGTTTTGAGTATAAAGCGATTTATTGAATATATTTATATATTTTAAATATTTTTATTTTTTTTCAAGAATACAAGGAGGAGAAAAAGACTTAACACTGAACTGTGTGGAAATATGTTTTTTTTTTCACAAGATTCAACCATTTACTCAATAATCTACTTCTTCACTGTGTTCTATGTACGATGTCTTTTGTATATAGATATTCTTTCTTCTTTTTCTGAGCGAGGATTCTTCCCCTGCTTCTCATTTCTTTTTAGATTCATTTCTAACAGGAATCTGTATAAGACGTCTTAATAAAGGCTTGTGTATAAATATATATGTGAAAAAAAAAACAGTACAAATGTGATTTTGTACTGGGATGAGGTGCATAAATTATGAAAAAGGCATCTTCTTATTGTGTAAATGAAAGTTTATGATGGCTTGCGCCATCTATCGGAATAAATATCAACTATTCTCGTTGATTTGTAATTATTCCAGAATTGGCCAAATACCGTCGAGGTACAGCTTGCACCACGCTGATGAGGGCCAACAGCCCGAAACGCGTCCGTGGTTAGCTTTTTCTTGATTAATCAAGAATGGGTATTTGGCCAATTCTGGAATAATTGAAAATCAACCAGAATAGTTGATATTTATTCCGATAGATAGGGCAAGCCATCAGCAACTCTCTCTATATATATATCACTGTTACACTGGCGAAACCGCTGGGAGGGTTCACCACTGATGAGCCAGGCCCTCCTATTATATTTCCATTGCAGTAAGGACAGTAGAAATTGTTTAATTTATGAAAGAATCATACGCGTCTATAATAGTTTCGAATTTTCATAGCGAGTGGCACGCTAATGTATCGAAATATATTTCGATTTCTAAGCCTTTCCTTTCTTCTTTACCCTTATTTGATACACTGTAAGTAACATTGCTTATTACTGGTACTTTTACTGAGATAAAGCACAATTTGGATTATAGATACAATAAAATAAGACTTAATCCATATAAATTAATAGTGTCTGAAGATGGTAACAACGCTGTTACCGAAACGTCTCACACTATTTATTTATTTGGTCTTATTAGCTTGTTGGTATTATTACTGCTATTTCGGAATGTACCCTACATTTTTGTTTGGAGCATCTGTATAAGACCAAAAGGTCTTAATAAAGCTTTTTGTTGATAAAGCAAAATTTGGAATATAGATTATAGCTATAAGAAAATAAGAAATATTTTTCTAATGATGTTAACAACGCTGTTGCTGAAATGTCGCACATCTCTATATATAATTGCCTTATTCTGTCTGTGTGAAGCTCACGGATAGAATGCGCGCCCATTGGCTGCCGGCGAACACGTGTCCTCCCTGCCCCCCTCTAGACAACCCGCTGTGTGATACATACACCTGTATATAGCGGCCATTCTAGACAACCCTGTTATCAGCTGTGTGATACATCCACCTGTCTATACAGACCACCCTGGATATAGCGGCTATTCTAGATAACCCTGTTATCAGCTGTGTGATACATACACCTGTCTATAGCGGCCACTCTAGACAACCCTGTTATCAGCTGTGTGATACATCCACCTGTCTATACAGACCACCCTGTCTATAGCGGTCACTTTAGGCAACCCTGTTATCAGCAGTGTGATACATACACCTGTCTATACAGACCACCCTGTCTATAGCGACCACTCTAGACAACCCTGTTATCAGCTGTGTGATACATCCACCTGTCTATAGCGGCCACTCTAGACAACCCTGTTATCAGCTGTGTGATACATCCACCTGTCTATACAGACCACCCTGTCTATAGCGGTCACTTTAGGCAACCCTGTTATCATCAGTGTGTTACATTCACCTGTCTATACAGACCACCCTGTCTATAGCGGTCACTTTAGGCAACCCTGTTATCAGCAGTGTGATACATACACCTGTCTATACAGACCACCCTGTCTATAGCGACCACTCTAGACAACCCTGTTATCAGCTGTGTGATACATCCACCTGTCTATACAGACCACCCTGTCAATAGCGGCCACTCTAGGCAACCCTGTTATCAGCTGTGTGATACATCCATCTTTCTATACAGTCCACCCTGTCTATAGCGACGACTTTTAAAAACACACAGTTTGGAACGGGACGTTTCACAAGAGTGACATCCATGGCGCCAATTTATAATTGTAACGAATAGTATTTGAATTAAAACGTTTTTAAAATATATTCGCACTCGGGTAAAACCCGGGCGTTGCCCGGGCCATTCGTCTAGTTATTATATATTTGAAATATGTCTACATATATATAGGGATTGAGACAATAACTCTTAAAGAAACACTCAGGAACAAAACTTAAGGAAGTTGTACCTTTTAGCATGTATATCGGGATTCAGACAATAACTCTGAAAGATACGCTCATGGACAATACTTAAGGAAGTTGTACCTTTTAGCATGTATATCGGGATTCAGACAATAACTCTGAAAGATACACTCATGGACAATACTTAAGGAAGTTGTACCTTTTAGCATGTATATCGGGATTCAGACAATAACTCTGAAAGATACACTCATGGACAACACTTAAGGAAGTTGTACCTTGTAGCATGTATATCGGGATTGAGACAATAACTCTGAAAGATACACTCATGGACAAAACTTAAGGAAGTTGTACCTTTTAGCGTGTAATATCGGGATTCAGACAATAACTCTGAAAGATACACTCATGGACAATACTTAAGGAAGTTGTACCTTTTAGCATGTATATCGGGATTCAGACAATAACTCTGAAAGATATTACAGAGTGACCATTATTGTGAAAACATACGAGATCACCAAGTGTGAACAACCTCTGTCTCCTTTAAAAATATAGACGACCGGCAATATCAAAGACTTTCCACGTTCTTATGTTTTATCTATAAATGTATTTGTTCCAAAATAAGCATTTAAAAAATAAATAAATGAAAATATGGTTTGAATCATCAACCTTCCAGCGTACAAAATATGAGAAATTGAAGGAATCAACTTACTAAACCGGCGAAACCGCTGGGAGGGTTCAACAATGATGAGCTAGGTCCTCGAATTTCTTTTTCATCGCAGTAAAGTAGTATAATATAAAATAATGCGGCTTGTGATTTTAAAACGACATTTGCCTAGTGGACATGGCATCTGCCCGGTAAGCGGAACACTGTGGGTTCGATTCTCATCCCTGGACACTTTTATTTTTCTGTTCATCATTACTCTTCACAATTCATCCTTTCATACTTCATCCCTAAGGTTAGAAATAATCGTTATTTCTCCTTAAAATAAATTTGGAATTTTCATTGAAAAGAAACACATGCGGGATAATTTTCAAATGTCGTTCTACAATCATAAGCCACATTATATTGTATTATAAATTACTTTATATAATATTTACGAAAGAAAAAATATGTCCAAGGTAGCCTAGTGGACATGGCATCTGCCTGGTAAGCGGAACACTGTGGGTTCGATTCCCATCCCTGGGCACTTTATTTTTCCCTATTTATCATTACTCTTCACAATTCATCCTTTCATACTTCATCCCTAAGGTTAAGAAATAATCGTTATTTCTCCTAAATTTTGATTTTTCTTTGAAAAGAAACACATGCGGGATAATCTACGAGTAGATAATTTTTAAATGTCGTTTTCCAAGAGTAGTATAAAATTGTTTTATTAAAAAAAAAATCATAAGCGTCATAAATAGTTCAAAATTGTGATAATAGATGGCGTGCTAATGCATCCTATAACTAACCGCCATTCACTTCAACATTGGAAACACCCATCATGGCGTCTATATGTAGCAGACGAACTAACGTCACATGATCTATTGAAAAGATAGCAGACGATAGGGTAAAGTGGATTTCCGCCGGAACTGACGAAGTGGTTTGCAGTGGTGTCAGATTTCGTTTCACTAAAAAGGAAAAAAAACATATATTTTGTTTTGAAAATATTTTTTGTTGTTTTTTTAGAAAAATATATATTTTTATAGCAATAGTGTATCTCTACTTTTTTTTCGGATGATTGGAACACAAATGTGAAACGCCAATTTTTTGTTATTATTCAGTCGAGAGATAGCTAAATCAAATATATTTCTTAGTGACGTTTGCTTCGATGCACAAAATAAGATATATTTTAAACTATTTGAAAGACTTATTTTTCATTTTTTGTCACTTTATATTAAATCTACTAATTTCAAAGTTACTTATTTACCTTTTTTAATTGATATAATTAAAACCTATTTTTCTATACAACCTTTATACTCTAATTAATACTAATTATATGAAGGTAGGGGGGTAATTTCTATTTGTATTTATTGCAGGAAAAAGGCTGTCGTAATACCTTTTAAATAGATATACTCATGGAAAACACTTAAAGAAATTGTACCTTTTAGCATGTATATCGGGATTCAGACAATAACTCTAAAAGATACACTCATGGAAAACACTTAAGGAAGTTGTACCTTTTAGCATGTATATCGGGATTCAGACAATAACTCTGAAAGATACACTCATGGAAAACACTTAAGGAAGTTGTACCTTTTAGCATGTATATCGGGATTCAGACAATAACTCTGAAAGATACACTCATGGAAAACACTTAAAGAAATTGTACCTTTTAGCTTGTATATCGGGATTCAGACAATAACTATGAAAGATACACTCATGGACAAAACTTAAGGAAGTTGTACCTTTTAGCATGTATATCGGGATTCAGACAATAACTCTGAAAGATACACTCATGGACAAAACTTAAGGAAGTTGTACCTTTTAGCATGTATATCGGGATTCAGACAATAACTCTGAAAGATACACTCATGGACAAAACTTAAGGAAGTTGTACCTTTTAGCATGTATATCGGGATTCAGACAATAACTCTGAAAGATACACTCATGGACAAAATTTAAGGAAGTTGTACTTTTTAGCATGTATATCGGGATTCAGACAATAACTCTGAAAGATACACCGATGGATAAAACTTAAGGAATTTGTACCTTTTAGCATGTATATCGGGATTGAGACAATAACTCTGAAAGATACACTCATGGACAAAACTTAAGGAATTTGTACCTTTTAGCATGTATATCGGGATTCAGACGATAACTCTGAAAGATACACTCATTGACAGAACTTAAGGAAGTTGTACCTTTTAGCATGTATATCGGGATTCAGACAATAACTCTGAAAGATATTACAGTGACCTTTATTGAAGACTCATCAAATAACCAAGTGTGAACTGAAAAAGAAAAACAGACGACCGACGACATTAAAAACTTTCCACTTTCTTATATTTTCTCTATAAGTATATGTACTGATGTTATATGCTCATTATATATGGATATAATGCTCAAATATATATTTAAAATCTCAAAACTACCACACAGAAAGATAAGTAGGGGAACTAATTTGCCTACCTTGAATGAATAGAAAGGCCTATATGTAATTAGGGTAGGAAGGTGAATCCGGGTTACTCGAGGTAATTGGTCTCATTAAGGAACACTCAATTAACGTCCCCACCCACAACACTTGGTGCTAGTTAGCTGGTGGTAATCCTGAACTTCTGGTTATGTTTGGATTTAATTGGTAGACGTGTTCAATACTTCGTCTGCGGTAAAATGACGTCAGGTATAGATCCTGGAATGAATAGAGAGAATGTGGTTTTACAGGTTACCCACCAGAGTGTATGATTTAAAAACCCAAGAAAACCAATGTTAGCACATTTTCTTAAGTTTCTTCTAGAAAGAACGAGCTGACTCAATTCGATTCAATTCGATTTATTTCAAACAACAAAAGAGAATTACACTACGATTTATTGCGATTTAGTTGTATTTATAACACTAAAGAAAACAGACATAGTTATAGCCACGCTCAATAAATTGAAACAGCAAGTAGGTAAACAGCGTGGTAAGCTTCTATATTTAATAAAGAAGCTTACCACGCTGTTTACCTACTTGCTGTTTCAACTAAAGAAAACAGAAGAAGAAAAAAAAAAACCAAAAAGAATGATGATAAGTAACAATAAAATTCTATGAATATGAATTATAATTAATTAATAAAATACAATAATAATAATAATAAAAAAAACCTAACAACCAAGTTAGGGACAGACTATTGTTAGGTTCTAAATATATTCCAAGATACATAAAACCTACATAACACTACGTAACAATGATAACTATTAAAAACAAAGAAAACTTATCCTGACCAAAGCGCACATGTGATTTTTAGATGGCAGAGCGCCATCTAGTTGAACAGATATCAACTAAACAATGATTTAACCTGTTCCCTGATATTTGGCCAACCCACTTTCTTGATAAATCAAGAAAAGCCATCCACGAACGCGTTTCGCACTTTTAGCGCTCGTCAGCGCGGAGTAGGCTGTATCACGGAGAGCAAAAAGATTTTTGGCCCCAGTGGCTTCTTGAGAAACCAAGAAATGGGTATTTAAGGCCATATTTGCGTGAAAAGCACATGTGCTTTTGGTCAGGATATACCTTCTTTATTTTTAATATCAACACCTGACCTTTTTATTTTTTCTATTGTTTTTTTTCTATAAATAAATATTATATAATCTAAAAACTCAAATATTTCTATATTTAAAAAAATATATATTTTATTTTATTCATTGATAATTTTACTTTGGTTATAATCGTTTTTAGAAAGACTTTCAGTTTTTGTTGTATAGTTTTGTTGTAAATATGCGTAGTTAATATATCTATCCTTTTAAATCACTAATATAGGATTAACGTTATAAATTCTATATAATGTGAAACTAACTAATGTGTAATATTTCCTCAAGTAATTGAAAATAAAAGCTACTTGACGGTAAATAATTATCTTTTTTTATCACGACTGCACCTCAACCCTTTATCTTATCGATCCTTTGTCTTATCAACCCTTTATCAACAACAACAAAAATATTCATAACAATAAGTCGACAGGATTTACCTAATTTTTATTAAAATTTTATATCAATTTATGTGGAACTTGTGAAATAATGGCAAAAGCAAAAAGAGAAAAAGATGTTAAATTTGCATATCAAGTGATACCGTCTTTTGTAAAATACAATAATAATTTAAATATTAAAACTTGGATTATAAATTTTGAAAAAAAAAGTGATTCTTATGGGTTTGATAATATATATAATTATCAAATAGTTTATAATTCAATTATAATAGTTGGAAGGTACTTCATTTATCGGATTACTTACAGGATGAGGCTTTAACATATTACTTCGAAAGCCTTTGCCATATTGAGGACTGGAATACACTCAAAGAAAACCTTATAACCAGATTCCAGAAAACCAAACTTACACCATTGGTTGAAATGATGAAAATCATACAAGAAGAAAATGAAACAATAACCCAATATTATCACCGAAAAATGCAGCTGATCAACAGTGTAGAATTAAACCTCACCTCCATAATAGAATTATTAAATGAGGGAATAAAGAAAAATTCAAACCCTATCTAGCTACCATAGACTCCGTACAACCCTCAGAATGGCTATTAATGGCCACTAAAATAGAAAAAAGTCTAGAAGAACCCCAACAACCCTACCAGTACAAGAGATAGTTAATTTACTCCAGTAAAATTTAACCCCAACTACTCCCAAACTGAGAAATTCCAACCATTCCCAAGGACATCAGCAGCAACTCACCACCAGCAAGAAACCCACAAAACCATAAAACTACCCCCAAACCCCTGCAAGTTATGTTCTATAAACCAGATACCCAACCAGATGCATTTTCACAGGACTGCCCACTGAATAATACTCCTCCAAAGCCCTTAAACCCAGGTAGAACATTATTATTATTTTCTGTTCTTATAAATCAAATATCCTCACCCTGTGTACTTGATACTGCATCATCCATTTCTATTATCCCTTTGAAATACTTAAATTATATTAATTATAAAATATTAGATAATTCCCCAAAAGAAAGAATAGGTCAGGTAGAAGGATTTAGTTACCCATTATACAAAATATTAGATAGGCTTAGCTTAGGTAAAATTACAAAGTATCAAGAAATGTTTTTTTTTTTTAGATACTCCAATAGAATATCTTATTTTAGGTTTACCAACATTTTATTTATTTAAGTTACAAATAGATTTCTCAAAAAACCTTCTTTTCCAAAATTATAAATTCTTGTATTCTTTTAATCCAAAAACTGATAATCAGAAGTCATATGCCACTACCCTATGTATTCCAGACCCATACTATGTTAAAAATTCATCTCTTTTAAATATTAACCCATTGTGTAATTTCAATTCTTTTGATATACCAAATACAAATGTTAAACTTATAGATCCTAATTCAAATCATATTATTGATTCTAACCCATATCATAGCATACAAAATCCATGCCCTATTGACAATTATAATTCATATTTAGACTTTAGTAAAGTAGATATTAATCCAAACTTCTCTAATCAAACAATTTCAGATATATTGCATAAATATAAGAATGTTTTCTCTAAACACAATTTTGATATAGGACACATAAAGACTAACCCAATTTGCATATCTCTTTTAGATAATATTCCCATAGCACAAAAGCCATATAGGACATCTTTTTACAATAATGCTGAAATACAAAAACAAATAACTGAATTGTTAAAATATGATATAATCAGACCCTCATCTAGCCCCTATTGTTCTCCTGCATTATTAGTGAATAAAAAATCTGATGCCCCAAATCACCCCACAAGACTCTGTATAGATTATAGAAAACTTAATAAAAAAAACAGTTCCAGAGCATACCCCAATTCCACGTATAGAACAAATTATAGATAGGTTATCACAGTCAAAAATATATACTATTCTAGATGTTAAAAATGCATACTGGCATATACCCATAGATGAAAAAGATAGACATAAAACTTCATTTGTAACACAATTAGGATGTTATGAATGGAACAGACTTCCATATGGTCTAAAAAATGCACCTTCACAATTTGAAAGGATTATGAAGTCATTTTTCACTAAACATAACATACACTATGCCTTAAATTATTTTGATGACATTATTATACACTCCAAAACTTATGAAGAACACATTAAACATTTAGATGACATATTAAGTATATTCGAACAAGAGGATATAAAGCTCAATCTCAATAAATGCAAATTCTTACAAAAAGAAATACAATTCTTAGGGTATACTATTAACTCAGGAAAATATACACCATATAACACAAATATTGAAGCAATTTTAAAATTAAATAGACCATATAATATTAAAACCTTACAAAGATTTTTAGGTACAATTAATATATATAATAAATTTATTCCCCATTATGCGCAAATTAGGTCACCTTTGAATGAACCTTTGTTAAAAAATGCTCTTTGGCTATGGAGTGCGAAACATGAACAAGCCTTCCAAACACTTAAAAATTCACTCATATCACAACCTGTACTATATATTTATGACCCATCAAAACCTTGCCATTTATTCACAGACGCGTCAAGTCTAGGAGTAGCAGGAGTTCTTAAACAACCAGATGAACAAGGCATTTTACACCTCATAGGTTATTTTTAAAGAAAACTTCACCCATATGAACAGAATTATACTGCCTCAGAAATTGAAACATTAGCTATCATTAATTCAGTACAAAGATTTCATACATATCTATACAACATACATTTTACATTGCACACAGATCACTTACCTTTAAAATGGATCAAAAATGTAAAAAACCCACAAGGTAGGTTATTTAAATGGTCCTTAATTCTATCTCAATATAGCGTTGATATTAAACATATTAAAGGATTAAATAATATAGAAGCAGACATGTGTGTGTGTGCTGTCAAGAGCACCTGTCTCATTTTACCTAACACATAATGAGTTAAAAGACCACCAATCAACAGAACAAATTAGTAGTGCTAAAATTGATATCCAAAATGGCCTTTATATAATACAACAACAACAACAACAATAGCCTTTATTGGGCACACGTGCCATACAGGATTCTCTCTGTAGGACAAAATAAATAAATAACAGATTAGCATCGTAGTTATATACAAGTATTGGGTATTGGCCTCGACCAATTATCGAGTTGGATCCGGTGTCTGTGCTAAATATTTTGATTGAGCTGATTTCCAGTATTTATAAAAAAGCGAATGCAAAGGGTCTGGATTTTACGACTTTTGCCATTAAAACATAAGGCGAATTGCTATTATAGCCGGTCTCTTGACGAAGAATTTCTCTTTCTTCTTCCATTGCCGTACAGTAGAACATGTAGTGTGGAAAATCGAGACTAAATTCACCGTTGCATAAGGTGCATTTTATGGTCTTAGTTTTCAATAGTGAAACATGATTAATTTTCTGTACTACAAAAAGGCTTCTTACTTGTACAATGATTCTCTTTAAGGTTAGGGGGATATTGTCATTCAGATAGCATTCCATTGTAGGTGATGAATGAAAGTATTTATAGTGAGAGTAGAGTACTGATTTTTTTATTCTTACATAATCGAGCTGCAAGGACTGATCGGTTGCCGTTCTAATAATTAGGGGGATGTATCTTTGTAGAATATTGAAGTCTGTACATCCAACAAGCCATGAGAAGCCGGTGTTATTAAGTAGCTCTGTTATACTTTTTACCAGTCCGATATTCTGTTTTGAAGAAATTGAAATGTCCCACAAATGTGCCAAACATATTGAAGGTAGCCTGCTGCCGTTCATTTTCAGAATTCTAGTCCAGAATTTTAAAGTTAGTTTTTTCACTGTGATATCAAGAGAGTTTCTTCCTGTTTCAGCCCTCAAAATATAGCCCGGAGTATAGCTTGGAAGGCACAGAAAACGTCTGAGGAAGGTATCCTGGATTCTATCTAGGATTAAGGCTTGATCATGTGCCCAGATTGGAGCCGCATAGAGTAGGACTGTCAAGATCATAGAATCCAACAATCTCATACTTGCATGGAAGGATTTGAGCTTGGACTTCAAAATAATCTCCCCTACAGCACCCATCGCGGCCATGGTCCTGCCTCTATAATTTAAGACAACTTGAGTGAAAGAAATCGAAGGGGTTAGCGGGTAGCCTAGGTACGTATATTTTGAAGTAACACTTAAAGGAGATATAATACATAAAAAGGGTTTTAAAAGAGCTTATGTACCACAAACACTAAGACACAAATTATTAAGCAAAGTACATACAAAGCATGGACATATTGGAACAACTCAAATGACTAAAATAATTTCTCCACACTATTATTGGCCACATATGACTAGGGATATTGCTAATTACACCAAACATTGTGAAACTTGCCAGTTCAACAAGTCTAGAGATAACAGAATTGTTTATGGACCACTACAACAGATGCCAATAGCTACACACCCAAATCACATTTTTTCTCTAGATACATTGGGCGGGTTACATAATTATGGGACAACAAGACACAGTATCCATATGATAGTAGATCACCATAGTAGATTCCTTTGGGCTTTTCCAACAAAATCTGTATCAACTGATTCTTATATAACTTGTTTGAGAAATTTATTCCAAATTAATAAACCTGAAATATTAATAACTGACAGAAATGCAGCTTTTCTTAGCAATAAATTTAAACACATTTTAGATAGAAATAATGTTAAGCATCTACTCACCAGTGCCCATCACCCAGAAACAAATGCAAAAGTAGAAAGACTAAATTCCACTATCATTAATAGGTTAAGATGTGAATATAATGCTAATTTAAAGATTCCTTGGACAAAATATATTCCTAAAATTACTGAAAGCTATAATGAAACAGTACATACCACAACAGGGTTTACACCTAAATTCTTATACTATGGAATACAACCACAGTATACAGAACATGACACAGAAACACATACACCAATAGAAAAGGCAAGAAAATTAGCCATTGAAAGAACCATAAAATCCCATGAACACAGCAAACAACTTTATGATATTAAACACCCAGAACCCATTTTTAAAGAAGGAGATCAGGTATTAGTAAAACCCTTTATATATCCAAACACTGGTAAATTAATTCAAAGATATATAGGCCCATTTACTATTTTAAAACAACTTTCTCCAGTCACATATGAAATTAATAAACCCAATTTACCCCAAAGAAAACAAACAGAAATTATACACTCTAATAAGCTTAAATTATTTTACCCAGAAGCAGATTTTTTACTTCATTATAGCACTAACATAGAAAATGACTTAATAGTAAACAAAAATTCTAACACAAAGTTAATAGATATTGATGATAAACCATGTTTTTTACAGGAAGGCCATATTTTGGACATGGACAATGAAGAACAAATATCAACCACAATTCTTAAGCCTTCACAAATAACTTAATGTCACTCCATACATCTATTAGCGTTTCATTACTCAACCATGTAAAAATAACATTTTCTACTGCTTTTTGATATTTTGAAGTGTAACTAGCATAATGTTATAATTACTCAAATTTTAAATACCTTTTTTTGCTTCATATCCATTTTTCACATATACTTTTTATAATACTTCTTATATAAACTTTTATTATAATTTCATAATTATATAAATTATTTGTAAACAAACTTTCTTTTGTTTATTTTGAAAAAATGTGGATATTGATTTTTATTGTTTCATTTTTAATTATTTCTATAGATTTATTGATTTCGTTTAATTAATTATTTTTAATTACCAATTTTATTTTAAAATTTTAATTTTAAAAAATCTTTTTCACAGGGGGGAAATATTATATAATCTAAAAACTCAAATATTTCTATATTTTAAAAAATATATATTTTATTTTATTCATTGATAATTTTACTTTGGTTATCATCGTTTTTAGAAAGACTTTCAGTTTTTGTTGTACAGTTTTGTTGTAAATATGCGTAGTTAATATATCTATCCTTTTAAATCACTAATATAGGATTAACTTTATAAATTCTATATATTGTGAAACAAACTAATGTGTTTAATATTTCCTCAAGTAATTGAAAATAAAAGCTACTTGACGGTAAATAATTATCTTTTTTTTTATCACGACTGCACCTCAACCCTTTATCTTATCGATCCTTTGTCTTATCAACCCTTTATGAACAACAAAAATATTCATAACATAAACATATAAGACTTTGGGTCTTAATGGGGGCTTTTGTTGTTATGTTGTATATATGTATGTGTATATCATACTTACATAATCTTTCTTTTTCTTCTTCTGTATATTCCCCACTTTCACAGGCCTATCTTTCTTGTAATCTCGGGGAGAATCCTCTATAAGACCAGTGTGTCTTAATAAAGGCTTTTGTGTGTGTGTGTATATATAAACATATATATATATATATATATATATATATATATATGAACATATGGTTCTAGGACTGTATGTAAATATTGTCACAGGAAGACAAAGTTTCCTGGTATTCCCTCTTATCTGGACTGGCCCGACCGATCGGGGAAATTAGTGGCGCCACGTGGAAGGGGGACAACTCTGTTCTCCTCTCTTGCTCTAACTGCTGGGTCGATTTGGCTCATGTACATAGTAACTTTTACTTTATATTTAAAATCTCTCATATAACTCATTAAATAAATATTTTACCCCGCCTTTGCCGGTCCCAAGCCTGGATGACAAAGGAGGAGAAGTAAAAAGCTCGCTAAAACCTGTGCTCAGCTTGCCATGCTGATAGTACCCTATAAGCACTCCAGGGATACAGGATGTACTCCATGTTAGGAGCGGCTGTACATGGTGTATGTTCCTCATGTCAGACATTACATATTGGAGCTAAGTCAGTGGCCTGCTACTGAGTCCCAGTCTTAATGACATTCTACTTCACCCAGCCATGCTGATAGTACCCTGTAAGGACTCCAGGGATACAGGATGTACTCCATGTTAGGAGTGACTGTACATGGTGTTTGTTCCTCATGTCAGACATTACATATTGGAGCTAAGTCAGTGGCCTGCTACTGAGTCCCAGTCTTAATGACATTCTACTTCACCCAGCCATGCTGATAGTACCCTGTAAGGACTCCAGGGATACAGGATGTACTCCATGTTAGGAGCGGCTGTACATGGTGTCTGTTCCTCGTGTCAGACATTACATATTGGGGCTAAGTCAGTGGTATGCTACTGAGTCCCAGTCTTAATGACATTCTACTTCACCCAGTCATGCTGATAGTACCCTGTAAGGTCTCCAGGGATACAGGATGTACTCCATTTTAGGAGTGACTGTACATGGTGTCTGTTCCTCGTGTCAGACATTACATATTGGAGCTAAGTCAGTGGCCTGCTACTGAGTCCCAGTCTTAATGACATTCTACTTCACCCAGCCATGCTGATAGTACCCTGTAAGGACTCCAGGGATACAGGATGTACTCCATGTTAGGAGCGGCTGTACATGGTGTCTGTTCCTCGTGTCAGACATTACATATTGGGGCTAAGTCAGTGGTATGCTACTGAGTCCCAGTCTTAATGACATTCTACTTCACCCAGTCATGCTGATAGTACCCTGTAAGGACTCCAGGGATACAGGATGAGCTGCGTTTGTATTCCATGTTAGGAGCGGCTGCACATGGCGTCTGTTCCTCATGTTAGAGGCGGCCATTTCTTTTGGAACTAAGTCGACCTGCCACCGAGTAGTGCTCCCAGTCTTAATGACAAAGACAGCTACATTCTACTTCACCCAGTCATGATGGTTGTCAAACAGACATCATCACGGGTCACAACTTGATACCCTAATATGATTGAGTAGAGATAAGAAAGAATAATAAATATTTAAAGTAATTCGGAAGCTTATTTTTATATTTTACTTCGCGATAAATTAAGAGATATAATGCATCGAGAAATGTTTTTCCACAAAATAACCAAGTATCATAGTTTATCATAGTTTTGTGGATAAAGTTTCAAGCCAGAGTGAAATTCAGGTCTGTACGAAGTGAGCCATTTCTCTACCTCCATGTATCGATCCATCCAACAAGACAGCTTCACGCATGCGAAGAGAAATTCATTACTTCCGTCCAGTTAGAACGTGGATAAAGTCTTAAATGTTATTTTAATTAGAATTAATTTGATACAATTATAATGTCTTCTTTGTCCTCTACGATCATTTGGTGTCTTTCTGACGTCAGACTTGGAATTCTTGAATTCACTTAGCGGTCAGGAGGTACATTAGTAGTGAACAACTATTTATTCAAACTGAGATAACCTACTTGGTTTTTATATTTAGTCTTGGTATACATGAAATATTTCTTCTTCTTCTTCCTTATCTTCACACTGGGTGAATTAGAATGCGTCTGCCTTTGTCATCAAGATTGGGAGCACTACTCAGTGGCAGGCCGACTGACTTAGCTCCAAAAGAAATGGCCGCCTCTGACATGAGGAACAGACGCCATGTACAGCCGCTCCTAACATGGAGTACAAACGCTGCTCATCCTGTATCCCTGGATCAGGAGCCCTTACAGGGCACTATCAGCATGGCCAGCTGAACCCAGGTGTTTTAGCGAGCTTGTTACTGCTCCCCCTCCTCCTTTTTTATCCGGGCTTGGGACCGGCAAAGGCGGAGTTTGAAATATTTCTGGTGGGATAAAGTCGATATTTTAGTAAGCCCTTTGAAGAGCGATTATCGCTTGAAAGCTAGCGCTTTTTTAATGAAAAGAAACTCATTGCGAGAATATATTTGTAATTTTAAAGCATTTTTCACAATTTTATCATCAAAATATTCTTATACAATTTTATATATTTATAATTGTATATAATTCTACCGTCCTCAAAGCTTATGTCCATAGTTCATCTAAAATACCCATTCCAAGAGTCTAACATCAGTATCACTATAAAAGGAAGTTCCAAAAATGCAATATTACAGCGGTATGGTAGATTAAACTGGTGAAACCGCTGGGAAGGTTCACTACTGATGAGCCAGGCCCTCCCTTTAATTTTTTCATTGCAGTAAGAACAGTAGAAATTGCTTAATTTTTAAAAATATCTTACCTGCCTATAATAGTTTCGAATTTTGATAACAGATGGCGCGCTAATGTATCATAATAAATTCCTTAAGTTTTGTCCACGAGTGTCAACCAAAATCATTTTGGTAGTTTGGAGACACATCTATGATACAATCATGACATTCTATCAAGTTACACCAGACGATCACTGTATGTACTGTGTAAATACAGGTACTGGGGCAAATAACTCGGGAACAGCTATCTAATTGGTTAAACAAACGTCCAATCAGATTGTTACGTTATTTATATAGGCCTAGGAAATTCTGCCATACATCTACATACCTTGAATACGTTATACACTAGATATAACAGCGATTTTAAATCTTATATTATGATATATTCATTTAATAAAGTTTGTATTAAAAAGCAAATTATATATAATAAAAGTAAAAATATCAAATACACCTATCCCTCGATTTACACGGTAGATACGTTCCTGAGAAAAACGTGTAAATCGAGGGATAGGTGTACACAGAAATAAAAATAAAATGCATTGACAGGTTAAAATATGTAGTCAGCACATAAGCTCGGGATTCCTCGTGAGATGTGTACACAGCGCATGTGTTCAATCACAGTAGCATTTAGTATAGTGCGATAAAAACAAAAAAAAAACTTATTTGGAAAACCGTGTAAAACCGAAAACGTGTAAAACAACTACCGTGTAAATCGGGGGATATTTCTTTATTTACATATATATATGTAGAAGCAATGGGCGCCTCTCCCGTCAAAATATACATCAAAATCAGACGCCATCTATTGACTGTCGCCGCAACTAGCTGCCTCGGGTCGGTGACAAAGCCACAACACCAGTTTTGGTAAACTGAGAAGCGTCCACCTAGAGAACATGGTTTCTGGCTAATGGCCCTCGTTAGTCTAGGGCGGACTTTATTCCATGAGAGCCACACGGGATCTAATGGAATCTTCACAATCTACCAAAGAGGTGTTTTGCTGGCAAAGTGGCTGGGCCAAATCTATGGCTAGAATATAGATGGAAAATTTGCCGGGAGGAAATTAATCCATAGAAGCAATGGGCGCCTCTCCCTGGCGTCAGGTTTTGACGTTTATTTTGACGGGAGAGGCGCCCATTGCTTCTATGGATTAATTTCCTCCTGGCAAATTTTCCATCTATATATATATATGTGAAAGAAACAGTACAAATGTAATATTGTACTGGGATAAGGTGCATAAATTAAGAAAAAGGCATCTCCTTATTGTGCGACTGAAAGTTGCTGATGGCTTGCGCCATCTATCGGAATAAATATCAACTAACTTGATTTTTAATTATTCCAGAATTGGCCAAATACCCATTCTTGATTAATCAAGAAAAGCTAACCACGGACGCGTTAGACGCCATAGATGGCGCAAGCCTTCAGCAACTTTCAGTTGCACGATAAGGAGATGCCTTTTTCTTAATATATATATATATATATATACTAAAAGTGCACATCTCCCTTTGAAAATACACTCATTGGCTTGAGGAAGTTGTACCTTTTAGCATGCATATTGGGATTCAGACAATAACTCTGAAAGATACACTCATGGCAAAACTTAAGGAAGTTGAACCTATTAGCATGTATATCGGGATTCAGACAATAACTCTGAAAGATACACTCACGGACATAACTTAAGGAAGTTGTACCTTTCAGCATGTATATAGGGATTCATACAATAACTCTGAAAGATACACTCATGGACAAAACTTAAGGAAGTTTTACCTTTTAGCATGTATATCGGAATTCAGACAATAACTCTGAAAGATACACTCATGGACAAAACTTAAGGAAGTTTTACCTTTTAGCATGTATATCGGGATTCAGATAATAACTCTGAAAGATACACTCATGGACAAAACTTGAGGAAGTTGTACCTTTTAGCATGTATATCGAGATTAAGACAATAACTCTGAAAGATACACTCATGGACAAAGCTTAAAGAATTTAATGAATGAAAAGAAGAAAAAAAAAATTGTTTGCAACAAGTTTCTTTTATTCTTAAATTTGGCGAGCGTTCAGGCGTTAGCCTATCATCAGGCCGACATCGCAAATATAAATAAAATAATACAAAATCTAAACTAAATATAGGCGTAGAACTGATCTTAACGGAAATAAACAAATCGTAATAAAATATATCGTATACACCGATACATGCAAATGTGCCGAAAACTTTAAAATAAAATAAAATAAAAAATTTTTTAAAAACAAATTTAAAACTATGAAATTTGTGATGCGCTAAGATTACATAAAAAGGACTAAAATAAGATTTGGAATTTACAATAAGACAAAAAACCGACTATGAATTTATACAACTAATTTAGCTATGGGATATATGAAGGTACTGCTGTGGTAAATCGATCCTTCTGTTAATGCTCTTTTTATCGTTCGAAACCAAGGATTCTAGTATAAGTCTATTATGTTTGGAGAATATGTTTCGGAAGTAACACTTGACCTCCTGTAGGTTGAAATGGTGGCCTGTAGAATCCTCATGTTGATATATAAAAGATCTGCTATCTCGATCTGCTTAAAGAAGTTGTACCTTTTAGCATGTATATCGGGATTCAGACAATAACTATGAAAGATACACTCATGGACAAAACTTAAGGAAGTTGTACCTTTAAGCTTGTATATCGGGATACAGACAATAACTCTGAAAGATACACTCATGGAAAAAACCTAAGGAAGTTTTACCTTTTAGTATGTATATCGGGATTCAGACAATAACTCTGAAAGATATTACAGTGACCTTTATTGAAGACACACGAGATAACCAAGTGTGAACAGCCTCTGTCTCCTTTGAAGCAATAGACAACTGGAGACATCATATAAATTTCAATTTCTTAAGTTTTGTCCATGAGTGTATATATGTTTTTAGAAGAATATAGTGTTAAAGATTTAATATACATCAATCCAAATGATGTTAACCAGTGCCCAAACAAGCAGACTAGTTGCTCAGGCCCTATATTATTTTTACAAGGCAGTAGGTGTAAAGAGGGAGAAAAGAGAACTTGGAAGCTATTGTTCTTACACCTCAGAATGATGACGAAACATCGAGGGGTCGACCTTTCATATTAAATCTTACTTTTCCTTATTACTAATAATTGTATATAGTTGCGGAACTACTGGTTTCCTGTGCTGCTCTTTTCCTGTTATTGCACTTTGTACGGAGAATCTGTATAAGACTAATGTCTTAATAAAGGCTTTGTGTGTGTGTGTGTGTGTGTGATTTAATATACGTATTTTATTATGAACAATAATAGAATTAATAGAAACAGATATCAAATATATATTATAACTAGATATAATTAATTATATAACTATCTTAATGATTTTTAATATTAAAATTGTCATTCAAAGTTAAAATAGACGACCAACGACATCAAAATATGAAACTTTCTTAAGTTTTGTCCATGAGTGTATGTATTAAAACAGTCCATTCAGTTTATCACTCCAGTAAATTTCTTAATAAGAAATGAGCCACAACACCCATTTTGGAAAATACAGACAAAAATTCGAACTGTGTATTGTTGCATCATGGCTATTATACCTATTTTTATTTTTATATTTATAATATTATTTTTCATATATATTAAATTAAAATTTATATTATATATTTATTCATTTTATTAAACAGAATATATATATTATAAACAGAATATATGTATTATAAAATCACCATTTGGTACACTGTGTGACTTCACTGCTTTCTTTGATGTGAGAAATAAATTCTGGAGGCTACCTAAAGTTATCTCATTATTCCCTTATATAAATTTGTAGGAAACACGCTCTGGTAAGATACAAGACCCGGCACAGGAGAGAATCAAGCTTGAAGAGTCTGCCAAGCCTGGTGTAACAATATTATTATTATATATATATATATATTTTTTTGCTTATCCCTAGTACACGTGGTACAGGCCATGATAATCATGGTGGGTAGTTAGCGACTGCTTTTACTGTAAGTGCACCACATGTCTACACATGTGAAAAGCAGTTCGACTTTGCACTTACTAATGCCAGAGCCCCGTTTGGTTACTTGCACTCGCTGGTGGGGTTAGACTTTTGCAAGGCGCGGGGGCCATTGGAGCATTTTTTCTTTAAACAGAAAAAAGTGTCCAATGCGGGAATCGAACCCGGGTCCTAGTGGTCGAAAACCAAACGGTTTAACCAGCCTTCCACCGACCCCCAACAATATTATAGTTTCGGTTAAATACCCTCATCAGTACAGAAAAGGCTTCGACTCCATAACATCCCACGAGAGTAGTTATGAAATTGATCGAATCTGTCATGAAGTTGTATTCTGGCATTATAGAGAAAACCACACCAAGATGCTCTGCGGTGAGGACCCGATTTGTACCTTCTGTAATTCAAAACTAAAAAATGAAATCACTCACTATATTTTTGATTGCTCTGCTCTGAAAGAAGAACCCTTATGCTCAAAACTGGGCAACTCTGTGCTTCACTTCCATCAATATTTGACAATATGACCCAGGATGAGTATATTGCTACGGCGTTTTATGGTTTCCACAAGTCCATATCTCAGAAGAAGGCCAAGTGACACTCACTTCTCACTTTCTTACTGCTACTCTTTTTGTGTTGTTTTTATTGCTTCCCTCTTTCTCTTTCTTGTTTTTTTCTTTTTTTTTCTTTTTCTTCTGTATATATCGTTATTTCCTTTGTCTCACTGCTTTGTTCTTATGCATACCTCTGGTGAATCCTGTATAGGGTCAGTGACCCTAAATAAAGGCTTTTTGTTGTTGTTGTATTCTGGCATTAAAATCGGTCACATCACCAGCAGAAATATCTCTAAACCAACCTAGAAACCAACTCGAGCATCCAGGACATATTCTGTCTAAATGACAACAAACAGCGTCACTTCAACGTCCTGTAAGTGCTGTCCAGGGAGTCATTTCCCTGGTCCTTCCTTGCTAAGGCCTGTTGGAGAGTTAGACCAAACGCGCCTAAAGGACTTACCCCAACATCTTGTCCGTTTATCTACAATGATTTTATAACCAGCATACTTTATAGATGGATATTATAACATGTGAATATTGATTTGTAAAATCATGGACAAAAATGAGTAGTGGTAAGTCTTTGATGTCGTTGGTCGTCTGTTTTTTTTTTTTTTTTAAGGAGATAGAGTCAATTTAATTTACACTTGGTAATCTCGTGTGTCTTCAATAAAGGTCACTGTAATATCTTTCAGTGTTATTGTCTGAATCCCGATATACATGCTAAAAGGTACAACTTCCTTAAGTTTTGTCCATGAGTGTATCTTTCAGAGTTATTGTCTGAATCCCGATATACATGCTAAAAGGTACAACTTCCTTAAGATTTGTCCATGAGTGTATCTTTCAGAGTTATTGTCTGAATACCGATATATATGTTAAAAGGTACAACTTCCTTAAGTGTTTCCATGAGTGTATCTTTCAGAATTATTGTCTGAATCCCGGAATACATGCTGAAAGGTACAACTTCCTTAAGTGTTGTCCATGAGTGTATCTTTCAGAGTTATTGTCTGAATCCCGATATACATGCTAAAAGGTACAACTTCCTTAAGATTTGTCCATGAGTGTATCTTTCAGAGTTATTGTCTGAATACCGATATATATGTTAAAAGGTACAACTTCCTTAAGTGTTTCCATGAGTGTATCTTTCAGAATTATTGTCTGAATCCCGGAATACATGCTAAAAGGTACAACTTCCTTAAGTGTTGTCCATGAGTGTATCTTTTAGAGTTATTGTCTGAATCCCGATATACATGCTAAAAGGTACAACTTCCTTAAGTTTTGTCCATGAGTGTATCTTTCAGAGTTATTGTCTGAAACTCGATATACATGCTAAAAGAGAGAACCTCCCTGAATTTTATCCATGAATGTATTTCGTAGCATTTTCTCACCATTTTTAGAATTCATTGTAATATAAAATACAACCATCAAGCCTAAATATTTCTTTAATAAATAAACCAACTTCCACTGTCCTTACTGCGATGAAAAAATTATTGGGAGAGCTTGGCTCTTCAGTGGTAATACCTCCCAGCGGTTTCACCAATTTAATCTACCAGACCGTTTCTCTTAGAGCTCTAATACTGTGTGTGTGTGTGTTGTGTTATTGAATCATTCTGTTTATATATGTTACACTGAAGTGTGGAATCTTAGAAATGGTATTTAAGTAAAATATGGACATAAGCTTATAGGACAGTAGAATTACATATAAATATTTACATCGAGCAATGCTCTCTTAGAGATCTAATACTGTATTGGATCATTCTGTTTATATATGTTACACTGAAGGATGGAATCTTAGAAATGGTATTTAAGTAAACTATGGGCATAAGCTTATAGGACAGTAGAATTACATATAAATATTTACATCGAGCAATGCTCTCTTAGAGATCTAATACTGTATTGGATCATTCTGTTTATATATGCTACACTGAAGGATGGAATCTAAGAAATGGTATTTAAGTAAACTATGGGCATAAGCTTATAGGACAGTAGAATTACATATAAATATTTACATCGAGCAATGCTCTCTTAGAGATCTAATACTGTATTGGATCATTCTGTTTATATATGCTACACTGAAGGATGGAATCTAAGAAATGGTATTTAAGTAAACTATGGGCATAAGCTTATAGGACAGTAGAATTACATATAAATATTTACATCGAGCAATGTTCTTTCACAAACAATAAGGACAAACCAATTAGACATAAATTAATTATAAGGTGATAATATGCCAACTACATATATAAAAGAAAGGGAAGCATTGTAAAGCATGAATGTTTCTTTTAAGCATAACCCAAACTTCTACTGTCCTTACTGCGATGAAGTTACTGGGAAGAGACAATTTTGTTCACGAATGTACATGGAGATAGAAAAATCTCTAAGTAGCCCAACAACCAAAACTATATATAATAAACAAAAGATAAGCGTACAACCGCTAACAATGGAATCTAATTGTGCAGACGACTGTTTCCCAATCTAATCATTCCTGTAAGTTAATTTCCAGTACTCCTCAAAATCCTGTCACGTAATCAATTCAGCTATAGTGGGACATAGATAAATTCTTTATATAACTTCTTTGTTTTTGGCTAAAACTACAACATTCAAATACACTTCCAAAATTTTGCAGATGTACAAACATTTCGATTTCGAAAAAAATAATCATAAATAAATGAAAAGGTATATTCTTATCGGGTAACTGAAACTTGCTGATGGCTTGCACCATCTATCGGAATAAATATCAACTATTCTTTAAATAAAAAAGTCATATATTGACTAAAAATATCATTTATTTTACCAATATTTTAGTTGGCTGAACGCCAACCTTTATCAAGAATGGAAATTTCGCCGGGAGGATATTGAGCTAAAGAGACAAAGGTCGCTTCTCCCGTCAAAATAGACGCCAAAACTAGACGCCATGTGGCTTTTTCACCCACCCGAGGTGGTAGTTGCGGTGACGGTCAATAGATAGTGTCTAGTTATGACGTCTATTTTGACGGGAGAGGCGACCTTTGTCTCTTTAGATTTTTATCAAGGTATTAAAACATATTATAACAATAAATTTGGATTTCTCTATTTTCAAAACGATATTAATTATTTGTCTAGCTGTCATTGTGGCAACGAATTCCAGGACTCAAGACACTCTTCTTCACCGCTAGACAACAGACAATGTTGTAGATTTATATCAATTTGTAAATAGCAGAGAGAATTATCATAGATTTAACTGTTTTTGTAAATGTATTTATGATTATCTTTCTAACCTGAAAGGTTCAGGTTCCTAATATATATTATTGTTTATCTTTTTTTATTTTTAATTACTTTTCTTGTATAAAATGTTTATAACTATTTGTGTTTTTTTTTTTTTAATGTAAATCGACGCAATTATCCCTGGCCGGGATATCGCGTTTTGTGTGTTGGAATAAACAAATATTAATTATTTGTTCAGCATCTTTCGGTTGCCTGATAAGGAGATGCCTTTTTATCGTTTCTTTTTTAATTTATGCAACTTATCCCAGTACCATATCACATTTATACTATGTTTTTTAACATTTAGTTTCAATGTGAAAAAAATAGTACAAATGTGATATTGTACTGGGATAAGGTACATAAATTATGAAAAAGGCATCTCCTTATCGTGTAACTGTAAGTTGATGAAGGCTTGCGCCATCTATTGGAATAAATATCAACTATTCTCGTTGATTGTTTAATTATTACAGAATTGGCCAAATACCCACATTCTTAATTGATCAACAATTTTCATAATTTAGGTTTCAGTTTAAATCTACATGGTGTATTCATGTAGATCCTTTGAATTTAAATATTTAAATTGCACTGAGTTCTATAGAAAAATCATTTTTAAAGTTAGAATTATATAAGAAACGGAATTTATTATTTTTTAAAATACGTATGTGATTCTTTTTAAAATTAAACTATATAATCATTACGTGTCTAAAATTGTTTCATTTTTTTTTATAACAGATGGTGCGCTAATGCCTTAATTTTTTTAAAAGTTAGCATTATAACTTTTATTCTGAAAATAGAGAAATGGATAAACTTTTATATGAAGTCATATACACTCGCTGACAAAACTTATGGAAGTGGACGGTCTTTGATGTCGCCGGTCGTTTGTTTTTATTAAGAAGACAGAGGTTGTTTACACTTGGTTATTTCGTAGGTCTTCAATAAAGGTTACTGTAATATCTTTCAGATTTATTGCCTGAATCCCGATATAGATGCTAAAAGGTACAACTTCCTTAAGTTATGTCCATGAGTGTATCTTTCAGAGTTATTGTCTGAATCCCGATATACATGCTAAAAGGTACAACTTCCTTAAGTTTTGTCCATGAGTGTATCTTTCAGAGTTATTGTCTGAATCCCGATATGCATGCTAAAAGGTACAACTTCCTTAAGTTTTTTTCAATTAGTTTGTTGTGTGTATACATAAATAATAACTATTTCTATACAGCACTCAAGCTGCGACAAATAAAATTAGAAAAAATGAACAAAATTACCTGTCTTCTTAAAAAAATACAGACGACCGTTAACACATTAAAAACCTTCCACATACTTAAGTTTAATCTATGAGTGTATAATCAATTTAAATTCTCAAATTTATGGATAAGTTACCTATAAAAAGATAATAAATATTTAAAAGATTCTTATATCGATAAAAAAAACACATTAATAAAGTATTTAATTAATGTTTTCTGATATTTTCATAGCAATTTCAGAGTTTCATGATAATATCTTTTATTGATATCCATTTTATAGAGATGATATTTAGAATTTGACTGCCCAACAGGGATGGATAAAACTTCGATCAGGTTATCTTGGGCTAATTGCTGGTAAGGTGAAAGATGAATTAGATATTTTTTTATTTATTATTTCAACGGATTAACGACATAACTTTTCAAATTAAAAATAAACTGAAGAAAAAAAATCTTGGAGGAAATTTCCCTAGTGGAATATTTCTTTATTTTTATGATTATCATTACCTTGTGGATGTAATTAGAAAGAGGGAACTAAAGAATTAATTCCTTAAAATTATCAGATAACTTTGTCACTTTTGTTTTATTTTGTAGTGGAAATTTTAAATATTGTCTTATCTCTCAGGGGAATATATTAACTTTGCTTGATTTCACACATGGAATATGTATATAGAAATGGTCATGTGATCCTGGTCATAATTTGACTCTTTTGTTATATATATATATGTGGTGATTTGTGAAGCAGACGTTGTAGTTGTATGGTGAGTGGTAAGACACACAGAAGACAGGATCCAGAGATAAAATCCCGAGAGGAGTAGATCGAGAGGAAATAGAGAAGGGCTGAAAACCACCCTGGGAACAACTGGTGTCTAGACCACCTCGGTGAGAACTGCCCTTGATCATCACAATGTAGATGCTTTTAAATATTTCAGAGTTATTGTCTGAATCCCGATATACATGCTAAAAGGTACAACTTCCTTAAGTTTTGACCATGAGTGTATTTTCAGAGTTATTGTCTGAATCCCGATATACATGCTAAAAGTTACAACTTCCTTAAGTTTTGTCCATGAGTGTATTTTTCAGAGTTATTGTCTGAATCCCGATATACATGCTAAAAGGTACAACTTCCTTAAGTTTTGTTATACATACTAGTATGTATATCGGGATTCAGACAATAACTCTGAAAGATATTTGATTATTGGTGTTATAGATTTCTCTTGGTTCTGACGTCAGATCATTAATTACAACAGACCGTCTGTGACGTCATTAAAAAAAATCAAAATACCGTATCGAGCCTATGCCTCTCCGTCAATAAGGTTCGTTCAAATTTTCCCTAAGTGGAGTTTCCCTAGATAGAGAGCAATAAAGATGACTGGACATATAAACCTGGCAGTTAGCTTGATTGAATCAATAGCCTCCGTACTTCCAGAGATGATTGCGTCGAATGGCGCTAGAGAATTCTGTTGATACTTGGCATCAAAAAAGAAATGTAGCTAAGCCATTATGTAATATGTATTCAAAGTCGAATTTCATATTTTATTTATCAAGGCCCTTTCTTCAGTTTGAATAACAGAACACAAATAGAGTAATAAGTCCAGTTGTAATACAATATCTTTTAAACACAACATATATACTCATGAACAAAACTTAAGGACAATAAAAAGGGACCGGCAAAGGCGGAGTTTCTAAATATACCTTTCTAAATGTATAAAGATATAGAACGACACAAGTTTTACGGCAAATGTTTCTTTTTACAGAACTAAAAATCGTATTTTTAATTATTCCAAGGAGAAATAACGACTATTCATATCCTTAGGGATGAATTATGAAATGATATATTGTGAAGAGTAATGATGAAACAGAAAAATATGTCCAGGGTAGCTTAGTGGACATGGCATCTGCCCAGTTAGTGGAACACTGTGGGTTCAATCCCCATCCCTGGACACTTTATTTTTTCGTTTATCATTACTCTTCACAATTCATTCTTTCATACTTCATCTCTAAGGATAGAAATAGTCGTTATTTCTTCTTAAAATAATAAAAAATTAAGATTTTTCGTTCAAAAGAAACATTTGCGGTAAAAGTTGTTAAAGGTCGTTTTATAATCATAGACGCCACATTATATTGTATTATAAAAATAGATAAACAAACCAGAAACATAATGAGGTCTTTTATAATACAATATAATGCGGCTTATGATTTTAAAACGACATTTGAAAATTATCCCGCATGTGTTTCTTTTAAATGAAAAATCGAAATTTATTTTTAAGGAGAAATAACGATTATTTCTAACCTTAGGGATAAGGTATGAAAGGATGAATTGTGAAGAGTAATGATAAACGGAAAAATAAAAGTGTCCAGGGATGGGAATTCATCCTTTCATACTTCATCTCTAAGGTTAGAAATAATTGTTATTTCTCCTTAAAAATAAATTTAGATTTTTCGTTTAAAAGAAACACATGCGGGATAATTTTCAAATGTCGTTTTATATTGAGGTATTGTAATTATATTTAATTATATGATATAATTGAATATAAACATTACGTCACCACCGAAGCAAGTTAATCACCTGCTGTTAATTGGAGAATTAATTAAAAGTAAACACGGACAGGACAGGTTCTTTGTACACCTGAAGTTGACAGTTAGAATAACACGTGGACACAACACCAAGTTAGGGAACACACTATTGTTAAGTTCGAAATATATTTTAAGATACATAAAGCCTATATAACACTATTGGGATCCGGCCAACGGCTTCTGTACATATTGTCAAAATATATTTGGATATATATTTCTATGAATAGTTCTTGTTATGTTTAATTATATTCGGCAACATTGTAATTGCTATATTTAGAACTTTCGTTTGTTTTTGCATATGTAGTTTTTGTAGATTTAGAGAGAGTTTGCTGCTAATTGGTATGTAATGTTTCTGTTTTAATTTTCTATTAATGTAAAATAGGTTAATATGTAAAGTTTTTTCATTCTGTCATAAAAATAAATTTGTTAATCGAAGATGTCTTGATTTTGAACGTAGTCAAGTAAGAATATACCCTAACATCGATCTACAGAAGAATATTTTGATGCTAGATAAATATTCAAAATACCACCAAACACTACTTTGGCAGATTGTCAAGATTCCATTAGATCCCGTGTGGATCATGAAATAAAGTCCACCCTAGACTGACGAGGGCCATTAGCCCGAAACCATGGTCTCTAGGTGGACGCTTTTCAGTTTGCCAAAGCTGGTGTTGTGGCTTTGTTACCGATCGCTAGTTTGTGGAGACGGTCAATAGATGGCGTCTGATTTTTACGTCTATTTTGACGGGAGAGGCGACCCTTGTCTCTTTATATAATACTATGTAACAATGATAACTATTAGAAACAAAGAAAGAATATCCTGACCAGGATCATATATGCTTTTTAAGATAGCAGAGCGCCATCTGGTGGAACAGAAATCAACTAAACATTGATTTAACCTGTTTCCAGATATTTGGTCAACCCAATTTATTGATAAATCAAGAAAATCCATTAACGAATTTGTTCCTGTTCAGGATTTGCCTTCTTTATTTTTTAATATCAACACCTGACATTTTATTTATTTATTTATTTAAATTATATTTTTCAAATACTAACTATATAATTAAAAAGGCATATATATATATGTCCTGATTACAGGGGTTGTCTATATAAAGCCCTGGAGGGGGTCCCAATCTGGGCTGGGCGTTGCCTTTTTCCTCCCCTCTGGCCCACAGCTGACCGCTCTTTGGATCTTTATTTTGACGTCACCATTTTTAGTTTAAATACAAATAGGCGTGTACAGGTATTATTAATAAAGATATAGCATATATACAAAATATGGGGTAGTAGCAAATAGAAACAGTGTACATTTCAATAGAAGGGTAGAATCTTATAAGGTATCGGCTCTAATTAATTGGAAGATATGTGACATATACTAAAAGTGTCATTGTTATACAGTTTATAATAATAATATTCTGTGTGTTCCGGAATATTATTATCAATAATATTCGTTAGACAAACTTTCACTCGGATAAAACCCGGGCGAAGCCGGGTACACATCCGCTAGTACATATATATATAATACAATATGTAAATAATAAATTAATTCTTTCTTTTTATAATTTTTGATGTAAAATAATTTTTCACTCTCTTTCTCTCTATATATATATATATACTAGCGGATGTGCCCGGCTTCGCCCGGGTTTTTACCCGAGTAAAGGTTTGTCTAACGAACATTTGTTAAAACAATTCTCTATAAACTTATTTAAAAAAGAAGATATATTTTGATAATTTGAAACTTGTAAATTTGAATCTCTCGATAAAGTGAACATTTTTTCCCGGTCCCTGTGTGCCGTGTCATCCTGAATTTTGTCTTTCCTAATTTTCTACATTACAAAATCATCGTTTTATCTAGTGAACATTTTTTTCCGGTCCCTTGAAAAATACTCGATAAGTTGAATAAAATCAATATTAATTGGTTCCCTCGGTAATTGGAAGTTAAAGGAATAGTATCTTCGCCTTGGAATTGTATCATTATTCTTGTCTCAAATAAATTGCCGTGTCATCCTGAGATAATCTTACTTTTGATAAATAATATTTAAGATTTGATTATATATATTATATATATATTACACGTTATTTGTTTTCTTGGCCGACTGTTTTACATATGGTGTTATCTTAAATTTGCTTGTTTTGAATATTTTTTTAGATTGAGATTATTAGCTAGTATGTAAAAAAATTAACTCTGTTGAAATTTAATTTTGTATTTATATATAAATAAAATTAACTCTGTTGATTTTTTTTGTATTTAATCTATAACAGCGAAGTTACGCATGTTAATGTTAGGGAAAAATATTTTGATGTTAAGCAAAACATGCTCCATCTCGTTTTACATAAATGTTGAAAATTTGGTTGAAATTGATGCATTGTAACGAAAGTTTTTAGTGATGTACACTTATGAAATTTGCATTTTATTAATATAGATCACATAATATCACAATAAATATCACAAGTGAGGCTACCATCTACAAGTACCATCTTGGTCTTGAGGTAGGTAACACCAGCCATCACATCTACACTCTGTGAACTCTAGCAGTCCATCGGTGGCGGAGTCTTTCCTGCGGTGGGCGCCACCAATGAAGACCTTGTATATATATATATGTATATTTATCAATTATTGTATCTATCGATATATATTTATTCATATATCTAGCATGATATAATCATATTTATATTTATTTCTGTATTTAACCTTATATAATCTTATATGGACATTGTAATATATCAGTTTCAATCTCAATCTCTTTCTCTCTAATGACTATAAAAGATATATATATAAGTCGTAGCTGTCGTGGTCGAATGGAAGGGCACAGCCGTTATGCATGTAAGCTTCGAAAAAAAGAACTTGTTCCACACTTGTGAGAGCGCGCACGCTAGCCCCCACCTTTATTTTGTACAGATTTATAGATGGATGAATTTGTATTCACATTTTAACATTCTAATTATGACGAAAATAAATTATACATATTGGGCATTAGGCAAATTATGACATATATATTTATTATTATAATATAAAAATACATCTATATATTTGAAAATAAATCAATCCATAAATAAATCTTTAATTAAAAAGGCATATATTGAATCAAAATATCATTTATTTTACCAATATTTCAGTTGGCTGAACGCCAACCTTTATCAATGTATTATAACATATGTTATGACACACATTAATATGTTATAATACCTTGATAAAGGTTGGCGTCCAGCCAACTGAAATATTGGTAAAATAAATGATATTTTGATCCAATATATGTCTTTTTATTAAAAAACTATTTTACATATACATATTATTATTTACATATTTTATAATACTTATTATATATTGAGAGAAAATTATATTACATTATTTATGTGTGAATAACAAGTTTCTGAAAATATACGTGAAGCATGGTGGAGGATACGTGCTGGTTGAATGATATCTCGAGACTTCAAATTAAATTTAATAAATTCGTCAACTCTTTTGGTATATATAGAAGCCATCTATGGTATTTGTTCATGTTGACATAACATCAATAGAATTCATAATAATTAAATGGCAGATAAATTGGCAAAGGAAGCCAGAAAGTTGAGCCAAAGGAAAGAAAAAATGCCAGTATTTGACGATGATGCTTTGGCAAAATACAAGATAATTAAACAAAAAATAAGAAAAGATCAAATATGTGAAGAGAAAACTGACAAAAACTATAACAAGACTTAGAACAAAACACTATAAAGGAATGACAATACATCCAGATGGCACAAGAACCTATAGGACAATTGTCCTGGTGTGGGACTAAAACCTACCCACATATTCTCATGTCCAGCAATGGCCGCAGCCTTGCAGAAAATTGACATGGATCCAAAGCAGCGGCTTTACACACCCAAGATAGAGAACATTGCTGTGATAGAGATGTACGGAGACATCTGAGGCTCTTCATTGGACACAACAACAATAGAAAATTGACCCAGAACAGCAGCTTTACACACCCAAGATAGAGAACATTGCTGTGACAGAGATGTACGGAGACATCTGAGACTCTTCATTGGACACAACAACAACAGAAAATTGACCCAGAACGGCAGCTTTACACACCCAAGATAGAGAACATTGCTGTGATAGAGATGTACGGAGACATCTGAGACTCTTCATTGGACACAACAACAACAACAGAAAATTGACCCAGAACGGCAGCTTTACACACCCAAGATAGAGAACATTGCTGTGACAGAGATGTACGGAGACATCTGAGACTCTTCATTGGACACAACAACAACAGAAATAAGTTCTAAAATATATTTTATAATGCACTAGTGCGCCATCTGTTATGAAATTTCGGAACTATTTTAGACGCGTATGATTCTTTTTGAAATTAAACAATTTCTACTGCTCTTACTGCAATATAAAAAATTAATGGAAGGGCCTGGCTCATCAGTGGTAAACCCTCCCAAATATATTTTATATTGGTCATTACCCTTTTCAATTGTATTCCATATTTTACAAAGCCATTTCGGAGGTCCATGATATGTCTATTTATAACCTGGGATTTTCAATGGGGGAATTGCCTACACTCCGGATAGTTGATAAATTGGAATACGTTAGGTTAGGTTTAGGTTAGGTTACAAATGGCTTCACATTAATGTGACAGACGTATTTATCAGACGCCGTTTTAAATTCAAATCTCGTAGGACCATTCATGATTGTAGCCAATAGAATTGATCGAACTATATTGTGGCAAGCCCTCCCAATATATTCTTCATCGCAGTAAGGGCAGTAGAAGTTTGTATTATGTCTAAAAGAAACATTCGTGCTTTTAAATCCTTTCATTTTATATGTATAGATGGCGTGTTATTGTTTTGTGTTAATATATTTTAATATTTAATTTAATTTTTCAATGAAGATATTTGGAAACAGATTTATAATTTGTATAATCATCATTTAGTTGTCTAGCTTGTTTGCTCGATATTCTCTAGCTGTAGATAGTGATGTTGAGTTGTTGATATTTGTCTACTGGTCGCCGTGACGTCATCAATAAATACTTTCACATCTTCAGATATACAAAATAAACTCACAAAAAAAAAAATAAACTCCGCCTTTGCCGGTCCCAAGCCCGGACAACAAAGGAGGAGCAGTAACAAGCTCACTAAACAACCTGGGCTCAGCTGGCCATGCTGATAGTACCCTGTAAGGTCTCCAGGGATACAGGATGTACTCCATGTTAGGAGTGGCTGTAAATGGTGTCTGTTCCTCATGTGAGACATTACGTATTGGAGCTAAGTCAGTCACCTGCTACTGAGTCCCAGTCTTAATGACATTCTACTTCACCCAGCCATGCTGATAGTACCCTGTAAGGACTCCGGGGATAAAAAATGTACTCCATGTTAGGAGCGGCTGTGTGTACATGGTGTCTGTTCCTCATGTCAAGCTTTACATATTGGAGCTAAGTCAGTGGCCTGCTATTGAGTTCCAGTCTTAATGACATTCTACTTCACCCAGCCATGCTGATAGTACCCTGTAAGAACTCCAGGGATACAGGTTGTACTCCATGTTAGGAGTGGCTGTACATGGTGTCTGTTCCTCATGTCAGACATTACATATTGGAGCTAAGTCAGTGGACTGCTACTGAGTCCCAGTCTTAATGACATTCTACTTCACCCAGCCATGCTGATAGTACCCTGTAAGGACTCCAGGGATACAGGATGTACTCCATGTTAGGAGCAGCTGTACATGGTGACTATTCCTAATGTCAGACATTACATATTGGAGCTAAGTCAGTGGCCTGCTACTGAGTCCCAGTCTTAATGACATTCTACTTCACCCAGCCATGCTGATAGTACCCTGTAAGGACTCCAGGGATACAGGATGCACTCCATGTCAGGAGCGGCTGTACATGGTGTCTGTTCCTCATGTCAGAAGCGGCCATTTCTTTTGGAGCTAAGTCGGCCTGCTACTGAGTAGTGCTCCCAGTCTTAATGACAAAGGCATTCTACTTCACCCAGTCATGATGGTTGTCAAACAGACACCATCAAGGGTCACAACTAGATACGCTAATATTATTGAGTGGAGATAAGAAAGAAGAAGAAATATACAAAGACTTGATTTCTACGCTACAATACATTTTGCCTTCTTCGATGGTTTTATATTTTTTCATATTAAAACTTGAAATGTGCATTGATATATTGATGGTTAAAGATATATTCATTGTTTAGATGACAATTTGAATTGTAAGTAAACAAGAAGACCCTGTTTGTTCTTCGAACAAAATGATACAAAAAAAAACGATATTCTCGAATATTTTAGATATCAAATAATAATATAAATGAGTTTTAAGAATTGTAAAAAAAAAGCATCCGCAGGGAATCGAACCCGGGCCGCCCGCGTGGCAGGCGAGCATTATACCACTGAACCACCGATGCTTATAAGAAATGGCCATATTTGGGTATTTATTCCACTCACAAAAGCAAACGATGACAGAATTGATTGTTGATGACTCTGATACTTGTATATAAGTAAATAACGATATTTTAACACTAATAGATAAAACTTAAAGAAATTGACCAAATTACAGTAAATGTCTTTTGCTTTATTTATCCATCTTACCCAGCTACAATATCACATTTTTACTATATATTTCACTATATATATATATCTGAAGAGACAAAGGTCGCCTCTCCCGTCAAAATAGACGTCAAAACTAGACGCCATCTATTGACCTATATATATATATACTAGACGAATGACCCGGGCAACGCCCGTGTTTTACCCGATTGAATGTTTTTATTCAAATACTATATGTTACATTTATAAATTGGCGCCTTAAATAAATGCATATATTAGTTAATAACTATAGCCTATGTGCTTTATCTGTCTATGTACTGTTGGATTCCGTAGGCGTCTCGTACTGTGAAAAAATATAGAGAGGATTCCATTTAATTATTAACTAATATATGCATTTATTTAGGGAGCGACCCGCTCCAACACAATAGTTACAAAAACCAAAAAGCGAGTGGGGGGGGGGGGGGGGGGGGGCAAAGGTGGCGTGATCGTAGCCAACCAATAGGAGAGCGCCATTCCAAAAAAAAAAAGCAAACGGTGACAGAGATGAAGAATTATTAAGAACGCATGACGCTCGTAACTGTATATAGCATATATATTGCATATCATATATATTGCATAAAAGCAGTCGCCTACTTCTACCCACCATGATTATCATGGCCTGTTCCACGTGTACTAGGGATAAGCAAATACAGTTAAACCTGTCTATAGCGCCCCCTCTTGGGACTCACCAAAATAGGGTGCTATAGACAGGTCACTTTTAATGTAAATCAAATCGTACTACGTATTTAAAATCGGGCGCTATAGAGAGGAAGGCGCTATTTAGAGGGGGCGCTATAGACAGGTAACTTTTAATGTAAATATTGCATCGTACTACCTATTTAAAATCGGGGGCTATAGAGAGGGAGGAGTTATTTAGAGGGGGCGCTATAGACAGGTCACTTTTAATGTAAATCACATCGTACTACGTATTTAAAATCGGGCGCTATAGAGAGGGAGGCGCTATTTAGAGGGGGCGCTATAGTCAGGTCACTTTTAATGTAAATCACATCGTACTACGTATTTAAAATCGGGGGTTATAGAGAGGGAAACGCTATTTAGAGAGGGTGCTATAGACAGGTCACTTTTAATGTAAATCACATCGTACTACGTATTTAAAATCGGGCGCTATTTAGAGGGGGCGCTATAGCCAGGTCACTTTTAATGTAAATCACATCATACTACGTATTTAAAATCGGGCGCTATTTAGAGGGGGCGCTATAGCCAGGTCACTTTTAATGTAAATCACATCGTACTACGTATTTAAAATCGGGCTCTATAGAGAGGGAGGCGCTATTTAGAGGGGGCGCTATAGCCAGGTCACTTTTAATGTAAATCACATCGTACTACGTATTTAAAATCGGGCTCTATTTAGAGGGGGCGCTATAGCCAGGTCACTTTTAATGTAAATCACATCGTACTACGTATTTAAAATCGGGCTCTATTTAGAGGGGGCGCTATAGCCAGGTTTAACTGTATATATATATATATATATATATATATATATATATATAGAGAGAGAGAGAGAGAGATTGAAACTGATTTATTACAATGTCAATATAAGATTATATAAGGTTAAATACAGAATAAATATAAATATAAATAAATAAGATTATATAAAGATAAATATATGAATAAATAGATATAAATAGATAAAATATATATAATTGATAAATATATATATGTGATATCTTGGGACCTCTGGGACCAGTGTTACCTGATGCTAGACGAACCTCGATGTCAACTCTACCGTGCAGTCGTGGTGGAAGGCGTAACAGCTGGGCCAAAGGTGAAATAAACAAAAAGAGATTCCACTAAGAAGCGTCTGACGTCAAGAAGGAATGGGATGAGCGGAGAGGGAGATCTTTAGAGCAAGTGTTACCTTGGTGGGATCCAAGCGCATACTTTTCTAGATGTTGTCTCGGTGGGAGCGAAGTGAAGACTTTTCTACATGCTGTCTCGGTGGGAGCGAAAGCTCTACTATAGGTGTTGTTCCGATGGAAGCGAGTCAAAGACTGACTATCCTAGGTTCTCGATTTAACACCACGACCTTTCTTCTTTCTAATTGGTAGGAAGATGTCACGTGGCCGTTGGCTATTGGTTGACCTACTTAGGTATTGTTTCCTAATTGGTAGGAATATGTCTTTGTCGGAAGATATAACCGGCCTTGCCCAGGAAATACTGGTCGTTAAACTCGACTTTTATGATTTCCGCGATCATAAAATTAGCTGTAATTTTATTAATAGTTGTTCTAACTTTAAGCCTCTTTGTTAGGCCTTACTTCTACTCTCACCTAAGCCTGATTAGTTTTAACCTTAATTTTCTCCTGTTAGTCTCCATTCCTTCTATCTGTACAGTTGCTATACTTTATTAGATTCTTACGCGGTACAGATTGATGTTAGTTGAGGCTTTCTATTTGCAGTACATAAGAGGTTATATACAGTCATGGGGTGGAACATGAGGTAGTAGATATCTAGACTATTTACAACAATTCCATGGTCTTAAATCATCACAGATGGCCCCGGATGTGAGAGGGTTCATATGGAGGGATTTAAGAGAGCGGAATAGGAAGACTGTTATTAAGGAAGTAATTTTTTAAAAATTAATTGAAATGAGTTGGTATATAACATGGGGTTGATTTCGGTATATCCATAAGAGATAATAAAGCATAAACAACTAATACTAAACATACAAGTAAAACAAAAATAGGAATAAAAGAATTAATAGAGAGCATATAATGATTATAGGTAAAAATATAAATGATTTGATGGGAAAATCATGATCTCTTCGTGATGGGCGTTAGAAAGGGTTGAGGGGTTAGTTATTACTAGGTTGAGGCAATGTCACTTTGACTCAAGTCCCAAACCATTTAATGTGCACGGCGCGGAGAACCTAGGCCATGTTTCACATGTAAATTTAAGGACCGAATAAAGTTACAGTACCACAATCGAAAAGTAAGATAAGGGTGATTGTTATGGGTTTTAGTAATTAGTCGTTAAGACGTACGCATGCAGGATAAATGAGGGCGAAGATCAGTGACCAGAAATAAAAGTTTTAATTGGAGTCGTCAGGGGCTTAGCGAGAAAAAGAGTAAAATAAAAAAAAAGATGTGCCAGCGTGTGGCATGAGAGTGCCCTGGAATATATTAAAAAAAATACAATTTGCACGTATCCAAGCCAGAAGTTGGGATAGGTAAATCTGGGGGACGGTGTGTCAATATTGTTAATTACGAAATCAAAGTAGGTCAAGTCTAGCCTGCGAAGGAGTTAAAAGTTCCTGCGGAAAAGGGTTAGTATTTATTAAGAAGTAACCTTTAAAGTGGTTGTTTAAGAGGTTATTGAAGATTGCCCTGTTTTTATTCATGATTTTTAGTTTGATTATAAAAGAATATATCATTGAGATATGAAATTGCGAAATTAAGGCTTTACATATAGCGTTAAAGGATTTGAAAAATCGAAAATAGAATTGCGAAGTTAAATGCAAAGTAATCTTTTAAAAAAAAGTAAAAATAGTGATGACATAATACAAAGATTAACACACTACAGCAGTATATAAGGGGTAATAGAAAGTGAAAATATTAAATGAAAAAAATAAGCAGTAATATATTCGATAGCATTGACATGGCAGCGGAAGATGAAACAATGTAAATAACATCTGATTTATAAAGTGAGAGAAAATATAAAATGACAAAATGCAAATTAGTGATATATAAACATGAAATATAAACTTGAGATTATTAGATATGAAAGAAAAAATATAAAGTTGATTATAGAATAGAGTCAAAGCAAAAGTAAATAAATTTTGGTAAAGATAAATAAAATAAAATGACAATAATCTAAACTGATTGGTTGACGAAAAAAAAAAACAATTATAAGAGCTAGATAATGATTATATAAAGAATATTAAAATGAAAATTAAAAAAAAAATGTTCATCGAGAAAGAAGAGCAAGTAAGATTATACATAGAAATCATATCGTGAAAGAATGGAAAGTTGTAGGCCAAATGTATGTTCCTGTTTTTTTTTTTTTTTTTAGGATGGGTGGAGAGAGCTTTAAATTGTCCTCGATCGCGATATCTTTGGTCTTGTTGGCATGAGTTGATCTAACTTATCGACTTTGTTTTATGTTTGACGCGACTCGTGGATCACATTGTTTCCAACTGTGAAACTCACTGAGTCCTAATGTTGTCGATTTTTTGTTCCCTGCGCCACGTTTAGGTGAAAACGTGATTCTTCCTAAAGCGGAATTTATTCTGTGTGTGCAGGAGAAACACGGCGATCTATTCTAACCGATAAAGGGTTGTTGTTGTTTTTTTTTTTTTTTTAAATGTGTGGGTGTGTGTGATTTTTAGGTAAAATGTTGTCCTTGGTTCTAAGTGTCGATGTTAAGTGGACAAGTTAATCGAGGGCGAGAGAATCTAGACCTGGGGTTTAGAACGGTATATAGTAAAAGGCATGCACTAATGTTTGATTTCATAGCTGGTGAAAGTTCATTAGAGAACAGGGGGGGGACGACGGGTCGTAACAAGATGTCGGGTGTTTGTTTGTCCATCTCCCCTCGAATTTATTATTAGCGAGTTCCGGCGGTGGCGGGCATATTTATTTGGGTCAGAGGCCCTTTGTGGGGGCAGCTTGCTTGGTGGTTGTCTCCCACCTTTGTAAACGCGGTTTTCTGATGGCCATGAATTAGTGACATTGGGTATGTTAATTCGAACTACGCTCGGAGATTTTATTTCTTTAATTGTAAACACAAAAGCGTTTGATTTGTCACGTTTGGTGACAAGCGTTATGGGACTGACATAGGGAGATACAGAGGTTGAAATTCTCCTGTGTTCAAACATTTGTTCGATTTGTGTTTGTATTTCGAAAATCCGGTTATTGTATCTATTGATATTAAATCGACTGGTTGTTGTGTTTCGAGGTTTTGCGGACTTAGTAAAAATGTTATTCATTGATATCGGGTTAGAATTGAATGAAATTGCGACTTTCGACGTGGACAATGTGTGGTTAAATGTGTCACAGGCGTGATGAAGGCGTCTTTGGCCTGAAAAGTGAAAGAGTTTTGTGGTGTAGCTCTGTGACACGAAGCGAAAAAATTGTAAATGAAAAGGTGTCACGTGAAGTCTTTGTTTTGTACAAAATTTAACCTGTTTTACTATGAATAACAAATTTACTAAAGTCATGGGTGCTGGTTGTACGAACATATCGATAATTTTTATATTGTTAGTGGATATGACACGTTTAATGTGATTTTTTTGTGTGTGTTTAGTGTGGCGACGTTATGGAGCTTGCGTGGCTCGAAATTGGATTTGGGTGTTAAGTCGCGCACTAAAAATTGTTGCCAATTAGAAAAAGTGATGTGAGAGGGTGTTGTTTATTTTGTTGAGAGAGATTTATCGCTGATTAACTATGCATGTAAAAGGAAGGAGTGTAGTTATGTGGGAATTTAACGATTGGAATAGTTTTGGAAGGCTGTGACTTAGGTTATTTCTGTCTAAAGCTATGAAAGAAAAGGACATAGGGGCGTTGAAAATGGGATTAGGAACATTATAATGAGGCCAAATAAGAGTGTTGTAGTTCACCACGTGTGAGCAACCCGTTATAGGAGGGGAAAATTTAGTAAATGGGACTGTTGTATTAACCTGTCCATGGGACACGTGTTGCTTGCACGAGGTGAATTGGTACAAGGTAGTTGGTAGAAGTACATTATATTGATACAGGAGTAGCTGAGAACAGTTTATAATTAGTAGAAATCTTTTTATGGATTTAAGGAATAAAATGCCAAAAGGCAAAGGTGTATCGATGATATGGAATTTTAGATTCCGCGTTATGTTACTTATTTTTAAGATCAAAAAGATATAATCTATGGTGACAATATTGTTAGCTATGGCGTTAATAATTAAGTTAAATGGATGGACAGGTATTTTCTTTTGCAAATTGGTTTCTATTATTTTAAAAGTATTCTGCCTAATTATAGCGATAGATGCTCCTGTATCAAGTAGTAGAGGTAGGTTTACATTATTGGATAGTTCAGCTCGAACGAGCAATTGTTCAACAAAAGTTATAGAAGGAGGAACCTACTGTTGTGCTGTCTTGTATGTCGGAACAGTCCTGGTCTTGTGCCATGGTTGGAGGTTCCTTGGGACAGTTAAGAGTTCACTGCTTGCGCTGGGCTCGTGGTTTAGAGATGGTCGGGGGAGCATGTAACATACGCTCGCGTGTTGGTAACTCGGAGGTGTGCTTGCAGGAGGTCTGGTGGCTTTCTCAGTCTTGTAGAGTATTGTAGTTGGGCCCGATCTGCTTGGGCGTCGTAGTTGGTGAAGAAGCTCTGCGCCTCGTACGAACCATCGTAACGCGGTAGCTCCACATCTCGCGATAGTCCTGTCACGGCAGAAGGCTGATGTAGCGTCCTGGTCAAACTCCCCAGGAAATCTGACACCGGCGGCGGGGGCGTGACGTCCTCGTGGTTGGGGGGAACTTCCTGCGTCCTACCGAGGGTGGTTTCTTCCTTTGGAAAAGTGGTGTTTTCGCCACTTTCGGAGTCGGGATCGGACTCCATTGGTTCCTTTGGATCCTCCTCTCTTCCCTGTTCCATCTTTCTGTACAGACAGTGGTCTATTTGCTTACTTGTACCTTGGCGTCCACTATCCTGTCGACTCTTCGGACGGGGGAGTCTGTGATATCTTGGGACTTCTGGGACCAGTGTTACCTGATGCTAGACGAACCTCGATGTCAACTCTACCGTGCAGTCGTGGTGGAAGGCGACACAGCTGGGCCAAAGGTGAAATAAACAAACAGAGATTCCACTAAGAAGCGTCTGACGTCAAGAAGGAATGGGATGAGCGGAGAGGGAGATCTTTAGAGCAAGTGTTACCTTGGTGGGATCCAAGCGCATACTGCCTAACCTAGGTTCTCGATTTAACACCACGACCTTTCTTCTTTCTAATTGGTAGGAAGATGTCACGTGGCCGTTGGCTATTGGTTGACCTACTTAGGTATTGTTTCCTAATTGGTAGGAATATGTCTTTGTCGGAAGATATAACCGGCCTTGCCCAGGATATACTGGTCGTTAAACTCGACTTTTATGATTTCCGCGATCATAAAATTAGCTGTAATTTTATTAATAGTTGTTCTAACTTTAAGCCTCTTTGTTAGGCCTTACTTCTACTCTCACCTAAGCCTGATTAGTTTTAACCTTAATTTTCTCCTGTTAGTCTCCATTCCTTCTATCTGTACAGTTGCTATACTTTATTAGATTCTTACGCGGTACAGATTGATGTTAGTTGAGGCTTTCTATTTGCAGTACATAAGAAGTTATATACAGTCATGGGGTGGAACATGTGGTAGTAGATATCTAGACTATTTACAACAATTCCATGGTCTTAAATCATCACATATATATAAATATATATACAAGTCGATATATACCACCGATGGACTGCGAGAGTTCACAGAGTGAGCAGGTCGATGTGATGGCTGGTGTTACCCACCAGAGAGAGAGATTTATAAACATATGTAATGTTATTTCAAAAACAAGAAGTAAAGGTGATTACTTCTTAGAAAAACATCGAGATAGAATGGATTTCTCTTCCCTAACCTAACCTAACAGTCCATATTTGGTCGGAATAGAAGCCTATAGAAAGGGGATGGATTACAGGAATTGGAAGGAGCGGTCTTCAAAAGCCGAGCGGAACAAAGACTCCGCCAAACTTGGTTCTGAAGGGTCATTTAAAGAAGCACTAAAATCCAATAAACTTCTTCGCTTCACTCTGATAAGGACGTTTTTGTGAGAGAGCCTCCACTGACAACTCTCTCTCTCCAAGTTCCTTTGTTGGAACTGGGAACATTTTCTCTTTTATCACACTTCACTCTCTATATATGTGGTTTCTTAACTCACAATTATTTTATATATATGAAATCCCTTGATAGATAATCGTTGGAAAAGGAAAGGGTTCATCATTGATGAAGTAGTAGTACCCTCCTTTATGGACTGTAGAAATATATTGTATTTATACAGTAGAACCTCTCTGGAAAGGACAACACCTAGTTACAGAGCCAAAGTGTCCTTCAGGGAGATGTGTCTTCTTACCAGAGAGTTGCTACAGTATAACTACCTCTCTGTAAAGGACAACACCTAGTTACAGAGTCAAAGTGTCCTTTAGGAAGAGGTGTCTTCTTACCAGAGAGTTGCTACAGTAGAACTACCTCTCTGTAAAGGACAACACCTAGTTACAGAGTCAAAGTGTCCTTTAGGGAGAGATGTCCTCTTACCAGAGAGTTGCTACAGTAGAACTACCTCTCTGGAAAGGACAACACCTAGTTACAGAGCCAAAGTGTCCTTCAGGGAGATGTGTCCTCTTACCAGAGAGTTGCTACAGTAGAACTACCTCTCTGTAAAGGACAACACCTAGTTACAGAGTCAAAGTGTCCTTTAGGGAGAGGTGTCCTCTTACCAGAGAGTTGCTACAGCAGAACTACCTCTCTGTAAAGGACAACACCTAGTTACAGAGTCAAAGTGTCCTTTAGGGAGAGATGTCCTCTTACCAGAGAGTTGCTACAGTAGAATTACCTCTCTGTAAAGGACAACACCTAGTTACAGAGTCAAAGTGTCCTTTAGGGAGAGGTGTCCTCTTACCAGAGAGTTGCTACAGTAGAACTACCTCTCTGTAAAGGACAACACCTAGTTACAGAGTCAAAGTGTCCTTTAGGGAGAGGTGTCCTCTTACCAGAGAGTTGCTACAGTAGAACTACCTCTCTGTAAAGGACAACACGTAGTTACAGAGCCGAGTGTCCTTTAGAGAGAGATGTCCTCTTACCAGAGAGTTGCTACAGTAGAACAACCTCTCTGTAAAGGACAACACCTAGTTACAGAGCCAAAGTGTCCTTTAGAGAGAGATGTCCTCTTACCAGAGAGTTGCTACAGTAGAACTACCTCTCTGTAAAGGACAACACCTAGTTACAGAGTCAAAGTGTCCTTTAGGGAGAGATGTCCTCTTACCAGAGAGTTGCTACAGTAGAACTACTACTCTGTAAAGGACAACACCTAGTTACAGAGTCAAAATGGACAAAACTTAAGGAAGTTATACCTTTCAGCATGTATATCGGGATTCAGACAATAACTCTAAATGATATTACAGTGACCTTTATTAAAGATACACCAGATAACCAAGTGTGAACAACCTCTGTCACTTTCAAAATTAATTGACGACCGACGACATCAATGACTTTCCACTTTAAAAAGTTTTTTTTTCTATGAGTGTATTACATCAGTTAAAGATTTCTAATGACAACGATACCATTTCTAATTACAAAATTAAATTGAAATCATAAATAAAAACATATATGAAATTTGAATAGATATATTTGCATAGAACACATACATATGAATTTTGATATATTTATTAAGAAACCCAAAGATTTCTTACCCTGTGTTGAGAAGTGTTTAAGAAAAACGGCACTAGATGGCGCGAGCCGCGGGCGGCGCCGTCGAGTCACCACAGAGTGCGCCCACGTGACAGTTTCGAACATATAAAAGAAGGTGTGGAGTGAGCAAGTGCGGTGGCGGTAGACGAGAGCCAGCTGTGTGGAGAAGTGTTAGATCTACAAAGGAAAAGGTAACGGAAGATAGTTCAAGCAAGAAGTAGCAAGGCAGTGCACATTAAGAAGAGAAAAGTTGAGAGGCGTAGTGGAAGTGAAAGAAGGTGCACCGGAAACAGAAGTCCAGGGAGGAGTGGCACAGAAGTCCAAGGAAGAGTGACGAAGAAGTCCAGGGAAGAGCGGCGCAGAAGTCCAAGGAAGAGTGACGCAGAAGTCCAGGGAAGATCAAGGTGAAAGACAAAGTAAAGGAAGCGGAAGCAAAACCTGATAAAGTTTAAGAACGTAAAGAATTGAAGATAGGCAAGATAAAATTGTACATATGTAAATAAGCCTTAATAATCTCGGATTACCATATTAAACAATAAAGTTTAATATTATTAAAAGATCAAGCTTCTTTATTCTCCGGATTTAAATGACTGTTAGTCATTCTTGGTTTTAACACAAAAGAGACTTAACATATTGGTGAGCCGGACGTGATCCTGGAGAAAATGGAGGCATTGAAAAAGATGAGAGCTCCTCTTAGAGGATTGATCACAAAGAAGGTAGCCGAGACTAAAAGAGTGATAGAAGACGATCCAACGAATGGAGAAGAAATATTGACTCTACATCTACAACTAAAAAGATTAGGGCAGAAAGTGGAGGCGTTGAATGGAAGGATCGGGAGCTTGCTAATGGAAGAGAATGCCTCAGAAGACTTGTTCGAGGCTGAGACGGATGGATGCAATGCATATGAATGTATGCTAGACGCAATAGAAGTGAAGGTGCAGAAAGCGTTAGAATCTATTGCGACGGATCAACAGGAAAGAAAAGGTTCTACATCTGCATCAATGGATAAAAGAATTTGCAAATTGCCCAAGTTAGAGCTCTTGAAGTTCAACGGGACATTGAAGGAATGGTTGCCATGGTGGGGGCAATTTGAAAGGATACACCAGGACGACAGCTTGAGCGGAATAGATAAATTCCATTATCTCCACCAAGCGGTGACTAAGGGTTCAAGAGCCCACAAATTTTTAGAGGGCTACACCGTAACAGAGGCCAATTATATAAAGGCCATAGAGGCTCTTAAGGAGAAATTTGGTGACCGAGTACTGTTGACAGAGATGTATGTCAGACAGTTACTCGAGTTAATTGTGGAAAGAGCAAGTTCTCAGAGGAGAACATTGGCGGATTTGTACGACCCTCTTATGGCATCATTAAGATCGTTGGAGTCATTGGGGGTGACTGCCGATCGGAACGCTGTATTCCTGTACCCGATGGTGGAGTCCAGCCTGCCTGAACAGGTGCTGCAGATATGGCAGCGGAGACCAGAAGCGGGATACCGATCGGGGGATAGCACGGGAGAACTTGGCAGCTCCCGGAGACTAGGCAATCTTTTGGAATTCATAAAGGAAGAGATTAGGGGGGCTGAACGCCTGGAATTTGTACGAGCGGGATTCGGAAGAGCAGAAAAGATGCCAGAAAAGGAAATCCAGAGAAGAACAACTCCGACAGCGGCGCATCTTTTGAACCAGGGCGACGGCGAGAGTTGTGTCTTTTGTGATATGACTGGACACAGGTCAAGAAATTGTAGTAGAGCAAAACGAATGACGCTGGAGCAGCGTAAGCAAAGGGCTACCGGGGCAAAGGTTTGCTTCCGGTGCCTGGGGAGAGGACATGTGGCAAGGGATTGCAGAAGTAGGTTTGAGTGTTTTGTATGTGGGGGCAGACACGTGGAACTGATGTGCTCAAGAAGAAGAGAAGTACACGAAAAGAAAGCAGATGCAAGAAAGAACAATCTGGAAGCTCCTTCAACATCAATGGCTAACCAAACATGCTCCAGTGAAGTGCTGCTGATGATCACCAGCGCTAGGGTAGCGGGTCCCGGGGGACAAAGAATAGTACGGGTTTTATTCGATTCCGGAAGCCAGAGAAGCTATATCAGAAGAGCATTGATTGGACAGTTAAACCTAGAAAAGACTGGTCAGGGACAAATACAGAAGGCGTTATTTGGAGGAGGGATGACCGGAGTGGAGAAACACGGCATCTATAGAATCCAACTGGAAAACATCAGGAGGGGAAATAAGATCGATATTGAAGTCCTGGGAGAAAAGACCATTTGCGGTAGGACCACCTCTATTCCCATGGGTCAGTGGGTGGAGGAACTTATTTCTCATCACGTGGAACTAAATAGCGAGGACTTTCAAAACAAAGAGATTGATATCTTAATAGGGAGTGATTATTTTGGTGAGTGCTTAACAAGTAGAACGTTAAAGTTAAAATCAGGGCCAACAGCCATAGAGACTATTTTTGGCTGGATCTTGTGTGGACGCCCATCATACCAGGGAGAAGGCCTAGTTACGACTATGATCACAGCTCTATTGAATCAGGCCAGGATAGAGGAATTATGGGACTTGGAAGTCTTAGGGATAAAGGACGCAGGCCTAGACAAAAATAGAAAAGAGCATGATGAACGAGTAAGAGCGGAGTTTAAGAAAACTGTGAAAAGAGAGAAAAATGGACGTTATATGGTTGCCTTGCCTTGGCGAGAAAATAGGGGAGAACTGAATGACAATCAGGCGATAGCTTATGGAAGACTAGTGGCGAGAACTAAACAGCTCTACAATACGAGAAAATTTGAAGAATATGATGGCGTACTGCGAGACTGGATTGGGGAGGATTTTATTGAGGAAATACCGATGGGAATAAATGATTCCAAGATACATTATCTGCCACATCGGCCTGTGTATAAGCCGGGAAGTTTAACGACCCCAGTCAGACCAGTTTTCGATGCATCCTGCAAAGGTGCGAATGGCTTAGCTATAAACGACTGTTTGGAGACAGGGCCCAATCTGTTAGAGATTTTACCAGAGACGCTTCTACGCTTTAGACGGGGGAAAGTTGGAATTGTAGCTGATATCAAGAAGGCATTTCAGACTATTTCCGTACAGGAAACGGACAGAGATTGTCTGAGATTTTTATGGTGGAAAACGGGAACAAACGAGACAAAGGGTTTAAGACACAAACGAGTTGTTTTTGGTCTGAAATGTAGCCCTTTTTTATTGGCTGCGGTAATAGAATATCATCTAGAATCCATTAGAGATGAAAGAGCGTTTGTAGCAGCGAAATTACTAAAATCGTTCTACGTGGACAATTGCGTAACATCTCTGAAAGAAGAGGAGGTAGAAGATTTCATGGAAATTTCTATACAGTTGATGACAGAAGCCAAGATGGAATTGAACCAGTGGGCGATTACGGGAGTCTTTACACAGGCGGATAGTGATGTCTCTGTCTTAGGACTTTTATGGGACAACATGAAGGACATGTTGAAGTGCAATGTGACCAGACCATTCCAGGTCCCGAACAGTTTGACGAAAAGGACTGTGCTGTCCTGCATACAGAGGTTCTTTGACCCGTTGGGATTTTTGAGTCCTGTATTGATAGGCCCCAAGGTTCTATTACAGAAAACGTGGAATCTTAAGTTAGAATGGGATGCGCAATTGCCGACCGAGATAGAGAAGGAATTTCGAAGTTGGTTGTATGAAATAGCGTCATTAGAACAAGTGGTGATACCTAGATGCCTGCACCTGGACTCTGGGAGAGACGTACAGTTGCATGTCTTCTGCGACGCTAGTAGTGAAGCTTACGCCTCTGTTGTCTTTACCAGATCTGTGGTACAGGATACAGTCAGAGTAGTTCTTTTGTGGGCCAAGGCTAGAGTGGCTCCTCTGAAAAAGATAAGCATACCGCGGCTCGAGCTTATGGCCTGTGTCTTGGGAGCAAGGCTGTTGAACGCCATAAGAAATGCTCTGGGAGTGAGTTACCCAACGTACATGTGGAGTGATTCTTCTACAGCAATAACCTGGATAACGAGAACCCAGTCTTGGAACACATTTGTGAAAAACCGTGTTACCGAAATTCGGAATTTAACCGATGTGAAGAGCTGGGCACACATAGCAGGAGATGAGAACCCAGCTGATCTTCCTTCAAGAGGTTGTTCTGCTGTTCGCTATCTTAAGACGGAGTGGTGGAAGGGACCCCACTGGTTGTATGAGGATCGAGGCGATTGGCCGAGAACCGAATTGATGGTGAACAAAGAGGAAGTAAATATGGAAAGTAAGGAAGGTGTACTAGCAGAGGTTGCACTGGAAAGGAGGTGGTTTTCCACCAAATTTTCTTCCTATTCCAGTAACCTTAGAGTGATTGGATGGATTAAAAGATTTTTATCAAGAAGTTGCAAGAGAGGAATATGTGCAGGATCATTATCAGCTGAAGAAATCGAACAAGCAGAGAGAACTATGGTAGGAATTATACAAAGAGAGGCTTTCGAACCGGGGAAGACTTGTGGTAAGAATCTGAGAGTGGGAGTCTTCTCTGACGGACTGCTATATGTAGAGAGCAAACTACTATACAGTGAAGAAAGTGAACACTTTCGACGACCATTTTTGTTACCACATAAACATCCTATGGTCGATCTAATGATCCGGGAAGAGCACCTGCGCAACAATCACGCGGGAACACATGTATTGATGTCAATAATGAGAGAGAGATTTTGGATTATAAAATCAAGGAAAACCATTGGAAGGATTGTGAAGGGATGTGTGAAATGCCGAAGATTTGATCAAAGACCTATCAAAATCTCTTGTGCACCACTTCCTAATGACAGAACGGAACCCCTTGGAATTTTTAAGGTGGTGGGTATTGACCTAGCTGGTCCCCTGTACTTAAAGGACGGATCTAAGGTGTGGATAGTTTTGTTCACTTGTGCCGTTTACCGAGCAATTCACCTTGAAATGGTATCAAGCTTAGAGACTGATTCCTTCATATTGGCATTAAGTCGATTTATAGGAAGGCGGGGAAGGCCTAGTACTATTTATAGTGACAATGGTACTAATCTGGTGGGAACAAGGAATTTGTTTGCCCGTTTAAAGTGGGATAAAATCGTAAGAGAAGCACAAGAACAAAGAATAAGCTGGAAGTTAAATCCACCTACAGCGGCATGGTGGGGAGGATTCTGGGAACGAATGATTAGAATGATCAAGAACCTCTTAAGGAAAATATTAGGTCATAGAAAACTAAATTATGAACAATTGGAGACGTGTTTGATCGAAGTAGAATCAACCATTAACAAGAGACCACTAACATACATCTCAGAAAATAGCGAGGATTTAATCCCGTTAACACCAGCTATGTTCCTGCAGGATAGGATGACCCATTTTCCTGAGATAGAAAAAATTACAGCCGATTCATTCAGAAAGAAACAGAGAGAGCTACAACAAATGAAAAGGGAATTGCGACAGAGATTTAGAAGGGAATATCTGGGATTGTTGGTACAACGGGGAAAAGAGGAATTGGAGTTTACTCTTAGGAACGGAGAAATAGTTCTTATTGGAAATGAGGATCAGAAGAGAATAGACTGGCCAATGGCAAAGATAGAAGAATTGATTCCGGGAAGAGACGGAAAAATCAGAGTCGCGAGAGTAAAAACAAAACGGGGTGTGTTGATGAGACCCATCCAAAAGATTTACCCCTTAGAGGTGACCTCAGAAGAAGGTATAGCTCTTTGTGCTCACACAAAGAGGGTGGGGGTATGTTGAGAAGTGTTTAAGAAAAACGGCACTAGATGGCGCGAGCCGCGGGCGGCGCCGTCGAGTCACCACAGAGTGCGCCCACGTGACAGTTTCGAACATATAAAAGAAGGTGTGGAGTGAGCAAGTGCGGTGGCGGTAGACGAGAGCCAGCTGTGTGGAGAAGTGTTAGATCTACAAAGGAAAAGGTAACGGAAGATAGTTCAAGCAAGAAGTAGCAAGGCAGTGCACATTAAGAAGAGAAAAGTTGAGAGGCGTAGTGGAAGTGAAAGAAGGTGCACCGGAAACAGAAGTCCAGGGAGGAGTGGCACAGAAGTCCAAGGAAGAGTGACGAAGAAGTCCAGGGAAGAGCGGCGCAGAAGTCCAAGGAAGAGTGACGCAGAAGTCCAGGGAAGATCAAGGTGAAAGACAAAGTAAAGGAAGCGGAAGCAAAACCTGATAAAGTTTAAGAACGTAAAGAATTGAAGATAGGCAAGATAAAATTGTACATATGTAAATAAGCCTTAATAATCTCGGATTACCATATTAAACAATAAAGTTTAATATTATTAAAAGATCAAGCTTCTTTATTCTCCGGATTTAAATGACTGTTAGTCATTCTTGGTTTTAACACAAAAGAGACTTAATACCCTGTTTAAATGGTGAAAGCCCAAATTTCCACTCGGAAATATCGCAATGAATTCGTCCATTGAGAAGAATCTAAAAGACCTGAGAACAAAAGGTGCCATTTAAAATCAAAAGATCAAATAGAAGTTGGATATATGGGTGAAAGGTTTTGAAATAAAATATTTGAGTAATTAGTTGATTAGGTAAAATTTCTAATTAGAGATTTATAAATATTTGATTTGCTCGAAATAGGAGTTGGAAAGTTGGAAACAAGAAAACAGATAAATTGTGAAGAGTTTTACAGGACTGTGGTAAAATTGGAAGTCTCGTTGGAATATTAGAAACAATAAGTTTTCAAATACTGAGTATTGATTTGTCATTTCTTTTATAATATTATCCCAAGTACACGTGGTAGACGCTATGATAATCATGGTGGGTAGTTAGCGACTGTCTTTTACTGTAAGTACACCACATGTCTACATATGGTACAAGCCATGATAATCATGGTGGGTAGTTAGCGACTGCTTTTACTGTAAGTACACCACATGTCTACACTCGGCCGTGCGGCCACGCGTCGCGCGAGCTCCGTGTTTTTCGCCTTTGGCGGGCGGTAAAATGCATTTAGGCATGTCGAGTTCGGCATCGCCAGGGAGCTCGGGATCTGCTGGACAAGAGCCTGGAAGGCCCAGCATCCCAGCTCCTACTGGTGGGAGGATTTCAAGCGAAAACGGAAATCAGAAAATCTTAAAAGAAAACTCAGAAAATCGAGTTTATGCAAATCCGCCGGCAGGCGTTAAAGATGTAAATCTGGCCGCCGCGCGTGACGTCACGCTCAACTTGCCGGCCGGTACGTCATCCAATGGCGCTGCCCGTGTCTTGGGAAGCTGGGCGGACTGCATTGAGGATTTGAGCCCCGGAGCGGAAGACGACTTTACCGTCGTGAAAACCAAGAAGAGGCGCCGCGAATCATCAAATTCGCCTACAGCCGCTGCACCATCCTCCAACAGCGGTGGCGCCAGGAGCAGTCGCCGATTGCATTCATCGGCTCGATCGGTACCCCGGGCACAGGAGATCCCGACAACCAGGACCCATATCACAGAGGCCCGGGCGAGGCAGACGTCCTCCTCCGAGGAGCACTGCGTCTACCTGGAACACGGCCCCGAGCTACAGCCCTTCCACTACCTGAGGGCGCTGGACAGGCTGCTTGGAGGAACCGCCGGAATTATCCAGATCTCCAAGGTAAACGGCCACCAACTCCTGGGACTGGCCAACAGGGGCCTCGCCGAGCGCCTCATAAACAACGGCCTTGAGGTTGAGGGCACTCTCCTCAGGGCGTTTCCTTTCCGTAAAAGAGCGGAAAGGATAACGGTGAGCAACCTCCCCTTCTTCGTGGAGGACTCAGCCATCATCAACGCCCTTAGGCCCTTTGGGCGCATCACATCCATCGCGCCCAAAATGATGAAGGCCGGCCCGTACACCTACACCGACGGTCGCCGCGAGGCGTTCATCGTCCTTCACGAAGGAATGACAACCGAGAGGCTCCCCACCCGCCTCGACATCACCAACAAAGGCGAGGCCTGGCCCGCTTATCTCTCTACCGGCATCAAGTGTTCCAGATGCCACGGTCAGGGGCACCGCAGGGCCAACTGCCCCCTGCTTGCAGGGCTGGCCAACAACACCAGAACGGCCCCACCGACCACTCCTGCTGGCGTCCCACCACCGACCACCCCTGCACCGCCTCAGCGGTCAGCAGCCCAGCCTCCTGCGCCGACACCCTCCAATCCAGCCATGGAGGTTTGCAGCGCTCCTCCCGTGGCCCGAGCTGCGCTCCACTCATCCGCACCTCGGCCATCTCCACCAGCGGCCCCAGCCTTTCCTATGGAGGAGACGCCTCCTGCCCCTCCACCAGTGACCCCTGCTCCGTCCCTGCAAACACCTGGGAGTCGCGAGCCTGCGGCCCCAACACCGGACGTGGAGATCTCCATCGTGGAGGAGACCCTTGCGTCCTTCACTTCATCGGCAAAAAACGCAACGAGAGTCGACCTCGATGCGTTCATCGAGGGGCACCCCAGCGTGTCCTTCGCTAAGACGGACGCCCTTGGTCTTGGGCGGGAGGAGGTCCTGGACCTCCTCTCCTCGAGGACCAAGGCGCAGAGGAAGGGACCCCTCCTGTCGCCTCCGCAGTGCGACGCCCTCGTCGGCCTGATCGGGCAAATCCTGGACCTGAGACCCGGAGCAGCCAGCAACCTGTACAAAGGCCTCGGACAAGTCAAGGCCGAGCTCAGGACAACACCAGCAGTGCCTCCAACACCCACACTGCCTGCGCCTTGGCCTTCTAAGCCAACACCACCCGCTCTCCACGGGGAAAAGACGTCGCCGGACATCGCGACACCTCCACCTCCACTGTCTACCGAATTCATTGATGCCTGCTACGACCAGGCAAATGACATAATATATGAATTAAGCGATGAGCGCTACTCGGAGCCTTTATCCGATATAGGAGTCACAGAGGGTGACATCGTAGAGGCAATTATTTTCCCCGACGATAGGGAACCTCTCCTCAGGCGCCTCTCCACTCAGAAGAGAGCCACTCTTGCCGGGATCGTCAGCGCTGCATCTGAGCGCGCTCGGAGCTCGGATCCCTTTGTGCGTGAGGGCCTGCGCATACTCAGCGAAATGCTACCCCCCCCTCCAAATCTGTAAATCCCATTAATTCTTGATTGAATGTAACTATTGACGAGTGTCAATAAAGTATGTTTTAATTGTCAATTGTCACATGTCTACATATGGTACAGGCCATGATAATCATGGTGGGTAGTTAGCGACTGTCTTTTACTGTAAGTGCACCACATGTCTACATATGGTACAGGCCATGATAATCATGGTGGGTAGTTAGCGACTGTCTTTTACTGTAAGTACACCACATGTCTACATATGGTACAAGCCATGATAATCATGGTGGGTAGTTAGCGACTGTCTTTTACTGTAAGTACACCACATGTCTACATATGGTACAGGCCATGATAATCATGGTGGGTAGTTAGCGACTGTCTTTTACTGTAAGTACACCACATGTCTACATATGGTACAGGCCATGATAATCATGGTGACAATGAAAAACACATTTATTGACAACTCAGTCAATTGTTACACTCCGGAGAGTTAGGCAGTTAAATATTTACAATTTAAAGATTCACATCAGGAGGTGCCCCTGCCAAGGGTAGTCTGGACTCCGTCAGGGGAGTAACATCCTCCTGAGCGCGTACAAGCCCTCGCGTACAAAGGGATCTGAGTCCCGAGCGCGCTCAATTGCAGCACTGATGATTTCGGTGATAAGGTTTTTCTTCTGGGTGGAACAGGTCCTGAGGAGAGGCTCCCTGTCCTCGGGGTATATGACCGCATCCGTGATGTCACCCTCTGTGATTCCCAAATCAGTCAAGGGCCCCGAGTAGCGTTCATTGCACAATTGATAATCATGGTGGGTAGTTAGCGACTGTCTTTTATTGTAAGTACACCACATGTCTACATATGGTACAGGCCATGATAATCCTGGTGGGTAGTTAGCGACTGTCTTTTACTGTAAGTACACCACATGTCTACATATGGTACAGGCCATGATAATCATGGTGGGTAGTTAGCGACTGTCTTTTACTGTAAGTGCACCACATGTCTACATATGGTACAGGCCATGATAATCATGGTGGGTAGTTAGCGACTGTCTTTTACTGTAAGTGCACCACATGTCTACATATGGTACAGGCCATGATAATCATGGTGGGTATTTAGCGACTGTCTTTTACTGTAAGTACACCATATGTCTACACTCGGCCGTGCGGCCACGCGTCGCGCGAGCTCCTGAGTTTTTCGCCTCTGGCGGGCGAAAAGTGTCGCGGATGGCGACAAATTTCATACGGGCTGAAAGCCCGTCAAAAGCCGAGCAAAAGCCTGTAAGGCACGGCTTGAAAGCACAACCATGTGCAGAAATATCTGCAAAACAAGATCTGCAGAACAAAAATCCAATAGTTTTGACTAAAAATCAAAACTATGCTAATTTGCCCGCCGGCAGCAAGGATGCAAATTCTGCCGCGCCAGTCGACCTTGCGGCTATTCCAACTTCTAACGCCGCTGCTCAAGTCCGGAGAAACTGGGCTGACATCACAGAAGAGGTGAATCCTGGAGCTGAGGAAGGATTCACCCTCGTCCAGGGTAGGAAGAGGCGCCGTGGCTCGGCAAATTCGCCTACGGCGGCTGCACCATCCTCCAATCCCGGAGGCTCTAGGACCATTCGCCGACCTCAACCATCGGCGCATTCGGTGCCGCGGGCGCAGGAGATCCCGACAACCAGGGCCCACATCGCGGAGGCCCGGGCGCGGCAGGCGTCCTCTGCTGAGGAGCACTGCGTCTACCTGGAACACGGCCCCGAACTGCAGCCCTTCCATTACCTGAGGGCGCTGGACAGGCTACTTGAAGGAACCGCCGGAGTCGTCCAAGTCTCCAAGGTAAACGGCCACCAACTCCTGGGGCTGGCCAACAGAGGCCTCGCCGAGCGCCTCATAAACAACGGCCTTGAGGTTGAGGGCACTCTCCTCAGGGCGTTTCCTTTCCGTAAAAGAGCGGAAAGGATAACGGTGAGCAACCTCCCCTTCTTCGTGGAGGACTCAGCCATCATCAACGCCCTTAGGCCCTTTGGGCGCATCACATCCATCGCGCCCAAAATGATGAAGGCCGGCCCGTACACCTACACCGACGGCCGCCGTGAGGCGTTCATCGTCCTCCACGAGGGAGTGACCACCGAGAGGCTCCCCACCCGCCTCAACATCACCATCAAAGGCGAGGCCTGGCCCGCTTACCTGTCCTCCGGCATTAAATGCTCCAGATGCCACGGGCAGGGGCACCGCAGGGCCAACTGTCCCCTGCTTGCAGGGCGAACCACCGCTCCTGGACCGGCCACACCAACCTCTCCAACCAGCGTCCCACCAGCGACTGCGCCTAGGCTGCCTCAACAACCATCTGCCGAAGCCTCCACCTCCGGCATCCCCCAGCCCAACCATGGAGGTCTCCGACGTGCCTACCACAAGCCGAGCTGCGCTCCATCCACCTGCAGCACTCCTGCAATCACCACCAGCGCCTTCGGCCTTACCTGCGGAGGATGCGCCTCCTGCCCCTCCACCAGTGACCCCTGCTCTGTCCCTGCGAACACCTGGGAGTCGCGAGCCTGCGGCCCCAACACCGGACGTGGAGATGTCCATCGTGGAGGAGACCTCTGCGTCCTTCACGTCATCGGCAAAAAACGCAACGAGAGTCGACCTCGATGCGTTCATCGAGAAGCACCCCAGCGTGTCCTTCGCTAAGACGGACGCCCTTGGTCTTGGGCGGGAGGAGGTCCTGGACCTCCTCTCCTCGAGGACCAAGACGCAGAGGAAGGGACCCCTCCTGTCGCCTCCGCAGTGCGACGCCCTCGCCGGTCTGATCAGGCAAATATTGAATCTGAGGCCCGGAGCAGCCAGCAACCTCTACAAAGTCCTCGGGCAAGTCAAAGCTGAGCTGAGGACAACACCAGCAGTGCCTCCAACACCCACACTGCCTGCGCCTTGGCCTTCTAAGCCAACACCACCCGCTCTCCACGGGGAAAAGACGTCGCCGGACATCGCGACACCTCCACCTCCACTGTCTACCGAATTCATTGATGCCTGCTACGACCAGGCAAATGACATAATATATGAATTAAGCGATGAGCGCTACTCGGAGCCTTTATCCGATATAGGAGTCACAGAGGGTGACATCGTAGAGGCAATTATTTTCCCCGACGATAGGGAACCTCTCCTCAGGCGCCTCTCCACTCAGAAGAGAACCACTCTTGCCGGGATCGTCAGCGCTGCATCTGAGCGCGCTCGGAGCTCGGATCCCTTTGTGCGTGAGGGCCTGCGCATACTCAGCGAAATGCTCCCCCCCCCCCCCCCCCCCCCCAATCTGTAAATCCCATTAATTCTTGATTGAATGTAACTATTGACGAGTGTCAATAAAGTATGTTTTAATTGTCAATTGTCACATGTCTACATATGGTACAGGCCATGATAATCATGGTGGGTAGTTAGCGACTGTCTTTTATTGTAAGTACACCACATGTCTACATAGGGTACAGGCCATGATAATCCTGGTGGGTAGTTAGCGACTGTCTTTTACTGTAAATACACCACATGTCTACATATGGTACAGGTCATGATAATCCTGGTCGACCTTATAACCTACAAATGTACCAGAGAATAATTTGATTATTCGTATTAATTTATGGGTTAGACTTTTTTAAACTCACAAACTATATAAAACAATCATTTATCTTAAGATCAAAGAACTTGCGCATAAAATTAAATCCAAAAGACAAAGAACCTCTCTTGGTTTTGTAAGAACGCCCGTTGAAGAACTAATTGTTCGAGGGCTGGCGTCAGTTATTTGTAATAAAAGATGCTGATTGCGAGAGGTTCTTTGTCTTTTGGATTTAATCATTTATCTAGAAAAAAAAAATCCTAAAAACGGGATTCGAACCCAGATCGTCGCGATTGAAAACCGACAGTGTATACCACATCTCCACCAACCCCTATATAAATTTTAAATAAAATATATATTTAAATGTCTGTATTGAGGTAATAATTTAAGTTAGGAATGTAATGACTCTTCAAACATTTTATAGGATATGACCAAAGACCACAAACAGAAGTTATCTTGCAGGAAGGTTTACAACTTGTGTTATAAAAGCGCCCATAAAATTTTTGAAGTTTTAAAACCACATTTATCATTCCAATTTCTTATTTATATTTCTTTCTCTAATTGTCAGAATTCTGATAAATCTTTGATCTAAAGGGATTCAATTCGGTTGTAAAACAAAAGTTAATTTTTTTATAAGAGACACACCTAATATATTCCTTTTACACTGATTTAACTTAGGGTCGTTGGTGTAATGGGATAAACTATTGATTTGAGATAGGAACGACCTGGGTACGATTCCCGCTTTGGACACTTTTCTTCCAAAAAAGAAATCTCGATAACTTGTTTCATACAAAGATATGTGGTGTACAGTAAAAGACAGTCGCTAACTACCCACCAGGATTATCATGGCCTGTACCATATGTAGACATGTGGTGTACTTACAGTAAAAGACAGTCGCTAACTACCCACCAGGATTATCATGGCCTGTACCATATGTAGACATGTGGTGTACTTACAGTAAAAGACAGTCGCTAACTACCCACCAGGATTATCATGGCCTGTACCATATGTAGACATGTGGTGTACTTACAGTAAAAGACAGTGGCTAACTACCCACCAGGATTATCATGGCCTGTACCATATGTAGACAAGTGGTGTACTTACAGTAAAAGACAGTTGCTAACTACCCACCAGGATTATCATGGCCTGTACCATGTGTAGACATGTGGTGTACTTACAGTAAAAGACAGTGGCTAACTACCCACCAGGATTATCATGGCCTGTACCATATGTAGACAAGTGGTGTACTTACAGTAAAAGACAGTTGCTAACTACCCACCAGGATTATCATGGCCTGTACCATGTGTAGACATGTGGTGTATTTACAGTAAAAGACAGTCACTAACTACCCACCAGGATTATCATGGCCTGTACCATATGTAGATATGTGGTGTACTTACAGTAAAAGACAGTCGCTAACTACCCACCAGGATTATCATGGCCTGTACCATATGTAGACATGTGATGTACTTACAGTAAAAGACAGTCGCTAACTACCCACCAGGATTATCATGGCCTGTACCATACGTTCAATAATGTATAAAGCACAGACAAGTATAAACATCATATTTAGAATAAATTCACCCTAAACAACAATGATATAACCTGTCATAAGTATTACATAACACGCAGTTTGTCTAAATTTACAAAAGTAAAACCACCTATAAGAATAAAAAAATGACAAATTAAACAAGACCAATGTTGGCACTTTGCCAGTTTTAATCTATATATATCTCACAGAGAACATAGACGTACAGAAAAAAAATTTTCAAACTTTCCCAAAAGATAAATATTTCACTAATATATAACTTTTAAACTTTTTAGATAAATTTGCTTAAATATTGAACTATGTGGAAATCAATATTGTCTACTTTTTTATAGAATTCAGGAAAACCCAACTCAAGATTTATTTAATAAAATTCTAACATACTAGAACCTAGATTATCTATGTTTTCTAATTTCTATTGCTACGGCTTGTTTTCGAATTCCAAACTGGGCTATTTCTTTCTGGAAAATAACTTTAAAACTTTATTTTTTCTATATATTATATCTAAAAATTTTAAAATTGATTAATAGAATAATAATTTGATATATTATTTATAAAAATAGAGGAACAAATGAAAAATGCTTAATTAAAAAGACAAATATTGGATCAAAATATCATTTATTTTACCGATATTTCAGTTGGCTGAACGCCAACCTTTATCAAGGTGTTATAAGACACACATTAATATTGTTCTGAAAATAGAGCAATCCATACTTAAATCACTAGATAATAAAAAGACATATATTGGATTGAATAAAAGATTTATTTGCCAATATTTCGGCTGGCTGAACGCCAACCTTTATCGAGGCATTACATTTTTGTATACACAATCTCAGCGCCGCATAGTGTTATCTAAAAATATTTTATTCAATTCAATATATACCATTTGACTATCTAAAACATTAATATGTTATAAAACCTTGATAAAGGTTGGCCTTTAGCCAACTGAAATATTGGTAAAATAAATGATATTTTGATCCAATATATATATATTAGATCCCGTGTGGATCTCATGGAATAAAGTCCGTCCTAGACTGACGAGGGCCATTAGTCCGAACCCATGGTCTCTAGGTGGACGCTTTTCAGTTTGCCAAAGTTGGTGTTGTGGCTTTGTCACCGACCCGAGGCCGCTAGTATGCAGCGAAGGTCAATAAATGGCGTCTATTTTGACGGGAGAGGTGACCTTTATCGTTATGAATTGCTATATGAATTTGAGGTTGAAAGGTATTTTTGATATTTTAAATATGTAAATAGAATTCTCTCTTTGGAGCTGGTGGTTTCGTGTATAACAAGGAAATTCCAAACTTATAGAAAGGTAGCGAATCAATAACTGGATCTCAGGGGACATTAGATACACAGACAGAAGTCTCTAGAGGTGACGTTGATGGAAATAGACACATTGATCGGGTTAAATACCGCGGCTACATACTGGGAGGTGGGGGCCGGTGGTGTAGTGGTATCAACTGTCGCTACTTGACAGCCAGGAACTGGGTTCGAATCCCGCATTGGACAATTTTTATTATTTAAAATATATTGTCTCAATAGCGTTGATTCTAGCAAATACTAAACCCAACAGTGAGTGAAAGCAACCGAACGGGGTTCTGGCACTGGGAAAGTTTAAAAGGTATACTTACAGTATAAGCAGTTACCAACTACCCTCCATGATTATCATGGCCTGTATCATGTGTGGAAATGTGGTGTACTTACAGTAAAAGACAGTCGCTAACTACCCACTAGGATTATTATGGCCTGTACCATATGTAGACATGTGGTGTACTTACAGTAAAAGACAGTCGCTAACTACCTACCAGGATTATCATGGCCTGTACCATATGTAGACATGTGGTGTACTTACAGTAAAAGCAGTTACCAACTACCCTCCATGATTATCATGGCCTGTATCATGTGTGGAAATGTGACAATGACAATGAAAAACACATTTATTGACAGCTTAGTCAATTGTTACACTCCGGAGAGTTAGGCAGTTAAATGTTTACAATTTAAAGATTCACATCAGGAGGTGCCCCTGCCAAGGGTAGTCTGGACTCCGTCAGGGGAGTAACATCCTCCTGAGCGCGTACAAGCCCTCACGTACAAAGGGATCTGAGTCCCGAGCGCGCTCAATTGCAGCACTGATGATTTCGGTGATAAGGTTTTTCTTCTGGGTGGAACAGGTCCTGAGGAGAGGCTCCCTGTCCTCGGGGTATATGACCGCATCCGTGATGTCACCCTCTGTGATTCCCAAATCAGTCAAGGGCCCCGAGTAGCGTTCATTGCACAATTTATATATTATATCAGCTGCTTCATCCCAGCGCTTCGACGTCAGATCCTCCTCCACTTGAAACAGTGGAGATGGAGATGTCGCCATGGCCGGTGTTGTCATTTTCCCATGGGTGCGGGCGGTGTTGGCTCGGCAGGCCGAGGTGCAGGCAGTGGGGGTGTTGGAGACACTGCAGCTGGTGTTGTCCTCAGCTCAACTTTGACTTGCCCGAGGACTTTGTAGAGGTTGCTGGCTGCTCCGGGCCTCAGATCCAATATTTGCCTGATCAGGCCGGCGAGGGCGTCGCACTGCGGAGGCGACAGGAGGGGTCCTTTCCTCTGCGCCTTGGTCCTCGAGGAGAGGAGGTCCAGGACCTCCTCCCGCCCAAGACCAAGGGCGTCCGTCTCAGCGAAGGATACGCTGGGGTGCCCCTCGATGAACGCATCGAGGTCGACTCTCGTTGCCTTCTTTGCCGATGGCGTGGAGGACGCAAAGGTCTCCTCCACGATGGACATCTCCACGTCCGGTGTTGGGGCCGCAGGTCCGAGGGTCTTCTGGGCGGGCAGAGGGCCAAGCGGGGCGACGAGGTCCGGCCAAGCGGGAGGCGGCTCAGGATGTTGTGAACCGGCCGGGCGAGGGCCCACGGGACCCTCAGGCGCCTGCAGGGGCGGAGCAGGGGTCACAGGTGGAGGGGCAGAAGGCGTCTCCTCCATAGGCAAGGCCGGGGCCGCTGGTGTTGGACGGCTCTGCTGCCGGGACACGGTGGACGATGCACCAGGTGGAAGGGGTGCCGGTTGTGGCTGGCCGTTGTTGGAGGCTCTCCCAGGATTGATAGGGCAGTTGGCCCTACGGTGACCCTGCCGGCCGCATCTGGAGCACTTGACTCCATATGATATGAAGGCCGAGAGGACGTTTCCTTTGTTTCTGATGACGACGCGGGTCGGGATCTTTTCCAAGGCAATGCCCTCCTTTAGGAGGATGAATGCCTCGTGTCGGCCATCCGTGAAGGTATACCTTCCGGCTCTCAGCCGGATGGGGACGATGGAGGTCACGTCACCGTAGGGCTTGAGGGCCTCGATGACGGCGGCGTCGTCCACGAAGAACGGCAAGTTTCCGATGGTGATTCTTTCCGCCCTTTTCTTAAAGGGGAAGGCCCTGAGGTGGGTGTGCCCAATATCAAGACCGTCCTTTATGAGTCGCTCGGCCAGGGCCTTGGTGGACAGGCCTACCAGCATATGTCCGTCTATTTTCATTACCTGGAGGACATTCCCGGCTCCTCCGACTAGCTCTTCCACCGCCTGCAGGTAGTGACAATGAAAAACAATTTTATTGACTGTTCAGTCAACGATTACACTCAAAGAGTCAATGGGAGAAAGATACAATTATTTACAATAGACTCTGTCAGGAGCTCAGAGCCAGCCTGAGCTCGTATATTCCCCTTTGAATTAAGGGGTGGTGGTCGCGAGCGTGCTCAGCGACAGTGCCGAGAAACTCGGCGAGGATGGCTTTGTGTCTGGTTCTATGTGAGAGAGTCTCGAGGAGATATTCCCTACTTTCGGGCCACATGATCGCAGTTGAGAGGCCCTGTAAATCTAGCCCTTTCCTCATTAGGGGCCTTAAGGCCCGTTGAAAGTCCAGCTCCTCAAATAGGTCACGTGTATGGCGTTCGCACTTGCTCTCCAGCTCCACCTGGAGCAGGAGTGGCAGTGGAGGCGGAGGTGTCGCCATGGCCGGTGTTACCTCTTCCCGATGGGGAGCGGGTGGTGTCGGCTCAGCGAGCCAAGGCGGTGGGGGTACACATCGCTCTTTTTCCGTTATCGGATTGTCCTCCTCCATCTCCGTCAGGGCGGGCGGCGGAGGTGTCATCACAGCAGGCATCAGTTCTTCGCTGTGGGAAGTAGGTGGCGTTGGCCCGGAAGGCCGAGGCGCAGGCAGTGGGGGTGTTGGAGGCACTGCTGGTGTTGTCCTGAGCTCCGCCTTAACCTGGCCAAGGTAGACATGTGTAGACATGTGGAGAGCAGGTGATGTTGGCTCAGCAGGCCGAGGCGCAGGCGGTGGGGGTGTGCCTCGCTCTTTCTCCGTCATTGGATCGTCCTCCTCCATGTCCGTCGGGGCGGGCGACGGAGGTGTCATCAAAGGATGTGTCAGTTCCTCCCTGTGGGTAGTGGGCAGCATAGGCTCAGCGGGCCGAGGCGCAGGCAGTGGGGGTGTTGGAGGCACTGCAGCTGGTGTTGTCCTCAGCTCAGCTTTGACTTGTCCGAGGACTTTGTAGAGATTGGTGGCTGCTCCGGGCCTCAGATCTAAGATTTGCCTGATCAGGACGGCGAGGGCGTCGCACTGCGGAGGCGATAGGAGGGGTCCATTCCTCTGCGCCTTGGTCCTCGAGAAGAGGAGGTCCAGGACCTCCTCCCGCCCAAGACCAAGGGCGTCCGTCCCAGCAAAGGATACGCTGGGCAACCTCCCCTTCTTCGTGGAGGACTCAGCCATCAAGGCCCTTGGGCCCTATGGGCGCATTACATCCATCACGCCCAAAATGATGAAGGCCGGCCCATACACCTACACCGACGGCCGCCGTGAGGCGTTCATCGTCCTCCACGAAGGAGTGACCACCGAGAGGCTCCCCACCCGCCTCAACATCACCATCAAAGGCGAGGCCTGGCCCGCTTACCTGTCCTCCGGCATTAAATGCTTCAGATGCCACGGGCAGGGGCACCGCAGGGCCAACTGTCGCCTGCTTGCAGGGCGAACCACCGCTCCTCAGTTGTCCTCAGCTCAGCTTTGACTTGTCCGAGGACTTTGTAGAGATTGGTGGCTGCTCCGGGCCTCAGATCTAAGATTTGCCTGATCAGGACGGCGAGGGCGTCGCACTGCGGAGGCGATAGGAGGGGTCCATTCCTCTGCGCCTTGGTCCTCGAGGAGAGGAGGTCCAGGACCTCCTCCCGCCCAAGACCAAGGGCGTCCGTCCCAGCAAAGGATACGCTGGGGTGCCTCTCGATGAACGCATCGAGGTCGATTCTCGTTGCGTTCTTTGCTGATGACGTGGAGGACTCAGAGGTCTCCTCCACGATGGACATCTCCACGTCCGGTGTTGGGGCCGCAGGCTCGCGACTCCCAGGTGTTCGCAGGGACGGAGCAGGGGTCACTGGTGGAGGGGCAGGAGGCGCATCCTCCGCAGGTAAGGCCGAAGGCGCTGGTGGTGATTGCCGGAGTGCTGCAGGTGGATGGAGAGCAGCTCGGCTTGTGGGAGGCACGTCGGAGACCTCCATGGTTGGGCTGGGGGATGCCAGAGGTGGAGGCTGGGCAGATGGTTGTTGAGGCAGCCTAGGCGCAGACGCTGGTGGGACGCTGGTTGGAGAGGTTAGTGTGGCCGGTCCAGGAGCGGTGGTTCGCCCTGCAAGCAGGGGACAGTTGGCCCTGCGGTGCCCCTGCCCGTGGCATCTGGAGCACTTAATGCCGGAGGACAGGTAAGCGGGCCAGGCCTCGCCTTTGATGGTGATGTTGAGGCGGGTGGGGAGCCTCTCGGTGGTCACTCCTTCGTGGAGGACAATGAACGCCTCACGGCGGCCGTCGGTGTAGGTGTATGGGCCGGCCTTCATCATTTTGGGCGTGATGGATGTAATGCGCCCATAGGGCCCAAGGGCCTTGATGGCTGAGTCCTCCACGAAGAAGGGGAGGTTGCCCACCGTTATCCTCTCCGCTCTTTTGCGAAAAGGGAAAGCCCTGAGGAGAGTGCCCTCAACCTCAAGGCCGTTGTTTATGAGGCGCTCGGCGAGGCCTCTGTTGGCCAGACCCAGGAGTTGGTGGCCATTTACCTTGGAGACTTGGACGACTCCGGCGGTTCCTCCAAGCAGCCTGTCCAGCGCCCTCAGGTAGTGGAAAGGCTGCAGTTCAGGGCCGTGCTCCAAGTAGACGCAGTGCTCCTCAGCAGAGGACGTCTGCCGCGCCCGGGCCTCCGCGATGTGGGCCCTGGTTGTCGGGATCTCCTGTGCCCGGGGCACCGATCGCGCCGATGATTGTACTCGGCGACCACTCCTGGCGCCTCCGCTGTTGGAGGATGGTGTAGCGGCCGTAGGCGAATTCGACGATTCGCGGCGCCTCTTCTTAGTTTTCACGACGGTAAAGTCGTCGTCTGTCCCGGGGTTCACGACTTCGTCACAATCTGCCCAGTTTCTAATGGCAAGGACAGCGCCGTTAGATGACGATGTAGCCGCTACGCCGGAGATGACGTCAACGCGCGCGGCGGCCAGATTTGCATTTCCACCGTCAGCCGGCGGATTTATATATTCTCGAGAAATAGAGTTTTCGTTATAGATTTCTCTATGAGAATCGTTTTTCTTTGATTTCTTCCCACCGTTTGGAGATAGGACGCTGGGCCTTCCAGGCTCTTCTCCAGCAGGTCCTGGGCTCCTTGGTGATGCCGAATTCGGCATGGTTACGGCTGATTCATCACTCGCCAGAAGCGAAAAATGCGGAGCTCGCGCGACGCGTGGCCGCACGGCGGAGTGTAGACATGTGGTGTACTTACATTAAAAGACAGTCGCTAAATACTCACCAGGATTATCATAACCTGTACCATATGTAGACATGTGGTATACTTACAGTAAAAGACAGTCGCTAACTACCCACCAGGATTATCATGGCCTGTACCATATGTAGACATGTGACAATTGACAATTAAAACATACTTTATTGACACTCGTCAATAGTTACATTCAATCAAGAATTAATGGGATTTACAGATGGGGGGGGGGGGGGGGGGGAGCATTTCGCTGAGTATGCGCAGGCCCTCACGCACAAAGGGATCCGAGCTCCGAGCGCGCTCAGATGCAGCGCTGACGATCCCGGCAAGAGTGGTTCTCTTCTGAGTGGAGAGGCGCCTGAGGAGAGGTTCCCTATCGTCGGGGAAAATAATTGCCTCTACGATGTCACCCTCTGTGACTCCTATATCGGATAAAGGCTCCGAGTAGCGCTCATCGCTTAATTCATATATTATGTCATTTGCCTGGTCGTAGCAGGCATCAATGAATTCGGTAGACAGTGGAGGTGGAGGTGTCGCGATGTCCGGCGACGTCTTTTCCCCGTGGAGAGCGGGTGGTGTTGGCTTAGAAGGCCAAGGCGCAGGCAGTGTGGGTGTTGGAGGCACTGCTGGTGTTGTCCTGAGCTCGGCCTTGACTTGTCCGAGGACTTTGTACAGGTTGCTGGCTGCTCCGGGTCTCAGGTCCAGGATTTGCCCGATCAGGCCGACGAGGGCGTCGCACTGCGGAGGCGACAGGAGGGGTCCCTTCCTCTGCGCCTTGGTCCTCGAGGAGAGGAGGTCCAGGACCTCCTCCCGCCCAAGACCAAGGGCGTCCGTCTTAGCGAAGGACACGCTGGGGTGCCCCTCGATGAACGCATCGAGGTCGACTCTCGTTGCGTTTTTTGCCGATGAAGTGAAGGACGCAAGGGTCTCCTCCACGATGGACATCTCCACGTCCGGTGTTGGGGCCGCAGGCTCGCGACTCCCAGGTGTTTGCAGGGACGGAGCAGGGGTCACTGGTGGAGGGGCAGGAGGCGTCTCCTCCATAGGAAAGGCTGGGGCCGCTGGTGGAGATGGCCGAGGTGCGGATGAGTGGAGCGCAGCTCGGGCCACGGGAGGAGCGCTGCAAACCTCCATGGCTGGATTGGAGGGTGTTGGCGCAGGAGGCTGGGCTGCTGACCGCTGAGGCGGTGCAGGGGTGGTCGGTGGTGGGACGCCAGCAGGAGTAGTCGGTGGGGCCGTTCTGGTGTTGTTGGCCAGCCCTGCAAGCAGGGGGCAGTTGGCCCTGCGGTGCCCCTGAGCGTGGCATCTGGAACACTTGATGCCGGTAGAGAGATAAGCGGGCCAGGCCTCGCCTTTGATGGTGATGTCGAGGCGGGTGGGGAGCCTCTCGGTTGTCATTCCTTCGTGAAGGACGATGAACGCCTCGCGGCGACCGTCGGTGTAGGTGTACGGGCCGGCCTTCATCATTTTGGGCGCGATGGATGTGATGCGCCCAAAGGGCCTAAGGGCGTTGATGATGGCTGAGTCCTCCACGAAGAAGGGGAGGTTGCTCACCGTTATCCTTTCCGCTCTTTTACGGAAAGGAAACGCCCTGAGGAGAGTGCCCTCAACCTCAAGGCCGTTGTTTATGAGGCGCTCGGCGAGGCCCCTGTTGGCCAGTCCCAGGAGTTGGTGGCCGTTTACCTTGGAGATCTGGATAATTCCGGCGGTTCCTCCAAGCAGCCTGTCCAGCGCCCTCAGGTAGTGGAAGGGCTGTAGCTCGGGGCCGTGTTCCAGGTTGACGCAGTGCTCCTCGGAGGAGGACGCCTGCCTCGCCCGGGCCTCTGTGATATGGGTCCTGGTTGTCGGGATCTCCTGTGCCCGGGGTACCGATCGAGCCGATGAATGCAATCGGCGACTGCTCCTGGCGCCACCGTTGTTGGAGGATGGTGCAGCGGCTGTAGGCGAATTTGATGATTCGCGGCGCCTCTTCTTGGTTTTCACGACGGTAAAGTCGTCTTCCGCTCCGGGGCTCAAATCCTCAATGCAGTCCGCCCAGCTTCCCAAGACACGGGCAGCGCCATTGGATGACGTACCGGCCGGCAAGTTGAGCGTGACGTCACGCGCGGCGGCCAGATTTACATCTTTAACGCCTGCCGGCGGATTTGCATAAACTCGATTTTCTGAGTTTTCTTTTAAGATTTTCTGATTTCCGTTTTCGCTTGAAATCCTCCCACCAGTAGGAGCTGGGATACTGGGCCTTCCAGGCTCTTGTCCAGCAGATCACGAGCTCCCTGGCGATGCCGAACTCGACATGCCTAAATGCATTTTACCGCCCGCCAAAGGCGAAAAACACGGAGCTCGCGCGACGCGTGGCCGCACGGCCGAGTGTAGACATGTGGTGTACTTACAGTAAAAGACAGTCACTAACTACCCACCAGGATTATCATGGCTTGTACCATATGTAGACATGTGGTATACTCACAGTAAAAGACAGTCGCTAACTACCCACCACGATTATCATGGCCTGTACCATATGTAGACATGTGCTGTACTTACAGTAAAAGACAGTCGCTAACTATCCACCAGGATTATCATGGCCTGTACCCTATGTAGACATGTGGTGTACTTACAGTAAAAGACAGTCGCTAACTACCCACCAGGATTATCATGGCCTGTACCATATGTAGACATGTGGTGTACTTACAGTAAAAGACAGTCGCTAACTACCCACCAGGATTATCATGGCCTGTACCATATGTAGACATGTGGTGTACTTACAGTAAAAGACAGTCGCTAACTACCCACCAGGATTATCATGGCCTGTACCATATGTAGACATGTGGTGTACTTACAGTAAAAGACAGTCGCTAACTACCCACAAGGATTATCATGGCCTGTATCATGTGTGGAAATGTGGTGTACTTACAGTAAAAGACAGTGGCTACCTATCCACCATGAATATCATGGCCTGTACCATTACATTGGAAAACGTGGTGTATACAGTGCGGCAAATAATTTTTAAGACTCGCGCTAGATAAAGGCCAATAGCAGAGCCAGTTATGAAATTGCGCATGCGTATATATATTCGAAGCCTTATCTAGCGCGTGGCTTAGTTTCAGCCATTTTGGTTAACTCTTTAAAAACATACAGGCGATTTTTGAAAAGTAAATATTTTTGTTTGTCGGAATTCTGAGATGGAACAGCGAGCGGTCATTAAATTTAATGCAAAACTTGGTAGAAGTGCATCGGAAACATATATTTCGATGAAGCAAGTTTATGGTACGTTATGTTTGAGTAAATCAAATGTTTTCATTTGGCACAAACGTTTTTCGGATGGAAGAAATACGCTAGAAGATGATAAGCATACTGGACGACCAAGTTCTTCAAAGACACCAGAAAGTATAGAAAAAGTGCGAGAATTTGTTGAAAACAATGATGGCAGAGGTTTTACACATCAACAAAGAAACGATTCGAACCATTCTGCATGAAGATTTAGGTAAAACTAAAGTCTGTACTAAATTTGTTCCACACACTTTAACGGGCGAGCAGAAATCAGTGTGAATTGCACATTGCAGGGACATCATTTCTGCCTATGAAAATAATTCAAACTTCCTGAATTCAATTGTTACGGGTGATGAAACATGGTGTTTTCAGTATGACCCAAAGACAAAGCGCCAAAGTGCCGAATAGAAGTCAAAACACTCTCCACAAGCCAAACAAACGCGAAAAGTGCCATCAAAAATCAAAACAATGCTGATTACCTTTTCCGATAGTAGAGGTATTATCCACAAAGAATTTGTTCCCGCTGGACAAACCATTACTGGAGAGTATTATTTAAACGTTTTGAAACGTTTGATTGCTAGAAATCGTCGCATTCGTGCAGAATATCGCGATGAAGACAGTTGGTGTTTGCTGCATGATAATGCACCGAGTCACTCATCACTCACTGTTCGTCGCTTTTTGGCCAAAAATAACGTCTGTGTGTTGAATCATCCTCCATACTCGCCTGATTTAGCACAATGTGACTTTTATTTATTCCCAAAAATAAAATTGAAGTTAAAAGGTTGCTTTTTTTATGATATCCCGACCATCCAGACAGCTGCGACGAGCACTTTGGAGGCAATTCCTCAAAGTGGCCTGCAAGAGGCATTTAATTCCTTATTAAATCGTTGTAACATATGTATTGAATCCGGAGGGGATTATTTTGAATAAAAAAATAGTAGAAATTGAATTAGCTTGTTTCTTTTTTATTTTACAAACCCATTCTTAAAAATTATTTGCCACACTGTATATATATGGAAAACAGCTATATGCAATATTACAGCGGAATAAAAGATAAAATGGCGAAACCGCTGGGAGGGTTTATCACTGATGAGCCAGGCCCTTCCATTATTTTTATCATTACAGTAAGGGTAGTATAAAATTGCTTTATTTTAAAAAGAATCATACGTTTCAAAGATAGTTCTAATTTCCCATAACAGATGGCGCGCTAATTCATCATATATGTCTTCCATAGTAAACACGGGGTTTATAACAATCCAATACAATAGTAGAGCGGTCTGGAGATTCATTTGGTTAAACCGCTGAGAGGGTTCACCACTGATGAGCCAAGCCCTCTCATTCAATAACTTATATCATTACAGTAAGGTCTGTAGAGTTACCTCTGAGAGAGTTCACCACTGATGAGCCAAGCCCCCTCATTCAATAACTTATATCATTACAGTAAGATCTGTAGAGTTACTTCTGAGAGGGTTCACCACTGATGAGCCAAGCTCTCTCATTCAATAACTTATATCATTACAGTAAGGTCTGTAGAGTTACCTCTGAGAGGGTTTACCATTGATGAGCCAAGCCCTCTCATTCAATAACTTATATCATTACAGTAAAGTATGTAGTGTTACCTCTGAGAGGGTTCACCACTGATGAGCCAAGCCCTCTCATTCAATAACTTATATCATTACAGTAAGGTCTGTAGAGTTACCTCTGAGAGGGTTCACCACTGATGAGCCAAGACCTCTCATTCAATAACTTATATCATTACAGTAAGGTCTGTAGAGTTACCTCTGAGAGGGTTCACCACTGATGACCCAAGCTCTCTCATTCAATAACTTATATCATTACAGTAAGGTCTGTAGAGTTACCTCTTAGAGGGTTTACCATTGATGAGCCAAGCTATCTCATTCAATAACTTATATCATTACAGTAAGGTCTGTAGAGTTACCTCTGAGAGGGTTCACCACTGATGAGCCAAGCCCTCTCATTCAATAACTTATATCATTACAGTAAGGTCTGTAGAGTTACCTCTGAGAGGGTTCACCACTGATGAGCCAAGACCTCTCATTCAATAACTTATATCATTACAGTAAGGTCTGTAGAGTTACCTCTGAGAGGGTTCACCACTGATGAGCCAAGCTATCTCATTCAATAACTTATATCATTACAGTAAGGTCTGTAGAGTTACCTCTGAGAGGGTTTACCATTGATGAGCCAAGCCCTCTCATTCAATAACTTATATCTTTGCAGTAAGGTCTGTAGAAATAATATTTGAGGACATTATTAAAAAAGAAACGCACATTGCCAGTAAATTTATATTAGTTACAAATTTTAGCGATAGAAGGCAATTATATTTATAAATGTAATATACTGTTAATTCATTAAATAAACTGGTCAGATGGCTTTCTTAATATTATCTTAATGACTTGGTACACTGAGATATTATATTACTAAAAATGTATTTTTTTTAATAATTGATTTCTAGACATTGATTTCCCTGAATCTTCCTAATTAAGTTTGTAATAATTAGGTGATCCTATTACGTAGTAATTGGGTTAGAGAAGCTTAGTATTGGGGAATGTTTTCCTCTCCATAGTCAAGAATTCCCTGGCTACAGGAATATAACACATACAGCTTTATTAAGACCATTGGTCTTATACAGATTCACCACAGCAAGGAAGCATAGATAGAGCTCCTATACTCCAGGCAGCCAGAACCCAACAACAGTTTCATACAGATTCACCACAGGAAGGAAGCATAGATAGAGCTACTATACTCCAGTCAGCACAGAACCCAACAACAGTCTTATACAGATTCACCACTGGAAGTAAGCATAGATAGAGCTCTAATACGATTAATCCTTTTAATATATTGTAATACGCATAGAATCAAAAAGGATGAGTTTCTTTTATAAAAGAAACTCATCCTTTTTGATTCTATGCGTATTACCATAGATAGAGCTCCTATACTCCAGGCAGCACAGAACCCAACAACAGTCTTATACAGATTCACCACAGGAAGGAAGCAGAGATAGAGCTCCTATACTCCAGGCAGCACAGAACCCAACAACAGTCTTATACAGATTCACCACAGGAAGTAAGCATAGATAGAGCTCCTATACTCTAGGCAGCACAGAACCCAACAACAGTCTTATAACGATTCACCACAGGAAGGAAGCAGAGATAGAGCTCCTATACTCCAGTCAGCACAGAACCCAACAACAGTTTTATACAGATTCACCACAAGAAGGAAGCATAGATAGAGCTCCTATACTCCAGGCAGCACAGAACCCAACAACAGTCTTATACAGATTCACCACAGGAAGGAAGCAGAGATAGAGCTCCTATACTCCAGGCAGCACAGAACCCAACAACAGTTTTATACAGATTCACAACAGGAAGGAAGCATAGATAGAGCTCCTATACTCCAGGCAGCACAGAACCCAACAACAGTCTTATACAGATTCACTACAGGAAGGAAGCATAGATAGAGCTCCTATACTCCAGTCAGCACAGAACCCAACAACAGTCTTATACAGATTCACCACAGGAAGGAAGCATAGATAGAGCTCCTATACTCCAGGCAGCACAGAACCCAACAACATTCTTATACAGATTCACCACAGGAAGGAAGCATAGATAGAGCTCCTATACTCCAGGCAGCACAGAACCCAACAACAGTCTTATACAGATTCACCACAGCAAGGAAGCATAGATAGAGCTCCTATACTCCAGTCAGCACAGAACCCAACAACAGTTTCATACAGATTCACCACAAGAAGGAAGCATAGATAGAGCTCCTATACTCCAGGCAGCACAGAACCCAACAACAGTCTTATACAGATTAACCACAGGAAGGAAGCATAGATAGAGCTCCTATACTCCAGTCAGCACAGAACCCAACAACAGTTTTATACAGATTCACCACAAGAAGGAAGCATAGATAGAGCTCCTATACTCCAGGCAGCACAGAACCCAACAACAGTCTTATACAGATTAACCACAGGAAGGAAGCATAGATAGAGCTCCTATACTCCAGACAGCACAGAACCCAACAACAGTCTTATACAGATTCACCACAGGAAGGAAGCATAGATAGAGCTCCTATACTCCAGGCAGCACAGAACCCAACAACAGTCTTATACAGATTCACCACAGGAAGGAAGCATAGATAGAGCTCCTATACTCCAGGCAGCACAGAACCCAACAACAGTCTTATACAGATTGACCACAGGAAGGAAGCATATATAGAGCTCCTATACTCCAGGCAGCACAGAACCCAACAACAGTCTTATAACGATTCATCACAGGAAGGAAGCAGAGATAGAGCTCCTATACTCCAGTCAGCACAGAACCCAACAACAGTTTTATACAGATTCACCACAAGAAGGAAGCATAGATAGAGCTCCTATACTCCAGGCAGCACAGAACCCAACAACAGTCTTATACAGATTCACTACAGAAAGGAAGCAGATATAGAGCTCCTATACTCCAGGCAGCACAGAACCCAACAACAGTTTTATACAGATTCACAACAGGAAGGAAGCATAGATAGAGCTCCTATACTCCAGGCAGCACAGAACCCAACAACAGTCTTATACAGATTCACTACAGGAAGGAAGCATAGATAGAGCTCCTATACTCCAGTCAGCACAGAACCCAACAACAGTCTTATACAGATTCACCACAGGAAGGAAGCATATATAGAGCTCCTATACTCCAGGCAGCACAGAACCCAACAACATTCTTATACAGATTCACCACAGGAAGGAAGCATAGATAGAGCTCCTATACTCCAGGCAGCACAGAACCCAACAACAGTCTTATACAGATTCACCACAGGAAGGAAGCAGAGATAGAGCTCCTATACTCCAGACAGCACAGAACCCAACAACAGTCTTATACAGATTCACCACAGGAAGGAAGAATAGATAGAGCTCCTATACTCCAGGCAGCACAGAACCCAACAACAGTCTTATACAGATTCACCACAGGAAGGAAGCATATATAGAGCTCCTATACTCCAGGCAACACAGAATCCAACAACAGTCTCCAGTTCCGACAAAGTGGTCATTCTGGTAATATCACACATACGGCTATATTTAGTAGTGAAACCTCTCAGCAGTTTCACCAAATTAATCAGCTTCTCTTCTATTGGATTGGGATATATCCTCTATTTACAATGGAAGACAGCTTAGGGGTTTTAGGAAACCTATGGACATAAGCTTATGGGTATAGAAGAGGCATTGTCTGAATCCCGATATACAAGGTGCGTTCAATAATTTCCAGTACTGCTCTGTATCTTTGAAAAAATAAAACAAATAAAAAAACTAATTTTATATTTTTCAAAATATGCCCCTCCTGCCTCAATACACCTGTTCCATCTTTTTTTCCAATTGTCGAAGCAGGAGATAAATCACTTTTTGAGAGGTTCCTCAAGGTTGCCTTCGATTCAGCTTGTATCATATCAACGTTGTCAAATTTCCTTCCTTTTAACTTCATTTTAAATTTAGCATAGAGGAAAAAGTAATTGGGGGCTAATTCGGGTGAATAGGGTGGATGAGAGATCTGTATGGTTGAATGCTTGGCCAAGAACTGCAAAACAACATGGGCTGTGTGCGGCCGCGCATTATCGACGTGAAGTATCCAGTCATTGTTTTGCCATCTTTCAGGTCTTTTAAGGCGCACTGCCTCCTTTAAGCGCCTTATTTTCCCCAAATAAACCTCTTGATTAATTGTACGTCCGAAAGGAATAAATTAATGGTGAACCAAACCATTAATATAAAAAAAATGTAACAAGCAATGTCTTGACTTTGAATTTGGCAAATCTTGCCTTTTTGGGTTTCGGTTCCCCTCTTTCAATCCATTGGCTGGATTGACGTTTGGTTTCCGGGTCATACTGATACACCCATGTCTCATCCCCGGTAATGATTTTTTGCATCCATTCTGGATCGGTCCGAGTCATTTCAACCATGTTTTTGCAGACATCCATTCTAACCTCCTTTTGTTCCTCTGTTAGAATCCGGGGAACAAATTTTGAAGACGTCCAGATCATGTCCAAATCTTTTGTTACTATTTGATGACACAGTCCTACAGATAGTCCAGTCTCTAAAGATAAGTCTTTAATAGAAATTCTTCTGTTAGATTTAATTAATTCCTTTATTTTGAGCTTATTTTCCTCGCAAAGTAATGATCTTGGACCCCAGTATGCTGATTATCGTTTACCTTTTCCCGTCCTTTTTGGAAGCGCGAGAACCATTCAAAAGTTCTTGAACGGGATAAAGCTGCATCGCCAAAAGCTTCTTTAATCAATTCATACGTCTCAGTAGCACTTTTTTTCAATTTAAAACAAAACTTAATGCAGATTCTCTTCTCTTCGAAAATGGCCATTTTAAAATTAGAAATGCGAACCTTACAAGGAAGTTGTTTTGTTCTATTTTTTAATCGGCGCGTGCGCCACGAGACTCGTGCTTTCAGTCAGGTGTGGTCGAATGTCCAATATTTAACTCTGTATACAAATTTTTTCTTTAGCTTTTTTATTTATTTTATTTTTTAACCAGTCCTGGAAATTAATGAACGCACCTTGTACATGCTAAAAGGTACAACTTCCTTAAGTTTTGTCCATGAGTGTATCTTTCAGAGTTATTGTCTTAATCCCGATATACATGCTAAAAGGTACAACTTCCTTAAGTTTTGTCCATGAGTGTATCTTTCAGAGTTATTGTCTCAATCCCGATATACATGCTAAAAGGTACAACTTCCTTAAGTTTTGTCCATGAGTGTATCTTTCAGAGTTATTGTCTGAATCCCGATATACATGCTAAAAGGTACAACTTCCTTAAGTGCTGTCCATGAGTGTATCTTTCAGAGTTATTGTCTGAATCCGATATACATGCTAAAAGGTACAACTTCCTTAAGTGTTGTCCATGAGTGTATCTTTCAGAGTTATTGTCTGAATCCCGATATACATGGTAAAAGGTACAACTTCCTTAAGTTTTGTCCATGAGTGTATCTTTCAGAGTTATTGTCTGAATCCCGATATACATGCTAAAAGGTACAACTTCCTTAAGTGTTGTCCATGAGTGTGATATGTAATTATACGTACCACACGAGACAAGGATATAAATAGCCCATAAAGTACCGGAGTGTCATTTAAGGATGACACTAAATGACACTTTGCTGTCGCTTACTGTCCCATATCTAATCCACACACTCCGTCTCAGACAAAGTTACGAGGACATTCCACTATCTGTTATTGCATCCTATCTGGTTGGATAAAAATTGTGGGGGATTTATTCCATGAACATATCGGTGTCCTTTCTGTTCCAGACTTCGATGCCTACACTCTTCTTGAACATAACCTGTTCGTACTACAATATAATGCGGCTTATGATTGTAGAACGACATTTGAAAATTATCCCGCATGTGTTTCTTTCGAACGAAAAATCGAAATTTATTTTTAAGGAGAAATAACTATTATTTTTAACCTTAGAGATGAAGTATGAAAGGATGAATTGTGAAGAGTAATGATAAACGGAAAAATAAAGTGTCCAGGGATAGTTCCGTTTATCATTACACTTCACAATTCATCCTTTCATACCTTATCCCTAAGGTTAGAAATAATCGTTATTTCTCCTTAAAATAAATTTCGATTTTTCGTTCAAAAGAAACACATGCGGGATAATTTTCAAATGTCGTTCTACAATTATAAGCCGCATTATATTGCTAGGTTGGGGACAATTCTTTCCTTTTTTAAATAAGCATATTGTAGTTTATAAGGTTTTTTATTAAAGACATACACAATAACTATCCCATATATACGGAAAAACATTTATTTTTACTGTAAATCTTAACTGTTTCAATACAAAGATTGAATTCTTTAACACAAAGCAATCTTTGTGCAAGATATCTCTGGCAAAGCTCCATCTATACATATAACATGAAAGGATTTAAAAGCACGAATGTTTCTTTTATATATAATACAGAGTTTGTATTGTGCATAAAAGAAACATTCCTGCTTTTAAATCCTTTTATTTTATATTAAATTCTGTTTTATGAAATATATTTATATGTAAAGGCATTTCACAATTAACATATTCCTAAAGATAGAGGTTGTCTGGCTTTCATATTTCTGTGATTTCGAAAAATCACGTGAGAACGCTTTTGCAACCTTATAACAATTTTTAACGCCTTGCCAAATGCTTTATCTATTTTTCCTAACGAAGATAAAATATTTTTTTTGTTGAAACGTTTAGAAAAAAAACTCTAATTGAACGAAGTGTCTTTTTTTTTCAAATAGATAATTCAAAATAATTTTATTGACATCTTGTCAATACATGTAAAAGTGTACACAGTCTGTGCTGTTATTTTAAATTGATAAATCTATATATTATGAAAAAAGGCATCTCCTTATCGTGCAACTGAAAGTTGATAGCTAGGGCCATCTATCGGAATAAATATCAACTATTTAGTTGATTTTTAATTATTCCAGAATTGGCCAGATACCAGTGTTGGGCATTAAAAAAATATTTTTCAATTAAATTGAAGTGCAATTAACAATTAATTAATTGTTAATTAGAAAAGTGCAATTAACAATTAATTAATTGTTAATTAGAAAAGTGCATTTAACAATTAATTAATTGTTAATTGTAACAATACAATTAACAATTGATTAATTGTTAATTGTGAAAATTACAATTAACAATTAATCAATTGTTAATCTTTAATAAATCATTTTAATTAATATTTGCCCAACACTGCTCAATAGATATCCTGAGATAAAAAGTGTTTTTATTAAATACAACACACCTTTACCATCGTCAGCTGCAGTTGAACGCCTTTTTTCTTTTGCGACAATGACAAATCTGCCAAAGAGTCACAAATTTTCGGACAGCATGTTCGAGAAGAGAGTGGTACTGAAATGCAGTGTTGGGCATTAAAAAAATATTTTTCAATTAAATTGAAGTGCAATTAACAATTAATTAATTGTTAATTGTAAAAATACAATTAACAATTAATCAATTGTTAATCTTTAATAAATCATTTCAATTAATATTTGCCCAACACTGCCAGATACATACTCTTGTTTAATCAAGAAAAGCTAACCACGTAGTACGCGTTTCGGGCTGTTGGCCCTCATCAGCGTGGTGTAAGCTGTACCTCAACGACCAAAAAACTGGTCTTTCAGGCATCTTGAAAAATCATGAAACGGGTAGTTAAGGCCAGAATTGTGTGAGAACGCGACACAATGTGAAAAAATAGTATAAATCTGATATTGTACTTGATTTATTCCGATAGATGGCGCAAGCCATCAGTAACTTTAGTTACACGATAAAGAGATGCATTTTTTATAATAAAATATATAGTTAGAGTTTTTTATTGTAGTTAATGAAAAAGATAAAAGGGTTCGAGACCAATGAAACACCCTGTAAATATATACATGTTACTATGTACAATGTACATGGCGTCACCGCTGCAGAGTTAGGTGGAAATTCACCAGCGGTTCCTTCCTAGATCGCGTGTTTCACCGCTGAGGAGATGGCGTGGTCTTTGAGATAAACTTATCCAGGAATGTATTTATAAGTAGATTGTGGTAGGAAATGTTTTCAACCAAATATTATGATGAACCATGATTATCTAAATATATATTTATATATAGATGGAAATTTTGCCTGGAGGATATTGATCTAAAGAGATAAAGGTCGCCTCTCCCGTCAAAATAGACGTCAAAACCTGACGCCATCTATTGACCGTCGCCGCAAACTAGCGGCCTCGGGGCGGGAACAAGCCCTAAGCTTACGAGAAATGGCCGCCTCTGACATGAGGAACAGACACCATGTACAGCCACTCCTCACATGGAGTACATCCTGTATCCCTGGAGTCCTTACAGGGTACTATCAGCATGGCTGTGTGAAGTAGAATGTCATTAAGACTGGGACTCAGTAGCAGGCCACTGACTTAGCTCCAATATGTAATGTCTGACATGAGGAACAGACACCATGTACAGCCAACATGGAGTACATCCTGTATCCCTGGAACCTTACAGGGTACTATCAGCATGACTGGGTGAAGTAAAATGTCATTAAGACTGGGACTCAGTAGCAGGCCACTGACTTAGCTCCAATATGTAATGTCTGACATGAGGAACAGACACCATGTACAGCCAACATGGAGTACATCCTGTATCCCTGGAGTCCTTACAGGGTACTATCAGCATGACTGGGTGAAGTAAAATGTCATTAAGACTGGGACTCAGTAGCAGGCCACTGACTTAGCTCCAATATGTAATGTCTGACATGAGGAACAGACACCATGTTCAGCCACTCCTAACATGGAGTACATCCTGTATCCCTGGAGACCTTACAGGGAACTATCAGCATGGCCAGCTGAGCCCAGGTTGTTTAGTGAGCTTGTTACTGCTCCCCCTACTCCTTTTTCATCCGCGCTTGGGACCGGCAAAGGCGGAGTTCCTGAACTTTTTTAAAAAGTTAATGAGACAGGGAGAAGTGGCTCCTTGTTTAATGGCCTGTTCCACTTAAGACACCAGCTGGAGGTAAGATGATCTTAAAATAGATTGTCTTTCTTGTCTCATCCTCTCTTGGATATTGGTGTTTTAGATACAATGTAATACACACGTCCTCTGTATACAGGAAAATGAAACCACCAAAGAACGATTTGTTATTTTCCCATGAAACAAACCTTCTAATGTTTTTAAATGATATAAATAAATATATTTAAAGAGATTTTTCATATCAGTGATAAACCAGCCGTTTCGCCAGTTTAATCTACCAAGTTCACCATTTGTATATATACTTATATAAAAACCTGGATCTGTTGAAGAAAATGAAACAACTTTTTTTTTCAAAATATTTCAAGGGATTTTTATATTTTTTATTAATTTATTGGAGAACAAACTTCAAAGAGAGTTATTGTCTCAATCCCGATATACATACTAAAAGGTACAACTTCCTTAAGTGTTGTCCATGAGTGTATCTTTCAGAGTTATTGTCTGAATCCCGATATACAAGCTAAAAGGTACAACTTCCTTAAGTGTTGTCCATGAGTGTATCTTTCAGAGTTATTGTCTGAATCCCGATATACATGCTAAAAGATACAACTTCCTTAATTTTTTTCCATGAGTGTATTTTTCTGAGTTATTGTCTGAATCCTGATATACATGCTAAAAGATACAACTTCCTTAAGTTTTGTCCATGAGTGTATATTTCAGAGTTATTGTCTGAATCCCGATATACATGCTAAAAGGTACAACTTCCTTAAGTTTTGTCCATGAGTGTATCTTTCAGAGTTATTGTCTGAATCCCGATATACATGCTAAAAGGTACAACTTCCTGAAGTTTTTCCATGAGTGTATCTTTCAGAGTTATTGTCTGAATCCCGATATACATGCTAAAAGGTACAACTTCCTTAAGTGTTGTCCGTGATTGTATATCTCAGAGTTATTGTCTGAATCCCGATATACATGCTAAAAGGTACAACTTCCTTAAGTGTTGTCCATGAGTGTATATTTCAGAGTTATTGTCTGAATCCCGATATACATGCTAAAAGGTACAACTTCCTTAAGTTTTGTCCATGAGTGTATCTTTCAGAGATATTGTCTGAATCCCGATATACATGCTAAAATGTACAACTTACTTAAGTTTTGTCCATGAGTGTATCTTTCAGAGTTATTGTCTGAATCCCGATATACATGCTAAAAGGTACAACTTCCTTAAGTTTTGTCCATGAGTGTATCTTTCAGAGTTATTGTCTGAATCCCGATATACATGCTAAAAGGTACAACTTCCTTAAGTTTTGTCCATGAGTGTATCTTTCAGAGTTATTGTCTGAATCCCGATATACATGCTGAAAGGTACAACTTACTTAAGTTTTGTCCATGAGTGTATCTTTCAGAATTATTGTTTGAATCCCGATATACATGCTAAAAGGTACAATTTCCTTAAGTTTTGTCCATGAGTCTCACAACAAGAACTCTGCTTTTTATTGAAATATAAATAATTTTGAGTTAATTTATTCAAAATAATACCGAAAATATATTGTATAAAGTCAAGATTGTAATAAAGTGTTTTGTAATAATTCTATTTGGGAAGATATCTTGAACAAACATAGGAGATGGAATAAGTCTTTGTCAAATTGTAAACGTTCCATTTGATCACGAGTGCAAACAAACAGATGATATTGACTCTCGATAAAATTCTGAAAGTGGGTTTTTATAGAAAAGTTATTCGTGAAAATTTCATTTCTAAAATATACACTTACGATAAAAAAAATCAATTTATTTGGTCCACACTTACACACTAAATAGATATAATACAATATAATATGGCTTATGATTGTTGAAATGATATCTGACAATTATCCCGCATGTGTTTCTTTTCAACGAAAAATCTAAATTTATTTTAAGGAGAAAAACAATTATATCTAACCTTAGGGATGAAGTATGAAAGGATGAATTGTGAAGAGTAATGATAAACGTAACCATCCCTGGACACTTTATTTTTCCGTTTATCATTACACTTCACAATTCACCATTACATATTTCATCCCTAAGGTTAGAAATAATCGTTATTTCTCCTTAAAACAAAAAAGCCTTTATTTAGGGTCACTGACCCTATACAGGATTCACCAGAGGTATGCATAAGAACAAAGCAGTGAGACAAAGGAAACAACGATATAGACAGAAGAAAAAGAAATTCTCCTTAAAATAAATTTAGATTTTTCGTTCAAAAGAAACACATGCGGGATAATTTTCAAATGTAGTACTACTAAATAGATATAAGCAACAATTAATGGAAAAAAAGAAAACAAACCATTCATAGGTATAGAAATAAGAAAAACAAAACATTTTTGGCGATTTGACACAATCCAATTACATTAATAGGAATTAATTAAAAAGACATATATTGGATCAAAATATCATTTATTTTACCAATATTTCAGTTGGCTGAACGCCAACCTTTATCAAGGTATTATAACATATTAATGTGTGTCAACAACAAACAAAGCGCCACATAAGGTCAATAGAATTAAGTTTGTTGTTGACACAGATGTTATAATACTTTGATAAAGGTTCAGCCAACTGAAATATTGGTAAAATAAATGATATTTTGATCCAATATATGTCTTTTTATTTAAAGATTTATTTATAGATTGCTCTATTTTTTCTAAATTATCAAGATTTTAAGAAGTTTTGGTTTCCAGGAATCTAATGGGTTTGTGAAAAAAAAACATAACATATTAAGGTTAACAGGACAATAACCTATGTAGAGATAAACATAAATCATATAGCTTTATAAACAGCCAGAAAAACATAGATATTGTTTAAAAAACAGTACAAATATGATATTGTACTGGGACAAGGTGCATAAATTATTAAAAAAGACATCTCCTTATTGTGTAACTGAAAGTTGATGATGGCTTGCGCCATCTATCGGAATAAATATCAACTATTTATTGATTTTTTAAATTATTCCAGAATTAATCAAGAATGTGTAATTTTGTCCAATTCTGGAATAATTAAAAAATCAACGAGAATAGTTGATATATATTCCGATAGATGGCGCAAGCCATCAGCAAATTTCAGTTGCACGATAAGGAGATGCCTTTTTTCATAATAGATATTGGTGTAACGTGATTTTACGTCCATGAGTGTATATTCCATTGTCTTCGAAAAATAAGAAAAATGTTTATTTGACTACTCTGTGAAAAAGGTTTATTTTAAAATGTATTATATATAGTAAGTGTATTAAAAAGTGAAAGATGTATGAGCTTATGATTTTGCTTTGTTTTTAAAATGAAGCGATGTTGGTTCCATATGTTTGAATTGAATATTACACATAAACACAAAGCCTTTATTAGGGACTTGCCCCATACAGATTCTCCCAATTGGGTAAGGTAACAATCATCTTGTGTTATTTACATAGGTAGTAAGATAGAAATTGAACTGGCTTTACTCTTCATCTCAAAGTCATTCACTTGTTGACTGGTCCTTACATAATGATGATCTAAAAAATTTATACAACAACAACAAAAAGCCTTTATTTATGGTTACTGACCCTATACAGGATTCACCAGAGGTATTCATAAGAACAAATCAGTGAGACAAAGGAAACAACGATATAGACAGAAGAAAAAGAAAAAAAAAACAAGAAAGAGAAAGAGGGAAGCAAGAAAAACAACACAAAAAGAGTAGCAGTAAGAAAGTGAGGAGTGAGTGTCACTTGGCCTTCTTCTGAGATATGGACTTGTGGAAACCATAAAACGCCGTAGCAATATACTTATTCTGGGTCATATTGTCAATTATTGATGGAAGTGAAGCACAGAGTTGCCCAGTTTTGAGCATAAGTGTTCTTCTTTCTTCTTTCAGAGCAGAGCAATCAAAAATATAGTGAGTGATAAAAATTTATAATAGGCTCTTGAATTAGATTTGTTTGCTGATGTTTTTGAAAGTGTAGGGTGAAATGTTGGTACATTTAATTTGTTGATATGGGGCCTTCCTCTCTGTATCAAGGGCTGTACAATTAAGCAGGTAATGGGGGAGTTCTTCAGTAATTTCCTTATCACATAGTGTACATATTAAGTTTTTGGCCTCAAACGTTAGAACGTGGTGTGAATATTACACCTTAGTTCTATATATTTTATTGCTTAAAAAAGAACACAGCAAAACAAAAATTAAACTACAATATATTGCAAATTATTTGATAACTAACTAAGAAAAAACAATAATAAAAATGATGATGATAAAATAATTGAATATGTCTGCCAGAAAAATGCTTCTATGAATTAAAAATAAGATTAATCACAAAATTGACATATAAACTTTAAACAGCAAGCTTTCGAGTTTAATACCTTTTCAATAGGCATTTCATTGAATCAAAATTCGAAACTATTTTAAACGCGTGTGTGTGTAAGATTCTTTTTGAAATTAAACAATTTCTACTGCCCTTACTGCAATGGAAAAATTAATGGGAGGGCCTGACTCATCAGTGGTGAACCCTCCCAACGGTTTCGCCAGTTTAATCTACCATACCGCTGTTATATTGTATTTTTGGAACTTCCTTTTATAGTGATACTGTTGGTAGACTCTTGGAATGGGTATTTTAGAAGATCTATGGACATAAGCTTTGAGGACAGTAGAATTACATACAATTATAAATATACTAGACGAATGGCCCGGGCAACGCCCGGGTTTTACCCGAGTGCGAATATATTTTAAAAACGTTGTCTTGGGTGGTCGCTATAGACAGGGTGGTCTGTATAGACAGGTGTATGTATCACACAGCTGATAACAGGGTTGTCTAGAGTGGCCGCTATAGACAGGGTGGTCTGTATAGACAGGTGTATGTATCACACTGCTGATAACAGGGTTGCCTAAAGTGCCCGCTATAGACAGGGTGGTCTGTATAGACAGGTGAATGTAACACACTGATGATAACAGGGTTGCCTAAAGTGACCGCTATAGACAGGGTGGACTGTATAGACAGGTGGATGTATCACACAGCTGATAACAGGGTTGTCTAGAGTGGCCGCTATAGACAGGTGTATGTATCACACAGCTGATAACAGGGTTGTCTAGAGGGGGGCAGGGAGGACACGTGTTCGCCGGCAGCCAATGGGCGCGCATTCTATCCGTGAGCTTCAGACAGAATAAGGCAATTATATATATAGATAATATGCTTCGAGCAATCGCTCTTCCGCAATGTTTAATTTCAAAAAGAATCATACGCCTTTAAAATAGTTTCGAATTTTGATAACAGATGGCGCGCTAGTGTATCATATTTCATTGAGTGTATATAGAGAAGATTGATAAGGTTTTATAAGTTTTATTTTTGGTGACATTTTTAACCATATGTGACAGTCTTTAACTATCAACTGCAGGTGTTCGCCTGCTTGTTCCATTAACTTCTGGTTCATTATGGACAGAATTACTTCTGAGTTTTTAATTGACTTCATTAGCATTAATTGAGCAGATTATGGCAGGCACTTTTAGGAAAGTATCTTTCAAGTTATATTTTCTTTTAATACTTGGATAAATTTGATGTAGTTTTACTTCTAGGGAGTTTTTTTCAGTTGGCAAGAGAGCTAAGATGAGTGTTTTTTATATTATACCAAGTACATATGGTACAGGCCATGATAATCATGGTGGTAGTTAGCGACTGTCTTTTACTGTAAGTACACCACATGTCTACATATGGTACAGGCCATGATAATCCTGGTGGGTAGTAAGCGACTGTCTTTTACTGTAAGTACACCACATGTCTACATATGGTACAGGCCATGATAATCCTGGTGGGTAGTTAGCGACTGTCTTTTACTGTAAGCACACCACATGTCTACACCGACCGTGCGGCCACGCGTCGCGCGAGCTCCGTGATTCTCGCCTCTGGCGAGCGGAAAAATGTCGCAGCAAGCGACAAATTTGGTATGGGCTGGAAGCCCGTCAAAAGCCGAGCAAGGGCCTGTAAGGCACGGCTTGAAAGCACAACCATGTGCAGAAATATCTGCAAACCAAGATCCGCAGAACAAAAGTCCAATAGTTTTGACTAAAAATCAACACTATGCAAATTTGCCCGCCGGCAGCCAGGATGCAAATTCTGCCGCGCCGGTCGACCTTGCGGCTATTCCAACTTCTAACGCCGCTGCTCAAGTCCGGAGAAACTGGGCTGACATCACAGATGAGGTGAATCCTGGAGCTGAGGAAGGATTTACCCTCGTCCAGGGTAGGAAGAGGCGCCGTGGCTCGGCAGATTCGCCTACGGCCGCTGCACCATCCTCCAACAGCGGTGGCGCCAGGAGCAGTCGCCGATTGCATTCATCGGCTCGATCGGTACCCCGGGCACAGGAGATCCCGAAAACCAGGACCCATATCACAGAGGCCCGGGCGAGGCAGGCGTCCTCCTCCGAGGAGCACTGCGTCTACCTGGAACACGGCCCCGAGCTAAAGCCCTTCCACTACCTGAGGGCGCTGGACAGGCTGCTTGGAGGAACCGCCGGAATTATCCAGATCTCCAAGGTAAACGGCCACCAACTCCTGGGACTGGCCAACAGGGGCCTCGCCGAGCGCCTCATTAACAACGGCCTTGAGGTTGAGGGCACTCTCCTCAGGGCGTTTCCTTTCCGTAAAAGAGCGAAAAGGATAACGGTGAGCAACCTCCCCTTCTTCGTGGAGGACTCAGCCATCATCAACGCCCTTAGGCCCTTTGGGCGCATCACATCCATCGCGCCCAAAATGATGAAGGCCGGCCCGTACACCTACACCGACGGTCGCCGCGAGGCGTTCATCGTCCTTCACGAAGGAATGACAACCGAGAGGCTCCCCACCCGCCTCGACATCACCATCAAAGGCGAGGCCTGGCCCGCTTATCTCTCTACCGGCATCAAGTGTTCCAGATGCCACGGTCAGGGGCACCGCAGGGCCAACTGCCCCCTGCTTGCAGGGCTGGCCAACAACACCAGAACGGCCCCACCGACCACTCCTGCTGGCGTCCCACCACCGACCACCCCTGCACCGCCTCAGCGGTCAGCAGCCCAGCCTCCTGCGCCGACACCCTCCAATCCAGCCATGGAGGTTTGCAGCGCTCCTCCCGTGGCCCGAGCTACGCTCCACTCATCCGCACCTCGGCCATCTCCACCAGCGGCCCCAGCCTTTCCTATGGAGGAAACGCCTCCTGCCCCTCCACCAGTGACCCCTGCTCCGTCCCTGCGAACACCTGGGAGTCGCGAGCCTGCGGCCCCAACACCGGACGTGGAGATGTCCATCGTGGAGGAGACCTTTGCGTCCTCCACGTCATCGGCAAAAAACGCAACGAGAGTCGACCTCGATGCGTTCATCGAGAAGCACCCCAGCGTGTCCTTCGCTGAGACGGACGCCCTTGGTCTTGGGCGGGAGGAGGTCCTGGACCTCCTCTCCTCGAGGACCAAAACGCAGAGGAGTGTACCCCTCCTGCCGCCTTCGCAGTGCGACTCCCTCGCCGGACTTATCAAGCAAATCTTAGATCTGAGGCCCGGAGCAGCCAGCAACCTCTACAAAGTCCTCGGGCAAGTCAAAGCTGAGCTGAGGACAACACCAGCTGCAGTGCCTCCAACTCCCCCACTGCCTGCGCCTCGGCCCGCTGAGCCTATGCTGCCCACTACCCACAGGGAGGAACTGACACCTCCTTTGATGACACCTCCGCCGCCCGCCCCGACGGACATGGAGGAGGACGATCCGATAACGGAGGAGGAGCGCTGTGCACCCCCACCGCCTGCGCCTCGGCTCGCTGGGCCAATACCACCCGTCCCCCATGGGGACACGACGACACCGGCCATGACGACACCTCCGCCTCCACTGTCCTTGGACAGGCGCTGGAAGATGACAGGAGACTTAATTCACGAATTGAGTCGTGAAATCGACTTGGAGCACACGTTCCAATCGCAAGTCGACATGGATGACATCGTGAGAGCAGTCCTGTACCCCGGGGATAGGGAGCCCTTCATCAAGCGCCTACCCACTCGGGATAGGTACATCCTCAGTGGATTCATCAACACCGCCATCTGGCGCGCTCGGGACGGCGATCCCTCTATGCTTGAGAGTATGTCCGAACTCAGGAAGTTATTGCCTGATTGAGTCCAGACGACCCTCGGTGAGGACACCGCCTTTGAAAAATTGTAGCTCTTCCTACTTAGCTCTTAGGAGTTTGCCGGTTGTCTAAGATGACAATAAATATTATTTAATTGTCAATTGTCACATGTCTACATATGTTACAGGCCATGATAATCCTGGTGGGTAGTTAGCGACTGTCTTTTACTGTAAGTACACCACATGTCTACTTATGGTACAGGCCATGATAATCCTGGTGGATAGTTAGCGACTGCTTTTACTGTAAGTACACCACATGTCTACATATGGTACAGGCCATGATAATCCTGGTGGGTAGTTAGCGACTGTCTTTTACTGTAAGTACACCACATGTCTACACTCGGCCGTGCGGCCACGCGTCGCGCGAGCTCCTGAGTTTTTCGCCTCTGGCGGGCGAAAGGTGTCGCGGATGGCGACAAATTTCATACGGGCTGAAAGCCCGTCAAAAGCCGAGCAAGGGCCTGTAAGGCACGGCTTGAAAGCACAACCATGTGCAGAAATATCTGCAAACCAAGATCTGCAGAACAAAAATCCAATAGTTTTGACTAAAAATCAACACTATGCAAATTTGCCCGCCGGCAGCCAGGATGCAAATTCTGCCGCGCCGGTCGACCTTGCGGCTATTCCAACTTCTAACGCCGCTGCTCAAGTCCGGAGAAACTGGGCTGACATTACAGAAGAGGTGAATCCTGGAGCTGAGGAAGGATTTACCCTCGTCCAGGGTAGGAAGAGGCGCCGTGGCTCGGCAGATTCGCCTACGGCGGCTGCACCATCCTCCAATCCCGGAGGCTCTAGGACCATTCGCCGACCTCAACCATCGGCGCATTCGGTGCCGCGGGCGCAGGAGATCCCGACAACCAGGGCCCACATCGCGGAGGCCCGGGCGCGGCAGGCGTCCTCTGCTGAGGAGCACTGCGTCTACCTGGAACACGGCCCCGAACTGCAGCCCTTCCATTACCTGAGGGCGCTGGACAGGCTACTTGGAGGAACCGCCGGAGTCGTCCAAGTCTCCAAGGTAAACGGCCACCAACTCCTGGGGCTGGCCAACAGAGGCCTCGCCGAGCGCCTCATTAACAACGGCCTTGAGGTTGAGGGCACTCTCCTCAGGGCTTTCCCTTTCCGCAAAAGAGCGGAGAGGATAACGGTGGGCAACCTCCCCTTCTTCGTGGAGGACGCAGCCATCATCAAGGCCCTTGGGCCCTATGGGCGCATTACATCCATCGCGCCCAAAATGATGAAGGCCGGCCCATACACCTACACCGACGGCCGCCGTGAGGCGTTCATCGTCCTCCACGAGGGAGTGACCACCGAGAGGCTCCCCACCCGCCTCAACATCACCATCAAAGGCGAGGCCTGGCCCGCTTACCTGTCCTCCGGCATTAAATGCTCCAGATGCCACGGGCAGGGGCACCGCAGGGCCAACTGTCCCCTGCTTGCAGGGCGAACCACCGCTCCTGGACCGGCCACACCAACCTCTCCAACCAGCGTCCCACCAGCGACTGCGCCTAGGCTGCCTCAACAACCATCTACCCAGCCTCCACCTCCGGCATCCCCCAGCCCAACCATGGAGGTCTCCGACGTGCCTCCCACAAGCCGAGCTGCGCTCCATCCACCTGCAGCACTCCGGCAATCACCACCTGCGCCTTCGGCCTTACCTGCGGAGGATGCGTCTCCTGCCCCTCCACCAGTGACCCCTGCTCCGTCCCTTCGAACACCTGGGAGTCGCGAGCCTGCAGCCCCAACACCGGACGTGGAGATGTCCATCGTGGAGGAGACCTCTGCGTTCTCCACGTCATCGGCAAAGAACGCAACGAGAGTCGACCTCGATGCGTTCATCGAGAAGCACCCCAGCGTGTCCTTCGCTGGGACGGACGCCCTTGGTCTTGGGCGGGAGGAGGTCTTAGACCTCCTCTCCTCGAGGACCAAGGCGCAGAGGAAAGGACCCCTCCTGTCGCCTCCGCAGTGCGACGCCCTCGCCGGCCTGATTAGGCAAATATTGGATCTGAGGCCCGGAGCAGCCAGCAACCTCTACAAAGTCCTCGGGCAAGTCAAAGCTGAGCTGAGGACAACACCAGCTGCAGTGCCTCCAACACCCCCACTGCCTGCGCCTCGGCCCGCTGAGCCTATGCTGCCCACTACCCACAGGGAGGAACTGACACCTCCTTCGATGACACCTCCGCCCCCCGCCCCGACGGACATGGAGGAGGACAATCCAATGACGGAGGAAGCACTGCCTGCGCCTCGGCCTGCCAAGCCGGCGCCGCCCGCTCCCCATAAGGAGGATTCATTTACAGCCATGATAACACCACCGCCTCCACTACCTGCCCCGATGAAGCAGAAGGATCTGATGCCGGACATAGATACAATATTCAACGAAATGATCGTTGAACCTGGCTCAAGGCCCATGTTAGAATCGGGGATTGACCTGGATGACGTTATGTTCGCGGTTCTATACCCCGAAGAGTATCACCTCGAAATTCCGTCTGAGAAGAGGAACATTCTCGCGGGCTTTCTTGACGCTGCTATCGTGCGAACGCGGAACAGCCATCCCACTATTTGCAGGAAAATATTCAACCTTAAGCTGGCTCTGGGCTCCTGACGGTCCAGACAACTGTAAATATTTCTTGTTAACTGTGTAATCGTTGACTAAATAGTCAATAAAACTTGTTTTCATTGTCATTGTCACATGTCTACATATGTTACAGGCCATGATAATCCTGGTGGGTAGTTAGCGACTGTCTTTTACTGTAAGTACACCACATGTCTACATATGGTACAGGCCATGATAATCCTGGTGGGTAGTTAGCGACTTTCTTTTACTGTAAGTACACCATATGTCTACATATGTTACAGGCCATGATAATCCTGGTGGGTAGTTAGCGACTGTCTTTTACTGTAAGTACACCACATGTCTACATATGGTACAGGCCATGATAATCCTGGTGGGTAGTTAGCGACTGTTTTTACTGTAAGTACACCACATGTCTACATTCGGCCGTGCGGCCACGCGTCGCGCGAGCTCCGGGATTTTCGCCTCTGGCGAGCTATGATATGTCATTAGACATGCCAAATTCGGCATCACCAGGGAGCTCAGAATCTGCTGATCAAATGCCTGGAAGGCACGGCATCGAAGCGCTGCCCTGTGCAGAGAAATCTGCAATTTTCAATTCGCAGAGAAATATCTCGAATATTCAAGAAAAAATTGAAACTTATGCAAATTCGCCCGCCGGCGAGAGAAATGTAAATTCGACCGCGCAATTCAACTTGGCGGCTATCTCTTCTTCCAACCGCGGTGTCGATGCCCAAAGAAACTGGGCAGACTATGCCGAGGACGTGAATTCTGAGGAGGATGACAGCTTCACAGTCGTAAAAGGCAGGAAGAGGCGCCGCGACTCGCCGGATCTGCCTGCCATCGCCGCGCAGTCTAACAGCGCTGGCACTTCTCGCCGACAGCGACCGTCGACAGGACGGATGCCCCAGGTCCAGGAGATCAGGACCACGAGGGCACAGGTCATGGAGGCCAGGGCTCGCCAGGCGTCCTGCACCGAGGAGCAGGGCTGTTTCTTCGAGTACTGCCCAGAATACCAGACCTAGCAGTACATGAAAGCTATAGAAAAGGTGGTCGGAAGCACAAGAAACATTGTCCAGTTCACTAAGGTGAACGGGCAATACTTGGTCGGACTCGCCAACAGATCCCTGGCGGAGCGCCTAGTTCGAGAGGGCCTCGAGATCGAGGGAACCCTTCTCAAGACCTTCCCCTTTAGGAGGAATTCAATAAGAATAACGATTGGGAACCTCCCCTTCTTTGTGGGAGACGCCGCCGTCATGGATGCCCTCTCCAGATACGGCCGTATCACTTCCATCGCCCCCAAACAACTAAGAGTCGGCGAATTTGATTTCACCGACAGCCGCCGGGAGGCCTTTATTCTCCTCCATGACGGCATAACCGTCGAAATGCTCCCCGCTCGATTCGTAATAAAGATCAAGGGCGAGACCTGGCCAGCATTCCTAACATTCGGAATAAAGTGCTCTAAATGCCGTGGCCAGGGTCACAGAAGAGCCAACTGCCCCCAACTCCATGGGCGACCCACCACCTCCAGACGGGCTTCACCGCCCCCTTCCACCAGCCTCCCACCCTCAACTGCGCCTGGGCTACCTAGGCGGACTTCGGCCGCGCCTCCTGCGCCAGCGCCTCCCAGTCCAGCCATGGAGGTTTGCAGCGCTCCTCCCGTGGCCCGAGCTGTGCTCCATCCATCCGCACCTCGGCCATCTTCACTAGCGGCCCCAGCCTTACCCATGGAGGAGACGCCTTCTGCCCCTCCACCTGTGACCCCTGCTCCGTCCCTGCAGGCGCCTGAGGTTCCCGTAGGCCCTCGCCCAGCCAAGTCACAACATCCAGAGCCGACGCCTCCCGCTCGGCCAGACTTCGTTGCCCCGCGTGACCCTCTGCCCACCCAGGAGACCCTCGGGCCTACAGCCCCAACACCGGACGTGGAGATGTCCATCGTGGAGGAGACCTCTGCGTCCTCCACGTCAGCGGCAAAGAACGCAACAAGAGTCGACCTCAATGCGTTCATCGAGGGGCACCCCAGCGTGTCCTTCGCTGAGACGGACGCCTTTGGTCTTGGGCGGGAGGAGGTCCTGGACCTCCTCTCCTCGAGGACCAAGGCGCAGAGGAAAGGACCCCTCCTGTCGCCTCCGCAGTGCGACGCCCTCGTCGGCCTGATCGGGCAAATCTTGGATCTGAGGCCCGGAGCAGCCAGCAACCTTTACAAAGTCCTCGGACAAGTCAAAGCTGAGCTCAGGACAACACCAGCAGTGCCTCCAACACCTCCACTGCCTGCGCCTCGGCCTGCTGAGCCGACGCCGCCCGCTCCCCAGAGGAGGGAGTCGGCGCCGGCCATGGCGGCACCTCCGCCTCCGCCGTCTGCCCATGCGAAGGATGATCCGGTGCCGGACCGTTGGAAGGTGTTGAAGGTTAGAATAAAAGAATCAATGCGAGGACCCTTCTCGAATTTCGTGCTCGATACGTCGATCTACGTGAGCGAAATCGTGGAGGCGGTCCAATGCCCTGAGAAGAGGGAGAGCTTCCTCGCATACCCTTCGCCGAGGCAGAAAATCCTTCTCGCCCAATTTCTGGAAGCGGTAATCGAGCATATTCAGGACATGGATCCCTCTATTCGCCGGGGATTGTCTGAGATCAGAGCCGCCTTGCCATCTTGATTGTTACAGACCCTCTCTTAGGGTACCCCCTGTTGTAAAATTGTACTTTTGATGTAATTAACTCTCCGGAGTGTACAGGTTGACCAATTAGTCAATAAATTTATTTTAATTGTCAATTGTCACATGTCTACATATGTAGAAATAATTTCGACTTTTGAACTTACAAGTATGTCACAAGAACCCCGTTTAGTTACATGTACTCAATATAGAAAAGTTGAATTTTACAAAATATCAGTGTCCATTTTAAATAAAATTATTTGAAAAAAAAAAAAAGTTGACCAGGCGGGATTCGAACCCCTGTCGTTTCGGTTGGGAGTTGAAGGTTTATACCACTACACCACCGGCCTCTACTAGCAGTTACAGCGGTGAGTAGGTTCCGCGGTGACAACAGGTGACCAGTCGAGCTAATTACAACCTGTCACCATGGCAACGTAGGGATTACCTCTGACCCCATATAAATGATAAATGGACTCACGCTGTCGACCCCTGTCCCTTCACGTTCGCCAGACATTACTCCAGCCAGCTCCTAGCGATTATTTTAACCAATTACATCAACCATAGTTAGTTTAAAATAACGTTATACAATGTAAGATATTCCATTAACAGAGAACATGACAATAAAGTATAAAAATATAAACAATAACAATGCGTTTCTTTATTCATTCAAAGTACAAGCTTTCGTATCCATAAATAAAGTTTGAAATGAAGGCGATAAAAACGTGGTGATTTTATTTTAATGGTAAAAAAACAAGCTTTCAGGCAAAAATGCCCTTCTTCAGGTTACAACTTGGCAATATTTTAAAACTATGGACATGAAAGATAGCCCAATACAGTAGGTAAATAGTTCAGCTGGGGGGATTGGCGAGGTAAAACACGGAGTATTGGGGTGGGAGGTCGATTTTTCGGTTGAAACTGGGCGTGCAGTGCGAGATCAAAGATTCAGGGACTAGGCGCTGATACTTGTTCCCGACGCCCTTGCAAACGCATACAGCGCTGTCCAAATTGAACGAGTGGCGAAATTCTGTGATGTGTTGGCATAAGAGAGACTTGCGGTCGTTGGTGCGTATGTTGCGGCTGTGTTCAGATAACCTGGTGCGGATAGATCGACCGGTTTCTCCGATGTAACACTGTTCACAATCGAGACAGGGAATTTTGTAAATAAATAAATGAATAAAGATTGTATAAATAAATATTTTATTTATACTTTATTTATATAAAAAAACTTGCGCTTTTCACAAATAAAGAAAGGCATTTCTACTGTTTAAATACCCATGTTATAAAATGTATAAATATTTTTAAACTTGTGTGCGTATTTTAAAGACAATTCCATCTATATTTTTTCTATATATAGGAAAGTATAAAGTCTTTAATGTCGTCTATTTATTTTGAATGAAACAGAGGAAAATATAATTTATATTTCATCATAAAACAAACACTAAATAAATATGCAAAATAGTTAACGAGCAAATTAAAAAAATATGTAAATAATAAACAAGATATAAATAGTATAAATTCAAAACTGTTATAGACGTGTATGATTCTTTTTAAAAATAAAACAATATCTATTGTATTTACTGCAATGGAAAAAATGAATGGTAGGGCCTGGATCATCAGTGGTGAACCCTCCCAGCGGTTTCGCCAGTTTAATCTACCATACCACTGTTATATTGCATTTTTAGAACTTCCTTTTATAGTGATACTGTTGCTAGACTCTTGGAATGGGTATTTTAGATGAACTATGGACATAAGCTTTGAGGACAGTAGAATTACATATAATTATAAATATATAATATGCTTCGAGCAATCGCTCTTCCACAAATATCAAATTGAGTCTTTTATTTGAACAATTATATTATGATGCATTAGAGCGCCATCTGTTATCAAAATTCAAACTATTATAGACACGTATGATTCTTTTAAAAATAAAACAATTCCTACTGTCCTTATTGCAATGGAAAAAAATCATGGTAGGGCCTGGCTCATCAGTGGTGAACCTTCTCAGCGGTTTCGCCAGTTTACCAATGATACAAATGGTAGATTTCACTGTATTGTAACCATTTATGACGCGGTAAGTTACAGGTACTGTGTTGGTAACAGATGGCTGGTGTCGGGGACCATCTCTGTCATCACTCGGACTTCCCTCTACCGCTACAGGGACCATCTCAAGGGACTGTAAGTTTCTTTCTAGATCTTTCTATAATGATACATTAGCACGCCATCTGTTATCAAAATTTGAAACTATTATAAACACATATGATTCTTTTTTTGGTCGTTGAGATACAGCTTGCACCACGCTGATGAGGGCCAACAGCCTGAAACGCGTCTGTGGTTAGCTTTTCTTGATTAATCAAGAATGGGTATTTGGCCAATTCTGGAATAATTAGAAATCAAAGAGAATAGTTGATATTTATTCCGATAGATGTCGCAAGCCATCAGCAACTTTCATTTGCACGATAAGGAGATGCCTTTCTCTTAACATATGATTCTAGTTAAAAAAATTAGACAATTTCTACTGTCCTTTACTACAATCTTTTTATACAACATACATGACTATGGAAAAAATAGTACAAATGTGATATTTCACTGGGATAAGATGCATAAATTATGAAAAAAGACATCTCCTTATTGTGTAACTGAAAGTTTTTGATGGCTTGCGCCATCTATCGGTTGAATAGTTGATATTTATTCCGAAAGATGACGAAAACCATCAACAACTTTTAGTTTCACGATTTCACGATAAGGAAATGCCTTTTTTTAATGACTATATATATTGTTTTGTTTTTTTTTTCGATTTATTTTTTATTGCCTTTTTTTTACCACCATTTTTTTTTATTATAACACTTTCATTTTGTCTTGAAAACTTGGCAATCACTTGTAAACCTGAAACTGTACCGTGAAAGGTTTTTTTTTTAATCAGCTACTTTGAAAAATTCTGTGAAATAAAAAAATATTCATTTTGACTGTTGAAAAAAACATTAATGAATATATATCATTAATATATTCTCTCTACGATAGGCAAATTTACTATGGACACAGATCCTTCATCACACACAGCACAGAACATATTATGGATCAAATACAGAAAGTGTTCCATTTTTTAAACAACCATTTTAGTTTATATAAAAGGGCGTTCCTGGATCTGTAAAGAAAAAAAAACAATTTTTTTATTTTTAAAATATTTCGAGAGATTGCTCCCTCTTTATCAATTTATTGCACAGTGAATTTAATTTACAAATTATTGTAGATCACATGAAAACAACTTTGTCATTGGTCAAAAACAATTATTGATAATAATACATAAAAAAATAAAATAATAATAATACAATAAAATATTATGAAAATTAAAGGCTTTTTAGTAAGGCAGTATTTTATTAAATGTTTTTGGAACAAAATGTAAGGAAATAAAAATAAGAAACAAATGAAGTTGACTGCGATTATTATATTTAAAAAAATTAAGTTAAAAGAGACACATAAGGTTCGGGGATCTCTTCATATCTGTTTACACCAGCAGGGTCCTTCATTGATGCTATGGCCTCCAGGAACTTCCTCTGGTGTGAGTTCTGGATGCCCATTTTGACTCAAACGATTTTAGTGCTTTATTAAAAATAATATATTAATGTGATGCACTAGCGCGCCATCTGTTATCAAAATTCGAAACTATTTTAAAGGCGTAAGATTCTTTCTGAAAATAAACAATTTCTACTGCCCTTACTGCAATGGAAACATTAATGGGAGGGCCTGGCTCATCAGTGGTGAACCCTTCCAGCGGTTAATTTTTCCATTGCAGTAAGGGCAGTAGAAATTGTTTATTTTCAAAAAGAATCTTACGCCTTTAAATATATTAATGTGTTTGTACAACACATTGTTTTCTATGTATAAAGCCTTGACATTTAGCAACAGCTCTGTATCCAGGAAATATTGTATCAATTTTTGTATATTTATTTTAAATTTCAATATTTCGACGAGGCTGTTCGCCTATCTTCTTCTAGGAATTCAAACTACTTCTATATCTATATCCATGTATAGCACAGCGCGAAACACGTTCGTGGGTGGCTTGATTTATCAAGAAAATGGGTTGGCCAAATATCAGGAAGCAGGTTAAATCAATGTGGAGAGGCTAGATTGACCAAATCTAGCTAAGCTCCCCTGGCGGCGCCACCGCCGGTGAGAAGTGGTGCGCCTCCGTAGTTGGTGACGAAGAATCAGAGCTGGTGCGCATGCGCGGTGGAAAAAAAGAAGCAGAAAGAACTTTTACCAAAAAGGGAAGCGACGGCATTTACACGCGCGTCGAACTTTTTCATATTTAATCCTTATGTTTTAATTAAAGTACCTAAATTTTCATTCTTAAATTATCCAAGTTAAGTACACTATCTCAAACATATATTTAAGCAAGTTTTTCTACCAAAATGTTTATAAATAGTGCTTTTATTTACCGATAAGTTTTATTACATCTAAGTTTTTTATCTAAAAGTTTGAATATCAACAAGTTTTATAATCTATAAGTTTGATTACCAACAAGTTTTATTATCACTAAGTTTATTATCTTAAAGATTATTCATCAAAACTAAGATTTTCTACCTATTAATTAAGCACAAGTCAAAGTTAGTTTTATCATTTATCTACAACACAATGTTTAGTTGATTTCTGTTCCACTAGATGGCGCTCTGCTTTCTTAAAAGCACATGTGCTCCTGGTTAGGATATGTCTTCTTTATTTTTAATATACAATGTATAATAAATTAAAGTTCAAATGTTTATTATATAACAACGTTTAACAAAGTTTACCGCAAATATTTCTTTTTAAAGAACGTTGTTTGCTCCTGACGAGGACAAAACTTTTTTGTCGAAACGTCGAGATAATAAAAAGATTTACTGGCCCCGAAGTATCTTTATTTTCAAGAAATACAGCATATACAATTTGTGAGGAAAAGGGGCATTTTCTGATAGTGCAACTAAAATTTCTGATGGCTTGCGGCATTTATCGGAATAAATATCAACTATATAGGGCGCCTCTCCCGTCAAAGTAAACGTCAAAGCTGGTGTTGTGGCTTTGTCACCGACCCGAGGCCGCTAGTTGCGGCAACGGCCAATATATGACGTCAGTTTTTGATGTTTATTTTGACGGGAGAGGCGCCCTATGCTTCTATGGATCAATTTCCTCCCGGCAAATTTTCCATCTATATATATATATTTATTTATTCCGATTGATGGCGCAAGCCATCATAAACTTTTAGTTGCAAGATCAGAAAATGCCCCTTTTTCTCACAAATTGAATATGTTGCATTTCTTGAAAATAAAGATACTTCGGCCAGTAAATCTTTTTATTACCTCGAGGTTTCGACAAAAATATTTTGTCCTCGTCAAAGGCAAACAAAAATTGAAACATTTGGCTTTAAAAATTATTCTAAGGCTCCAAGGGTGTTTTCACGCGGTATTTCAATAATGAACCGACCAGGCAACCTCTAACTTTACGATTAATGTTGTGGCTTAAATTAACACAAAGCAATAGCGCGCCATCTATACATATAAAATGAAAGGATTTAAAAGCACGAATGTTTCTTTTATACATAATACAAACTTCTACTGTCCTTATTGCGATGAAAAAATATATTGGGAGGGCTTGGCTCATCAGTGGTGTAACCCTCCCAGCGGTTTCACCAATTTAGTCCACCAGACCGCTTCTCGGAAGAGCATTGTTCGATACAAATATTTAAATGTAATTCTACTGTCCTATAAGCTTATGTCCAGAGTTTACTTAAATAGCATTTCTAAGATTCCACCCTTCAGTGTAACATATATAAACAGAATGATCCAATACAGTATTAGAACTCTAAGAAGCGGTCTGGTGGATTAAATTGGCGAAACTGCTGGGAGGGTTCACCACTGATGAGCCAAGCCCTCCCAAAATATTTTTTCATTGCAGTAAGGCCAGTAGAAGTTTGTATTATGTATAAAAGAAACATTCGTGCTTTTAAATCATTTTAGAAGTATGTTGTATTAAATTACGCATAAATCTAACAAGTTTTAAACTAAATCTGGTTCATTATAAGTATAAAGGAATCATATTACCGAGTACACAAGGGATTAAATGATATTTAAATAAGTTTACAAAGAAACGGAACTAGCCTGTTAAACAATCTTCTGATATCATTATAAAATTCTTCTTTTCTTGTTAGATCCAATTACGCTCAGTTGGCAGTAATTAAAGATGACTTTAAAATTATATAATTAATTAGTTCCCTAACTTTTAGCTTCATTATCTCAATCAATGGTGTGAATGGTGAAAGTTGCTTTCTAAACTTGGGAACTTTCCTTTCAAGCTATTGCAATGGTCTTTACATAAATTATTGAATCTTTAAGTAACTTATCTCTCAAATTATCTTGAATGTTGTTTATAAAGTCTTTTATCTTCATTTTATAGCAACGTTTAAAGTATTATATAATATAAACTTTTGTATTATCTTCTCTGTAATGTATACTTCACAAATTAACTTCTATATTGTATATTCGTTTTGCGAATTATCCCAAACTATTATATCATTTCAACTTCTGAAAGATACATTCATGGACAAAAGGAAGTTGTACCTTTTAGCATGTATATCGGGATTCAGACAATAACTCTGAAAGATACACTCATGGATAAAACTTAAGGAAGTTGTACCTTTTAGCATGTATATCGGGATTCAGACAATAACTCTGAAAGATACACTCATGGACAAAACTTAAGGAAGTTGTACCTTTTAGCATGTATATCGGGATTCAGACAATAACTCTGAAAGATACACTCATGGGCAAAACTTAAGAAAGTAGTACCTTTTAGCATGTATATTGGGATTCAGACAATAACTCTGAAAGATACACTCATAGACAAAACTTAAGGAAGTTGTACCTTTTAGCATGTATATCGGGATTCAGACAATAACTCTGAAAGATACACTCATGGACAAAACTTAAGGAAGTTGTACCTTTCAGCATGTATATTGGGATTCAGACAATAACTCTGAAAGATACACTCATGGACAAAAGGAAGTTGTACCTTTTAGCATGTATATCGGGATTCAGACAATAACTCTGAAAGATACACTCATGGACAAAACTAAAGGAAGTTGTATCTTTTAGCATGAATATCGGGATTTAGACAATAACTCTGAAAGATACACTCATGGACAAAACTTAAGGAAGTTGTACCTTTTAGCATGTACGCGTATATCAGGATTCACACAATAACTCTGAAAGATACACTCATGGACAAAACTTAAGGAAGTTGTACCTTTTAGCATGTATATCGGGATTTAGACAATATCTCTGAAAGATACACTCATGGACAAAACTTAAGGAAGTTATAACTTTAAGCATTTATATCGGGATTGAGACAATAACTCTGAAAGATACACTCAATGACAAAACTTAAGGAAGTTGTACCTTTTAGCGTGCATATCGGGATTCAGACAATAACTCTGAAATATATTACAGTGACCTTTATTGAAGACACACGAGATAACCAAGTGTGAACAACCTCAATCTTCTTTTTAAAAAATAGGCGATTGACGACATTGACAAAGTCTTTCCACTTCCATAAGTTTTATCCATGAGAGTATATATCAGACTTACAGAACGAAAAAACTGACAAAAAACAAAGAATCCAATAGATACTTCCGCATAAAAATATATCGACCAAAATCTCAAGTCGCCATTATATGTAACACTTGATTGAATTTATTTTCGCAATTAAGTTTCCTCTTTGGTTTTTTAACATTCTGAACTCAATTATCTAATTCCCAAATATTGACTCGGTTCTTTGTTTAATCTGTGTCATGGCGGGAATCTAATTAATTTCTGGGCAAACACTGTCGACTTATCGCCTGCACGTCCATAGGGAGCATCCTGGATGGAATGGACCAAGTACTGGAACTTCCTTAAGTTTTGGCCATTGTGTTTACCAAATACTTCATGGAGTGAAATAAAAAAGACAACATATAAAATTCATCAGATTCAGATAATATAATAGTTTCTAAAAATAGTGTTCATAAATTATATTTAGGAAATATATATTAAAAATAAAAAAGGCATATGCTGACCACGAGCACATGTGCTTTTTAGACGGCAGAGCGCCATCTAGTGGAGCAAAAATAAACTAAACGTTTATTTAGCTTGCTCTGTGATATTTGGCCAACCCAATTTCTTGATAAATCAAGAAAAGCCATCCACGAACGCGTTTCGCGCTGTTGGCGCTCGTCAGCGTGAAGTAAGCTGTAACCACTGCGACCAGAAGGTTTTTTTGTCCCAGAGGCTTCTTGAGAAACCAAGAAATGTGTATTTAAGGCCTAACTTGCGTAAATACGCTTAACACATTAAAAAACAATAGAAAAAATAAAAGATAAGATATATATATTTCTGTTCCACCAGATGACGCTCTGCCTTCTGAAAAGCACATGTGCTCCTGGTCAGGATATGCCTTTTTTATTTTTAATATCAACACCTGATCTTTTTATTATTTTTTTAAAAATTGTTTTTTCATATATATATATATATATATATATATATATATATATATTATCAAAATCTCTCTCTTTTTACAGACCTGGCTGTGATTACAAAGGTTATTGGATGAAAAGCCATGATTCATCAGTAGTGAACCCACTCAGCGGTTTTACCATAATAAATGGCAATTGGAATTCCATCTAAATATCTCATTTGTTCCAAACTTGCCGAGTGTGGATAAAATTTACCGCAACGTCGTGAAAATATTGTAACAAAGTTTTTATTAATTTTATTATTTTTATTAACAGAGTGTTCATTTTTATGTTTATATTTTGATACTCTGTAAATTTACCTCGTGTCTTATCTTTTGTTTTATCATTCATAGTTTGTTCTTATCTTAAATTGCTGTGTCATCCTGAAGTTTGTCTTTCCCTGTACTCTGTAAACTTCCCTCTTTGCTTATCTTTTGTTTTATCATTCATAGTTTGTTCTTGTCTTAAATTGCTGTGTCATACTGAAGTTTGTCTTTCTCTGTACTCTGTAAACTTCCCTCATTGCTTATCTTTTGTTTATCATTCATAGTTTGTTCTTGTCTTAAACTGCTGTGTCATCCTGAAGTTTGTCTTTCTCTGTACTCTGTAAACTTCCCTAATTGCTTATCTTTTGTTTTATCATTCATAGTTTGTTCTTGTCTTAAATTGCTGTGTCATCCTGAAGTTTGTCTTTCTCTGTACTCTGTAAACTTCCCTAATTGCTTATCTTTTGTTTTATCATTCATAGTTTGTTCTTGTCTTAAATTGCTGTGTCATCCTGAAGTTTGTCTTTCTCTGTACTCTGTAAACTTCCCTAATTGCTTATCTTTTGTTTTATCATTCATAGTTTGTTCTTGTCATAAATAAATTGCTGTTTCCTCCTGAAGTTTTTGTCTTCCCTAATTTTACACGTGGCAATATATTTACATTTGATCTTCATTTTATTTCAACTTAGAGCGCTATGTCCCCTCTAGAGACACCTGTAATACAAAGGTAAACTAAAACATTGAAAAGAAAGAAAGACATTTGAAATATGTACAAGATTTAGTATGCAAGTTAGTTAGATGAAAAGAGAAAACATATCAACACAAATATGTACAAAGGGTTGGTATGCAAATTTAGTTAAATAAAATCAATTGTAGTGTATTCAAGGAAAATAATTTACAGATTGAAAAAAAAAAAAACAGTACAAATGTGATATTGTACTGGTAAATAATGGAAAAATTAAGAAAAAGACATCTCCTTATCGTGTAACTGATAATTGCTGATGACTTGCGCCATCTATCGGAATAAATATCAACTATTTAATAGTTGAAAAACAGTACAAATGTGACATTGTACTGGTAAATAGTAGATAAATTAAGAAAAAGACATCTCCTTATCGTTTAACTGAAAGTTTCTGATGGCTTGCGCCATCTATCGGAATAAATATCAATTATTTATTGATTATTAATTATTCCAGAAATGTACTTTTTCTTAATAGATTGAAGAAAGTGTAAAGAATTTTAGAATGAAATTATGCAAGATATTAGAGAATTATTCATTTAAGACAACTCTAAACAGAGTTAATTTCTAAATAAAAGCGTTCCAATGGAATTTAGGAGTTTTTTTTAATATAAAATTCAAAATAAATCTGCAAAATGGGTTGAAATTTGTATATTTATCTTTTGTTAAAATTTTAGATCAAACGGGTTTGATACATTTAGTCCATTCTATACTCTTGGAAGACGGGGTAATTTAGCAACAGATGAATAGAAGTATGTTCCTCACATCCACAGGAGCATCTTAAATCTTGCATTGTTTTGATGAATTTTAAAAAGATCCTAAAATTTCGGTAATTTGTAATAAATTGAGAGTTTTCGTTTTTTAAATACACCTATCCCCCGTTTTACACGGTAGATACGTTCCTGAGAAAAACGTGTAAATCGGGGGATAGGTGTACACAGAAATAAAAATGAAATGCATTGACAGGTTAAAATATGTAGTCAGCACATAAGCTCGGGATTCCTCGTGAGATGTGTACACAGCGCATGTGTTCAATCACAGTAGCATTTAGTATAGTGCGATAAAAACAAAAACAAAACTTATTTGGAAAGCCGTGTAAAAGCGAAAACGTGTAAAACAAGTACCGTGTAAATCGGGGGATAGGTGTATATATATAATTAATATATTGAAGAGAAATTGATGAAGATTTTGAGTATGGGGAACCATTGGAACAGATAATGAGACCTCATTTAATGGACAGCGTTATTGGAAATCAATAGATACTTGGGGTGGCGATTAGAAATATTGCCGTTTTAACCCTAAATTTGGTTAATCACACTTTATAACGGCTTTATTCTATTCTTTAATCTGAGGGTCGGTGGTGTAGTGGTATAAAACATCGATTTCCTATAGTTATGACCCGGGATCGAATCCCGCTTTAGACGCTTTTTTATTTCTTATATAAAATTGCTTCAATGGGTTCCTATTCTTGAAAATACCAATCCTATTAGTGAGTGTAAGTTATCAAACTGTGACATGTGGTGTACTTACAGTAAAAGACAGTCACTAACTACCCACCAGGATTATCATGGCCTGTACCATGTGTAGACATGTGGTGTACTTACAGTAAAGGACAGTCGCTAACTACCCACCAGGATTATCATGGCCTGTACCATATGTAGACATGTGGTGTACTTACAGTAAAAGACAGTCGCTAACTACCCACCAGGATTATCATGGCCTGTACCATATGTAGACATGTGGTGTACTTACAGTAAAGGACAGTCGCTAACTACCCACCAGGATTATCATGGCCTGTACCATATGTAGACATGTGGTGTACTTACAGTAAAGGACAGTCGCTAACTACCCACCAGGATTATCATGGCCTGTACCATATGTAGACATGTGGTGTACTTACAGTAAAAGACAGTCGCTAACTACCCACCAGGATTATCATGGCCTGTACCATATGTAGACATGTGGTGTACTTACAGTAAAAGACAGTCGCTAACTACCCACCATGATTATCATGGCCTGTACCATATGTAGACATGTGGTGTACTTACAGTAAAAGACAGTCTCTAACTACCCACCATGATTATCATGGCCTGTACCATATGTAGACATGTGGTGTACTTACAGTAAAAGACAGTCGCTAACTACCCACCATGATTATCATGGCCTGTACCATATGTAGACATGTGGTGTACTTACAGTAAAAGACAGTCGCTAACTACCCACCATGATTATCATGGCCTGTACCCTATGTAGACATGTGGTGTACTTACAGTAAAAGACAGTCGCTAACTACCCACCAGGATTATCATGGCCTGAACTACGTGTACTAGGAAAAAGGTTATGATGCATAATCGCGCCATCTGTTATGAAAATTCGAAACTATTATAGACACGTATGGTTCTTTTTAAAAATAAAACAATTTCTACTTCCCTTACTGCAATGGGAAAATTAATAGGAGGGCCTGGCTCATCAGTGGTGAACCCTCCCAGCGGTTTCGCCAGTTTAATCTACCATACCGCTGTTATATTGCATTTTTCGATCTTCCTTTTATAGTGATACTGATGCTAGACTCTTTGAATGGGTATTTTAGATGAACTATGGACATAGGTTTTGAGGACAGTAGAATTATAATACAATTATAAATATTTTTCAAAATAGAGCAATTCATATTTAATTCATTAGATAATAAAAAGGCATATATTGGATTTAATAAAAGATTTATTTTGCCAATATTTCGGCTGGCTGAACGCCAACCTTTATACAAAAAAATGTAATGTCTCGATAAAAGGTTGGCGTTCAGCCAGCCGAAATATTGGCAAAATAAATATTTTATTAAATCCAATATATGCCTTTTTATTATCTAATTATAAATATGTCATAATTTGTATATAATTGTATGCACCCCCGACCCACTATGCATGTACAATGTATGATTTTCAAAGAATTAATAAAGAATAAGGTAACTGGAGGACAGAAAGTAGCAACAAGACATAGGAAGTAGGCTTAAAGCGGGCACAATTATTAATAACTTGTACAGTCAATACTTCCTGACAGGGCCGGGAGTATCTGGTGACCGCAGAAGTTATAAAAGTTGAGAGACGCCCAATATTTCCGGAGCAGGACCGGACGTATTTGATAACCGCGGAAGTTATAAGAGTCGAGCTAACACCCAATACTTCCTGACCAGGCCGGACGTATCTTCCATCAAAGAAAGCCGCAGGACCAATTAGAAAGTATCCCCTAAATAGGTCAACCAATAGAAAAACGGGCACGTTCCATCTCTCGACCAATGGGAAAGAAGCTAAGTCTTGGTGTTAAATCGAGAAACTAGAATTGTCAGTTGCTCCTTCGCTCCCAACAAGGTAACATCTGCTCTCGAGACCTCCCCGCTCATCCCATAGCTAAGTCAATCACCGCCATGTGATCAGATAATTAACAATCAAAACCCGCTCCGCTCGTCTCAAGCTTTCTTTCCTCCAACCCAGTTGCCTTTTATTTTCAAACCCCATCACGTGTCCTGATTATTCCTAACTGTATGCTTCAACTTCCACTCAAACGACTGCGTTTCAATCAAATCTCACCATTCTCATCGAACAACAAGAAATCCCGCAACGATATTGTCACAGAACGGTTAAGTCGACAGGATAAAGATATTATGGAGCTTAATCAGGATCCCATAGGCGTAAAGTCGGACGGCCCGACGGAAACAACGGAAGGAAGGCAAGAAGTAAGAGAGACGGGCGAGACAACTGCGCCCCTAGCGGACGCCGTCACCCAACTGTCGGCGCTCCTGACCCGAGTAAAGATTTCTGATGGAGCTGAGGCGACAATCCCGCCTTTCGATGGCACATACAGCGCGATCCAGTTTTTCCAGGCGTTCGACCGAAAAATGGAAGGCGCCTCCATGGGAGAACAAGAAAAATTACTCCGCCTGCCAAACTATCTGGTGCGACAACCCCTGGAACTCTTCAGGAAACTTCGGATGGCCGACCGGAGTTATTTCCAGGTGAGGCAAACCCTCCTAGATCTCTATCCTGAATCAAGCGAAGCGTCCTTTGCGAAATATTTCGCCATGAAGCTCACTGGACAAGCCAACTTAGAGACCTACTACCGGGAGAAAACCGCCATGGGATTGCAACTAGGACTTCCGCAGGAGGTGATCCTCGAGACGCTGACAGAAGGGCTGCCATTCAACGACCAGCGCCTAGTCCGCGTAGTGCCTCCCGAGAACCTAGGAGAGTGGTTCCGACTGGTACAGCGGATCCACGGGCCCAGTGTACCGACAACGCGACCCAGAGAAGATCAACCACCCACAATGTCGGGTCCGTATCACAGCACACCCCGACGCCCAGGTGCATGGAATGCACCTCTTCCGCCGTCCAACTGCAAGTTCTGCGGCGCGAGGCACTGGCACAGCGAATGCCGACATCGAGCAGTCCTAAGCCAAGACGTCCCAGCCGAGCCGAACTTTCGAGACTAAGGTAGGCACCCCCCCTATGGCGTCAAGAATTGACTTTGAACTCTTATCTAACCCTACCTACCCCTTTAACCATGTATCTAAACATGTACCAAATGAATGCCAGCACGGGCTAGACCAAAACCTGTCCCAAAGGGCTCGTACAGCACACAAAGCTTTCACACATGGAAACCCTTGCCTGCATTCATTGCCCAAACCCCAAATATTTACATGCCACCATTCTAATCTCACACCACGCAACTTTTCATGCCCACAACATATAAAGCCACCACGACTTCAACCTACAATTCCAATAATGCCCAAAAAAGTGTCCGTACACCGACACAGCTCACCCACTTACCACACAAAATCCATACATGACCACACGTCGCCACGCCATAACCACGCAAATGTACCTCACAACATACACGCACCCATACGTCATCACGCAACAAATACGCACAACCCGCACAACAAACGCAACACGCGCGCCAAAAGACGACAACAACCAACAAGCGCATGCACAACCGTTTAGAATAATACAATCATCCCGTCTATACAAAACATAGAAAAAATTCACGCCACCAAACAACCACACAATCGAAAAACATTGCGATCTTTCCTAAAAGCTGTGAACGCCTATAAAGAGTTCATTCCGGATCACGCCCGCTTGCGGACGCCACTTGTCAACCTTCTAAAAAAGGATGTCGTGTGGGTCTGGAGTGACGAATGCCAGAAAGCGTTCACTAACCTGAAAGAAAGCCTTACCACACACCCCACATTATACCTTTACCAAGAAGGTCTGCCATGCCAGGTGTACTGTAACACCTCAACATTCGGCATTGCAGGCATTCTTAAACAAGTCTACCCTGATGGGAAGACATACCCAGTTCAACATTTCAGCCGCTCTCTGCGTGGTCACGAGCGAAATTATTCAGACTTGGAACTACAATGCCTAGCCATTGTGGAAAGTGTGGATAACTTCCGCGCCTGTCTAATGGGCAGAAAGTTTACAATACTTTCTGACCATCCTGCATTGCAGTGGTTGAAAGAGATCAAAGCCCCGTCAGGCAGATTGTTTCGATGGAGGTTAAGACTGTCAAGATACGAATATGAGGTCCGTAGCATAAATGGAGTACAACAATATGAAACGGGCGTTGTAACTCGTATCCCATTTTGTGGCTTTCTAGATGCGCCACTCATAAAGAGCCAACAGTCTTCTCCACCGGGAAAATCTCGCGTGACTATGGATCACAATGAACTGCGCACCGTCTCCCGAAAAGGAGTACTTAAAACTATAGTCCCAAGTTCACTCACAGCCAGACTTCTTAAGTCCGTACACACACAACACCACCATCCAAACATCTCCAAGATGACGAGACTCATCTCGTCACAATATTATTGGCAGAACATGACACAAGACATCGCAAAACAGGTAAAAACCTGCCCCACCTTCCGATTCGCTAGAAAAATCGATGAATCCAACCAACCTTCACGTAAAAATACCGACACAGGCCCCAAAGCAAAACAAAATTCGTACATAAAGCACAGCGTACACACAACACAAACAATGCCAAAATTACACCACCCACGTCAGAGAAACGATCACGATCACATATCTCCACTTAAACCAATTACCGCCGACATATCTCTAATAAAACCATTGACGATCAAACAGGAGAACTGCGAACCTACCAATCATTTAAATTCTACAATTAATAAGGTTCAAGCAAATATTTCAAAATCCCCATTTACAAAAATATGGAAGAACATGGGGCAATACCCTATCTTTCATCTGATTTTCAGCCTTTGTTCGTTAGTTCTACCATACAAATATATCCCAGTTTTATTTCTTAAATATTTGTTTATCTATACCATGCCCGCTCATAAAATTTTCGAACTACAAGAGGCAGTTTTTAATTTTGGGCAAGCAGTTTTTCATTGTGGACAAGCATTTATAAAACTTCTCATAATTTTAGGAACCATTTTTGCAGAAAATCTAAATAAACTCCGAAGAGATAGAAGTAACTGAAGGATGACCAACCAATGTCGGAGAAGTCACACTCCAAAAACAAGATCCGAGCCGCACCCCAAAATAAATAAGCGGAAGGAAGTGAGAATTTTGAGACGCCGCGACAAGGACGTAGTCCCGCGAGGTCATAAAATTCGAGTAAGACAGCAAATACAAAAAAGGGAGCGTACTTCCTCGGCACGCCCCAGTCCAGATCCAATTACCACCCCTCTTCTGGCCAACACATAAAAATAAGTCACCGCTTTTCCCCAGCCTCAGATTTCTCCATATCATCCCACTTTTTCATGCCACCGGTTTTGGATTCCAGTTCGAGTCTGCGTATCGATTTTTACCTTACAATTCCGCACGCACAAGACTTCACACACATTTAAATGAGTTCATATTCCTATTATAATTGATCATAATTACTTTACAAACTTCCAAAAACGTTACATACTCCACTTACACTAAGATCTCAAAACAACAATACACACAAAGACAAAAAATTTATAGGGCATAATTGAGCAATCAATACATTTAGATCAGGGCATGTAGATACAAAAGGGTTCAAACCAATACACCTTATTTTTCATATTAATCATTTTCATTATTTTCTCTCAATTAAAATTTAAATATTTAATCAATTTAGCAATTTATTCAACTTATTATCACTTTTAATCATTAATTATCATTTTTTTTATCCAATTAGTTTATATTATCATAGTTTCAAATCAACGAAAACTCATTGGTTTTCTTTTAAAATTGGATATTATATTTTATTTTGATTTACAAAAACATTCTTTTTTTTTATTTTTTTTCCACCATGCATCAAGCATTCACTTTGATTTCTTCCAACTTTTTATTTTTATTTTTTGATTTCTCAAAAGCCCTAATAAAAATCCCTCGATCTCCATTCCAAATTTCGAGTAGAATATAGTTAGGCATTTTTCATTTTTCTCACCATGCATCAAGCATTCACTTTGATTTCTTCCAACTTTTTATTTTACTTTGATTTCTTCAAAACACCTTATGAAATTTCCTCGATTTCTTTTCCCAAAATTCGAGCAAAAATTAGTTAGGCTTTTCTTTTTTACCATGCAACAAGCACTTTTCTTTTTTTTTTCACCATGCAACAAAGCATTTTTTTTTTCACCATGCAACCAAGCATTTACTTTGATTTCTTCCAACTTTTTATTTTTATTTTTTGATTTCTCAAAAGCCCTAATAGAACTCCCTCGTTTTTACTTCCAATTTCGAGTAAAATATCGTTTAGGCGCATTCTCTTTTCTTTTTAGCCCACTATGTACCATAGCATTCATTTTGATTTCTTACACTTAAAAATTTTTTTGATTTCTATTAATTATACTCAACCTATATCATCAACACCATTCTATTTTTACTTCTTATATCACCACCAATGCTTGTATATAACCTCTCAATACCCACAACTAATTTTCCCACAAAATTATTTTTTACTTTACAGAATTCTCTCAGGCTAACCCCTTCTTGAATTCTTCACATGTAGGGGGCGCATCTGTCATAATTTGTATATAATTGTATGCACCCCCGACCCACTATGCATGTACAATGTATGATTTTCAAAGAATTAATAAAGAATAAGGTAACTGGAGGACAGAAAGTAGCAACAAGACATAGGAAGTAGGCTTAAAGCGGGCACAATTATTAATAACTTGTACAGTCAATACTTCCTGACAGGGCCGGGAGTATCTGGTGACCGCAGAAGTTATAAAAGTTGAGAGACGCCCAATATTTCCGGAGCAGGACCGGACGTATTTGATAACCGCGGAAGTTATAAGAGTCGAGCTAACACCCAATACTTCCTGACCAGGCCGGACGTATCTTCCATCAAAGAAAGCCGCAGGACCAATTAGAAAGTATCCCCTAAATAGGTCAACCAATAGAAAAACGGGCACGTTCCATCCCTCGACCAATGGGAAAGAAGCTAAGTCTTGGTGTTAAATCGAGAAACTAGAATTGTCAGTTGCTCCTTCGCTCCCAACAAGGTAACATCTGCTCTCGAGACCTCCCCGCTCATCCCATAGCTAAGTCAATCACCGCCATGTGATCAGATAATTAACAATCAAAACCCGCTCCGCTCTTCTCAAGCTTTCTTTCCTCCAACCCAGTTGCCTTTTATTTTCAAACCCCATCACGTGTCCTGATTATTCCTAACTGTATGCTTCAACTTCCACTCAAACGACTGCGTTTCAATCAAATCTCACCATTCTCATCGAACAACAAGAAATCCCGCAACGATATTGTCACAAATATATAATAATATATAGGAAATAACTATCAACGACAATCCACTAATACTAAAAATCGGTCTTCTGCTTTAAAATAAATTATTAAATTCTATATCCTCCATTTATATATTCATTATTAATTTATACCTTATAACACACTGCGTAAAATTTCGATTATTTTTTTTTTCCAATATTTAATTTAATTCTACCTCTAATTAAGCTAATTACACCAATCAAATGGAATTAAAGACTAAAGATTTAATGACAAAAAAGTCATTTAAATTGTAGAAATATATTTCTATTATATACCTTTATGAATTCTAACAAGTAGAATTGAACGTGTCCATTTTGAATAGCTTTGCTTTCTAAAATTTGTTTTTGGATAATTTTGTTAAAAGTTAATTAGAAAACCTTTTTAATATCAATCTTGGTCCCTAGAATATATTGTATAAATAGAATTTTCAGTTTTTAATTTAGAATTTTTAGATAATTCGATTTTTTTTCTTTTAGTCTCTTTTAGCTTCGAATTATTCAAAGTTCTTCTGCATTATATTGTTAAGAAGCTCCATCCAGATGGGACAACTGTCAATCATTCCTGGACCCCGGGGGGGGGGGGGGAGGGGAGGGGGACCACAGGTGTGAGGGGTTTCTCGGAAGCTGATCTGCAAATAAGGAAAACGGGACGGTGGCTGACGCCGCTCATTACTATTATCTTTACCTGGGGATAAGTTGTATTATCATCTGTCTCTCTCTCCCTATAAATACCTCTTGTATATAATTTTATTGGAGAACTAAAAGGTAAATACCCACCTTTATAATAAATTAATTATCCCCAATTTTTTGCTTTATTTATCTCCGCGACAATATAAATGTTATCAAACGAGACTTTTTCTTTTAGTGTTTGTATTTGTTTAAACAAAGCTGAAAGCATAAAATAAAGTTTTAAAAGTTTTAGAGATTTATGTTTTGTTTCTATTCCTCTTTCTATCTCTTATTATATATTAAAAGTCCAAAGTAAAAGTACGCCATCTATCTATAAAATTTGAAACTTTTAAAAGCGAAATTTTCATTTTTACCAAATAGTGTAATTTTCCATTGTCCTTTCTTCTATAAAAAATCACAATAATTTTTCAATCGCAATAGGAACATTATAACATTGTTTTATTTAACTAAAAGAAAGTTTTACGCGATAAAAGGAAGTTCCAAAAATGGAATATAACAGCGGTAGGGTAGATTAAACTGGCGAAACCGCTGAGAGGGTTCACCACTGATGAGCCAGGCCCTCCCTTTAATTTTTCCATTACAGTAAGGACAGTATTAATTGTCTTATTTAAAAAATAATATTACGCGTCTATTATAGTTTCGTAATTTGATAACAGATGGCGCGCTTGTGCATCGTAATAAAAAAACTTTACAAATTTTATTTAGAAAACTTTATACAATATTTTGATGGGGTAATCTATATATAGACTTAATGTTTCCATTCACAGCTTCATGACAGTACCTAATGGTAACAACTTTCAAATAAACTTTTTTCTGCCAATTATTGTTAAATTCTTAATTAAATCTATATTTTACTTTTCAAATCTTTTTATAACAAATAAAGTAACTGATAAAAATAAATTTTAATACTTCATATTACATTCAAATTATTTTTGGCATTCTATTTTTAATTATACAAAGTTTCATCGTATGCCAAACAATAATGTTTAGAAAGAAAAACATCTTCTGCTATTAAAAAACTGTAATTTATTGATTGGTTGCACCATCTGTCAGAATATATATCGTATATTTTAAACTGTATAATAATGACACTTTCTATTTACTACCACCCCCATATATGCTATATCTTTATTAATATAACCTGTACACCCTTATTTGTATTTAAACTAAAAATGGTGACGTCCAAATAAAAATCCAAAGAGCGGTCAGCTAGGGACAGCTGGGGAGAGAGGAGGAAAATGGCAACGCCCAGCCCATGTGGGGCCCCCAGGGACTCTTTATAGACAACCCCTGTAAACAGGACAGATTTTGGAAGGGGGTCAGCAGCAGATGTTCTAGTGGGTGTGTTTCTCGGCAGTTCACTTCAGTCTGTCTCTCCATGTCTCGGTGATAAGCATCCAAGTTTGTGTCATGGCCTCTACCTCTGTCCCGTGGGCTGTCCCCGATCCCTCTATGTGCTAACATCTAGCCCTGCCTCTGCTTCTTGTTGTCCGCGTGTGGGAAGATCAACACTCGCCTCACGTACACGACTGCCAGTTCATCCATACGTCGGCACATTGCAAAAATATTACATATATATCAAGTAATTATTTATTTTTGTGTTAGTGTAAGTTAACAGCTTTGATAGGGAAGCAGCTATGTAGAAAAACACTTATTGTTTTATAAACAGAATTTCTGATATTTATATTTTTCTAATGTGTAAAATTGCTTCATTGCTTCTTTTGTATTTTACAAATTTTAATTTGTTTTTCAATAAATAAATTGCCTTGTCATGCTGTGGAATTCGAACTCTCATAGACAAAACTTAGGGAAATGGAAATTATGATGTCGCTGGTCTTTTGTTTTAAGGAGACAGTGGTTGTTCAAACTTGGTTATCTCGTGTGTCTTCAATAAAGGACACTGTAATATCTTTCAGATTATTTTCTCAATCCCGATATACATACTAAAAGGTACAACTTCTTTTAATTTTTGTCCATGAGTATATCTTTCAGAGTTATTGTCTGAATCCCGATATGCATGCTAAAAGGTACAACTTCCTTAAGTGTTGTCCATAAGTGTATCTTTCAGAATTATTGCCTGAATCCCGATATACATGCTAAAAGGTACAACTACCTTAAGTTTTGTCCATGAGTGTATCTTTCAAAGTTAATGTCTGAATCCCGATATACATGCTAAAAGGTTCAATTTCCTTAAGTTTTGTCCATGAGTGTATCTTTCAGAGTTATTGTCTGAATCCCGATATACATACTAAAAGGTACAACTTCTTTTAATTTTTGTCCATGAGTATATCTTTCAGAGTTATTGTCTGAATCCCGATATGCATGCTAAAAGGTACAACTTCCTTAAGTGTTGTCCATAAGTGTATCTTTCAGAATTATTGCCTGAATCCCGATATACATGCTAAAAGGTACAACTACCTTAAGTTTTGTCCATGAGTGTATCTTTCAAAGTTAATGTCTGAATCCCGATATACATGCTAAAAGGTTCAATTTCCTTAAGTTTTGTCCATGAGTGTATCTTTCAGAGTTATTGTCTGAATCCCGATATACATGCTAAAAGGTACAACTTCCTTAAGTGTTGTCCATGAGTGTATTTTTCAGAGTTAATGTTTGAATCCCGATATACATGCTAAAAGGTACAACTTCCTCAAGTTTTGTCCATGAGTGTATCTTTCAGAGTTATTGTCTCAATCCCGATATACATGCTAAAAGGTACAACTTCCTTAAGTGTTGTCCATGAGTGTATTTTTCAGAGTTAATGTTTGAATCCCGATATACATGCTAAAAGGTACAACTTCCTCAAGTTTTGTCCATGAGTATAGCTAATTCTAAACGTTTATGTTTCTCTATGTATAATTGATTATTGGAACATCAAAATATATTATTTCTGTAAGTAATTTATTCACAATTAATTCAAACCAAACGACAAAAAACTGGGCAATATCCCGATAGAATAATTTGTTAATTTTTCACCAATTTAACTCAATATTTTCCTTCCTGTGTTATTTCTTCTGTAGGGCACTTTAAATTTAATTTAAAATAACATCGCCTTTTTTATCATACAATAATACCTTTTTAAAACCTTCAATACTTACTTTTTTTGAATAAAATATTATTAATTTTCATAGATTTGCCTATATATATAAACATTATTAAAAGTTATTTAAACCTTTTTTAGACACGTATTATCCTTTTCAAATTAAACAATTTTCTACATCCCTTATTGTAATTTTTTTACCAGTTGCAAACAAGACACGCTAGGTGGTCGGTGGAAGGCTGGTTAAACCGTTTGGTTTTCGACCACTACGACCCGGAATCGATTCCCGCATTGGACACTTTTTTTCTGATAAAAAAAAAAATACTCCAATGGCGCCCGATTCTTGCAAAAGTCAAACCCCACCTGCAAGTTCAAGTAACCAAACGGGGGCGCTGGCACATTTGTAAGTGCAAAGTCGAACTGCTTTTCACATGTATAGACATGTGGTGTACTTACAGTAAAAGCAGTCGCTAACTACCCACCATGATTATCATGGACTGTCCCATATGTAAACATGTGGTGTACTTACAGTAAAAGCAGTCGCTAACTACCCACCAGGATTATCATGGACTGTACCACGTGTACTTAGGGATAAGTTTAAAAAAGACACACTATAACCAATCTGGATAATTGCGCGTGAAACTATTTACAATAATTGTAGTAGAGTTGGTAACAGAATTATCAAAAAGAAAATAAACAATAAAGAAAAATAGCATTAAATAAACATATACATTAAACAAATAAGCAACATCATAAAGGTAATGATAAAATAATGGGAGGGCCTGGCTCATCATTGGAGAACCCTTCAAGCGCTATTACAACAGTATGGTAGATTAAACTGGCGAAACCGCTGGGAGTGTTCACTACTGATAAGTATGGCCTTCTAAAATATTGTAGTTATACTGTTGAAGGGGGCTATTTCGCCCGAAAGCTTTTATTGTTGTGGTAACAAAAAGAAATTTTCCATCTTCGAATTGCCTCTCTTTTTCTCCCTTTTATCACATACTAGCCGAATGACCCGGGCAACACCAGGGTTTTACCCGATTAAATGTTTTTATTCAAATACTATTCGTTACAATTATAAATTGGCGCCGTGGATGTCACTCTTGTGTCCCGCTCCAAACTTTACATGTACATTAGATCATTACCTCCCATCTTCACCGCTAGAGGTGCTGCTTACGAGCGAAAGGGCAAATTTGCAAATAACTCGAAGAATATTCGGGATAGAGACCTGTATTTTTCACTATAATTTTTCCAGATTCAACTCTATATACTGTTAAAATATCAGTCAGATTAGTTACGTATTGTGGACCTGTATAGCTGACAAACATACATACATACACTGACTTTTATATATATTGGGATAAACATTAATATTTTGGGAAAAAGCGCAAATTTTATATTACCCTTATTTCTGGAATAATTATAAATTCATGTTATAAAGATATATTTATTTGATTGATAATCATGTCTGTGTGTGTATTTATGTTGATATTAAAAAACAAAAATATCATTTTCTGACCACTACATGAGGATTTTAGATGGCAGAGCGCCATCTAATGGAACAAAAATCAACTAAACGTAGTTTAGCTTGTTTCAATGATATACACCTATCCCCCGATTTACACGGTAGATACGTTCCTGAGAAAAACGTGTAAATAGGGGATAGGTGTACACAGAAATTAAATGCATTGACAGGTTAAAATATGTAGTCAGCACATAAGCTCGGGATTGCTCGTGAGATGTGTACACAGCGCATGTGTTCAATCACAGTAGCATTTAGTATAGTGCGATAAAAACAACAACAAAAAAAGCTTTTTTGGAAAACCGTGTAAAAGCGAAAACGTGTAAAACAAGTACCGTGTAAATCGGGGGATAGGTGTATTTTGATAACTCAAATTTCTTGATAAATCAATAGAAATATAAACCACGTACGTGTTCCGGGGTTGTTGGCCCTCGTCAGCGTGCTGCAGGCTGTGTGTATATCAAGATGAACTATTTATTCTAAAGATTGATCCCTTTTTTCTATTTTTTTAAAGAAATCCTTGAGTTAGGCGTGTCACTCTGTGTTACAGAAGAATTTGAAACCCACTAGAGAATTCCATGAAAAAGAGAAACAACCAGTTTCTTAAAATATTTGCCATTGTGTTTCTATAAAATATCTTTTCATCAATTTAAAACGGCGTCTTATTACATTGGCCATCAAAGGATTTGTTACCGGCTTATTTTAAAACTGTTTCTACGTGATTTTGATAGGTAGAATACAATAATCTCTGTTTTGTTCTATTTCATTTCAGTATGTATATTGGGATTAAGACAATAACACCTATAATAAAATACAATACACTGCGACCTGTGATTGTAAAACGACACTTGAAGTTACACCGCATGAGTTTATTTTCAATGAAAAATCAAAATTTTATTTCAAGGTGAAATATTGACTATTTCTAACCTTTTTGGATGAGGTATGAAAGGGTGAATTATGAAGAGTAATGATGAACGGAAAAATATGTCCAGGGTAGCCTAGTGGACATGGCATCTGCCCGGTAAGCGGAACATTGTGGGTTCGATTCCAACCCCTGGACACTTTTATTTTTCCGTTTATCATTACTCTTCATAATTCATCCTTTCATACCTCATCCAAAAAGGTTAGAAATAGTCAATATTTCACATTGAAATAAAATTTTGATTTTTCATTGAAAAGAAACTCATGCGGTGTAACTTCAAGAGTCGTTTTGCAATAACACCTACAAGCAAAAATATCATATTTATAAAATATATTTTCTTACAATTAGTTTTTTTTTCCACTATATAATACAAGCTTTCAAATGATAATCATTCTTTAATAGGGTTAGTTGAAACATGGACAATTTCTTACAAGATATAGCTATATATTGTCATAACCAAAAATGTACATAGGTTGTAACTGTAAATAACTAGCCGAATTACCCGGGCAACTCCCAGGTTTTACCCGATTAAATGTTTTTATTCAAATACTAATCGTTACAATTATAAATTTGTGAAACGTCCCGCTCCAAACTTTACATGTACATTAGGTCAGCTGGTATTACTCCCCATTTTCACCGTTAGAGGCGCGAGCGAAAAGGCAAATTTGCAAATAACACGACGGATATTCAGGATAGAAACCTGAAATTTTCACTATAAGTTTTTCCAGGTTTTACTTTATATACTGTTAAAATTTCAGTCAGATTAGTTACGTATTGTGGACGTGTATAGTTGACAAACATACATACATACGCTGACTTATATATATATAGGGATAATAATATAAATGAGTTTTAAAAATTGTAAAAAAAAAAAAAATGCATCGGCCGGGAATCGAACCCGGGCCTCCCGCGTGGTAGGCGAGCATTCTACCACTGAACCACCGATTCTTATAAGAAATGGCCATATTTGGGTATTTATTCCATTCTCAAAAGCAAACGATGACAGAATTGATTGTTGATGACTCTGATACTTGTATTATTAATACATCGGCAGCTCGGCAAGTGTTATATACCTAAGCTACGCTAGATGGCGTGCGGGCTAGGCGGGAAGTTTGTAAACAATAGCCGCCATCTTGAGAGGTGTAGCCGAGCGCCAGCCGTTTGGGTCTCTGACATTACTTCCTTAATTTACCATTATTTTTATCCATTTAACTTAGTTTATCTCTTCTTCTTTTTTATCCCTCAAACTAATTTACTATTTAAAGTCATCCAATAAATTATTATTTTATTTTATCCAAACGGCACCTTCATTACTGTGACAATATAAAGAGACAAAGGTCACCTCTCCCGTCAAAATAGACGCCTAAAACCAGACGCCATCTAAAGTCCGTCCTAGACTGACGAGGGCCATTAGACCGAAACCATGGTCTCTAGGTGAACGCTTTTCAGGTTACCAAAGCTAGTGTTGTGGCTTTGTCACCGACCCGAGGCCGCTAGTTACGGCGACAGTCAAAAGATGGCGTCTGGTTTTAGACGTCTATTTTTACGGGAGAGGTGACCTTTGTCTCTTTAGATCAATTTACTCCTGGCAAAATTTCCATCTATCCACTCTGTATATATGTACATATTTCTTTTAAGAAACAGTGGAAGTTTTAATCAAGCTTGTTGAAGAGCGATTATCCCATGAAAGCTTGCTTTTTGTGGATAAAAAAACTCATTGTGAGAAAATATTTTGAATTTTTTAAAACGTTTTTCATAGTAATATCTTCAATAATGATATATAAAGAACATGATACCCTTCAAAGCTGCTTCTCCAGTCAAGAACCTCTGCTCAAGAGCATTGCTAAGTCTGTAAACCGACTCCAAGCCAACAGCTCTGTCACAGTGCAATGGCTTCCAGCTCACGTTGGAATTCCTGGAAATAAGCTGGCAGACTCTCTGGCAAAGTCTCTTGGCCTACCTGAAGCCAGAGAATCTACCACCCAACTAGACCTCCTCCGTACCATCAAAACCCAATGCCTGCAGGAATGGAAATCTGATGCTGCACATGACTGGTACAGAGCAGGAGGGACAATTCTGTCCTCCCAAGAGAACAACTGATTTCCAGACTTAAGTCTGGTCATCTGCAGACAAAGACTTTCCCGAATGGTTACAAGGTTTTCCCACTATGTACTAAGTGTCAACCTGCAATCCCAAACCACATCACTGACTGTATTGACTCATCCATTGATGAGCTTTACTCTTCCCCAGCAGTCACCATCAACGAACTTTACAAGCTTGATACCCTGATATGATTGAGTGGAGATAAGAAAGAAGAACACATGTGGAAAGTATCCCCAGTACAGACACCATCAACAAGCTCTACAAGCTTGATACCCTGATATGATTGTTGAGTGGAGATAAGAAAGAAGAACACATGTGGAAAGTATCCCCAGTACAGACACCATCAACAAGCTCTACAAGCTTGATACCCTGACATGATTGAGTGGAGATAAGAAAGAAGAACACATATAGAAAGTATCCCCAAGTACAGACACCATCAACAAACTCTACAAGCTTGATACCCTGATATGATTGAGTGGAGATAAGAAAGGAGAACACATGTATAAAGTATCCCCAGTACAGACACCATCAACAAACTCTACAAGCTTGATACCCTGATATGATTGAGTGGAGATAAGAAAGGAGAACACATGTAGAAAGTATCCCCAGTACAGACACCATCAACAAGCTCTACAAGCTTGATACCCTGATATGATTGAGTGGAGATAAGAAAGGAGAACACATGTAGAAAGTATCCCCAGTACAGACACCATCAACAAACTCTACAAGCTTGATACCCTGATATGATTGAGTGGAGATAAGAAAGAAGAACACATGTAGAAAGTATCCCCAGTACAGACACCATTAACAAGCTCTACAAGCTTGATACCCTGATATGATTGAGTGGAGATAAGAAAGGAGAACACATGTATAAAGTATCCCCAGTACAGACACCATCAACAAGCTCTACAAGCTTGATACCCTGATATGATTGAGTGGAGATAAGAAAGAAGAACACATATAGAAAGTATCCCCAGTACAGACACCATCAACAAACTCTACAAGCTTGATACCCTGATATGATTGAGTGGAGATAAGAAAGAAGAACACATGTAGAAAGTATCCCCAGTACAGACACCATCAACAAACTCTACAAGCTTGATACCCTGATATGATTGAGTGTAGATAAGAAAGAAGAACACATGTAGAAAGTATCCCCAGTACAGACACCATCAACAAACTCTACAGGCTCGATACCCTGATATGATTGAGTGGAGATAAGAAAGAAGAAGAAAACATCTATTATGTACTAATTGTCAATCTGCAACAACCCCAAAACACATTATTGACTGTATTGACTCATCCATTGATGAGTTCTACTCTTCCCCGACAGACACCATCAACAGACTCTACAGGCTCGATACCCTGATATGATTGAGTGGAGATAAGAAAGAAGAAGAAAACATCTATTATGTACTAATTGTCAATCTGCAACAACCCCAAAACACATTATTGACTGTATTGACTCATCCATTGATGAGTTCTACTCTTCCCCGACAGACACCATCAACAGACTCTACAGGCTCGATACCCTGATATGATTGAGTGGAGATAGGAAAGAAGAAGAAAACATCTATTATGTACTAATTGTCAATCTGCAACAACCCCAAAACACATTATTGACTGTATTGACTCATCCATTGATGAGTTCTACTCTTCCCCGACAGACACCATCAACAGACTCTACAAGTTTGATACCTTAATATATTTTGAGTGGAGATAAGAAAGAAGAAGAATAAACATAAAATAAATGTAGAAACATTAATGGATTAAAAGTCATAACAAAAGAGTAATTGCACTTTATGAAATTAAAATTACAAATTTAAAAAAGGTTTTTACTCCGTTTTCAATATTTTTACACGGATTTATGTAGTCTTTCTTTTTTAGCACTAATTAATTGTCTGTTGTCTTTTTTGAGCTTACGTTTGCGGCTATATGGATTATTGAAGTTTTACACTACATAAATAATATTGGTTTGTAAAAATTAAGTTTAGTTGGATATATCGTTTTTATTAGTTTATGCTGAGATATTGTGACAGATTTGTTTACAGTTGTCTACATTGTATTTCAAACCATGTGGACTTGTTCATTCCTAAATGATAATATACACTCAAATAAAAAATATTAGCGAAGTGGAAAGTCTTTGACATCGTCAGTCGTTTTTTTTTTTTTTTTTTTTTTTTTTAAGGAGACAGATGTTGTTCACACATGGTTATCTCGTGTTTCTTCAATAAAGGTCATTGTGATATCTTTCATAGTAGCAAATGGTAACAACACTGTTACTGAAACGTCACACACTATTTATTTATTTGATTTTGGTGTGTTCTTACCTTGTGTTTTTGTCTGAAGATGGTAACAACGCTGTTACTGAAACGTCACACACTATTTATTTATTTGATTTTGGTCTTATTACCTTGTGTTTTTGTCTGAAGATGGTAACAACGCTGTTACCAAAACGTCACACACTATTTATTTATATGGATTTGGTGTCTTATTACCTTGTGTTTTTGTCTGAAGTTGGTAACGACGCTGTTACTGAAACGTCACACACTATTTATTTATTTGATTTTGGTCTTATTACCTTGTGTTTTTGTCTGAAGATGGTCACAAAGCTGTTACTGAAACGTCACACACTATTTATTTATTTGGGTTTGGTGTCTTCTTATCTTATGTTTTTGTCTGAAGATGGTAACAACGCTGTTACTGAAACGTCACACACTATTTATTTATTTGGGTTTGGTGTCTTATTACCTTGTGTTTTTGTCTGAAGATGGTAACAACACTGTTACCGAAACGTCACACACTATTTATTTATTTGGATTTGGTGTCTTATTACCTTGTGTTTTTGTCTGAAGATGGTAACAATGCTGTTACTGAAACGTCACACACTATTTATTTATTTGGATTTGGTGTCTTATTACCTTGTGTTGCTGTCTGAAGATGGTAACAACGCTGTTACTGAAACGTCACACACTATTTATTTATTTGGATTTGGTGTCTTATAACCTTGTGTTTTTGTCTGGTGATGGTAACAACACTGTTACCGAAACGTCACACACTATTTATTTATTTGGATTTGGTGTCTTATTACCTTGTGTTTTTGTCTGAAGATGGTAACAACCCTGTTACTGAAACGTCACACACTATTTTTTTATTTGGATTTGGTGTCTTATTACCTTGTGTTTTTGTCTGAAGATGGTAACAATACTGTTACTGAAACGTCACACACTATTTATTTATTTGGATTTGGTAACTTATTACCTTGTGTTTATAATCTATAATCTAAATTGTGATTTATCATGTTATTATTCACCATCGTATATAGACTAACACAGTAAACAAAGTTTCATCCACCATTTAAATCAGTTTTACAATGAACAACAACAAGCCTGTAATCCATGTTACCTACCTAATAAGGGGTTATGAGGGGAAGCAATGTAACAGACGCCGGGAGGTTTTTACAGTAACTATCTCTCTGGAGAACAAACAACCTAATTATAACTATGTTAATTATTACTGTACATAATTATGGTGTGTTCTAATTTATGATAAAATGATAGATTTATGCATCGCTATGATTGGTTGAAACAAATAGTGCATCGTTTGGTATTCATTCTATGGATTTGATTTGAAATCGAAGTTTCGTCTGATTGGAAATACTTAATTAAATTGTTTAATTAATTTATGGTAATCATTTGATTTCTTTTGGAAAAGTTTCACAAATATTGTGATGAATTATAGCAAATATTTATATTATTTTTTTTTAAATTTTTATTGTTACAAAAGCACGAAGTCCAAAGGACTATTGTGCTGTGCTAGTATTATTTACATATATATGATTAATTATTTACACGATAGATTAGTATTGTTTTGTAAATTATTGTACAAATAGTTCTAAACTTAACAAAGTTCTCATAAGATAGAGTTTATACACAAAGAGAATTTGGTAATGTTTCAAAGTATCTACATACAATTTGATTAGTCAGAGGGCAAGTTAAAAGAAGATGCTCTGGTGATTCAACATCTAAGCGGCATTCGCATGTTGGATCACTGATAGCATTCAGTTTGAATAGGAAACTTAAGAAGGCTTCTTTGCCAGTTAAGAATAAAGTAGTGAATTTATCAGAAGAAATGAAATTTGGGACAGCAATTGGAAAGAATTTCTTGAACAGTTCATTAGATTGAGAAAGATAAAACTTAAATTTTAGATCCAGATATAGTTTGTTTAATTATTTTTGAAGGGGTCTTTTGAGTGTTCGATCTGTGAGAGAATTTGTCATATTATACTTTGTTTGTAATAATTCAAGATAATCGGACAGTAAAGGAGTTTTCACTAGTATAAGTGTGATGTAAGAAGATGAAGTCTTATAAGAATGAATGCATCTAATAAGAATTTGATATTGTATAGAATTCAACTTGGATCTTTTTGCTGCAGTGATAAAAGGAAAACCAAATATTTGATGCATAGCTTATTGTAGAGCGTATCATAGCTTTATATAAGATCAATCTACGCCGAGTATCAATGTCCCAAGTACCTGCACATAATGAGAATAATATATTCTTAAGTTTCGTGGCTTTCATAATTATATTGTCAACATGTGTTCCAAAATTAATCTTATTCCTTTGTCTATGATTTTTAAAAATAACTCCCAAAATTTTAACAGTTTCTGATGGTTGAATTATTTTTCCATCAAAATTAATGGGCAATTTTTCATAGTTATGTAGATAGAGTATACCTGTTTTGTTTGGACTTAGTGAAAGTTTCACCTTTTCACACCAGGCTTTGATTTTTATTAAACATTTGGTAATATTGTACTGAAGATCATAGATGTTTGAACTCCATACCACAAATGTCACATCATCCGCGAAAGCAATTACTCTAGCAAAACTTTCGTTAAAAGATAAGTTGAAATCATTAAGTAATATATTCCAAAGAATAGGAGAAATAATACCACCCTGGGGACATCCCTTGTTTATCTTTCTTATACACTTTACATTAGTATATTTAAATTCTACACTCCGGTCTTCAAAGTAAGAATTAATTATTTTTATAAGTACCGCTGGAAAATTTGCCTTGTCCAATTGTTGGAGAATTGCCGGATGCCATGCGTTGTCGAAAGCTCCGCTGATGTCCACTGTTACTATTGCCGTATTTTCTGTTTCTCTTTTCTGAAGACTTAATTTAGTTATTTCTTGTAAAGCAGAGATTGTCGATTTTTCTTGTGTAAATCCATGTTGAGCAGGATGCATTACATTATTACTATTAATATGATTTAAAAGTTCAGTATGAATTAGACTTTCAAAAATTTTACCTAAATTAGAAGACAAGCTTATAGGGCGGTAGGCTTTCGGATCTTTATAGTTTTCTTTATTAGGTTTTTTATAATAATTACTGCTGACTTTCTATTCATGCTGACTGCTGACTATTTATATTCATGAACAAAACTTAAGGAAGTTGTACCTTTTAGCATGTATATCGGGATTGAGACAATAACTCTGAAAGATACACTCATGAACAAAACTTAAGGAAGTTGTACCTTTTAGCATGAATATCGGGATTCAGACAATAACTCTGAAAGATACACTCATGGACAAAACTTAAGGAAGTTGTACCTTTTAGCATGTATATCGGGATTCAGACAATAACTCTGAAATATACACTAATGAACAAAACTTAAGGAAGTTGTACCTTTTAGCATGTATATCGGGATTCAGACAATAACTCTGAAAGATACACTCATGGACAAAACTTAAGGAAGTTGTACCTTTTAGCATGTATATCGGGATTCAGACAATAACTCTGAAAGATACAATCATGGACAAAACTTAAGGAAGTTGTACCTTTTAGCATGTATATCGGGATTCAGACAATAACTCTGAAATATACACTCATGGACAACACTTAAGGAAGTTGTACCTTTTAGCATGTATATCGGGATTCAGACAATAACTCTGAAATATACACTCATGGACAACACTTAAGGAAGTTATACCTTTTAACATGTATATCGGGATTCAGACAATAACTCTGAAAGATACACTCATGGACAACACTTAAGGAAGTTATTCCTTTTAACATGTATATCGGGATTCAGACAATAACTCTGAAAGATATTACAGTGACCCTTTTTAAAGAATCACGATATAACTAAGTGTGAACAACCTCTGTCTCCTCCAAAAAAGAAAATATACGACCGGTGATATCAAAGACTTTCCACTTCCTTAAGTTTTGTCAATGAGTGTATTTTTATTCTATGCGCTCTGCATACGAATATATAAGGAGTTGAACAGAAAAAAAAACATATACGTTCTTGATAATTTACGTTTCAAAAAACTAAACTTACACTTAAAGATATATCTTGTGTTAAATAAAAGGCATCTCCTTATCGTGAAGTTGAAAGTTGCTGACGGTTCGCGCCATCTATCAGAATAAATAAAAGAAAATAAGACCTAATCCAAATAATTTATTAGTATGTGACGTTTCGGCAACAGCATTGTTATCATCATCAGACAAAAACACAAGGTAATAAGACACCTAATCCAAATAATTTATTAGTGTGTGACGTTTTGGCAACAGCATTGCTACCATCATCAGACAAAAACACAAGGTAATAAGACACCTAATCCAAATAAATAAATAGTGTGTGACGTTTCGGCAACATTGTCACCATCATCAGACAAAAAGAATAAATGGATTTTATGAATACCATTTATTCTTTTGTCTGATGATGGTAACAATGCTGTTATCGAAACGTCACACACTAATAAATTATACGTATTAGGTCTTATTTTCTTTTAATTATAATCTATAATTCAAATTGTCCTTTATCATATCAGAATAAATCTAAATTATTCGTTGATTCGTTAATTATTCCATAATTGTACAAATACCCATTCGTTATAAATATAGAAAAAAAATTACAATGTACGCGTTTCGGGCTGTTGGCCCTTGTCAGCGTAGTGTAGGCTGTACCACAACGACCAATTATATTTTGTTGTTTATGAGCTGAATTAAAGAGAAATATTTCTTAAAAATAAGTTTTAATGTATAATTGTTTTCTGTAAAAAAAGGTGTAACATTAGCGGCTTTTAATTGTATCGTTTGGTATACTCATACATATCGTCTGCTATACTTTTAAAAACTTGTTTTAGAATTCTAAATGCGTAAATTTAAAATAACCAACAATTATTTTCAACGTAAAACAAGAAATAAAGTCTTAAAAAAACAAATAAAATTCAAAGAAATACAATAAAATAATAGAAGCGTTAACACTCAAAGTTATTTGACTTTATAAAAAGTTGTGGAAATATTTTTTTTTGTGTTTTTAAAATCTAATTTTGTGTCGCGCTTTGGTGAACAATAGAGTGTCAAATTTTGGCATTTTTCTTTGTAGTTCCTCACGAGGTGGAAAGATTTTGTTCCATTTAGATTCCTCTTGTTTCTATTAAAAATAATTTCTTCAGCTTTTAATGATTTCATTTTGTAGATATAGATGGCGTTTTATATTGTCTTATGTTTATTTTATACCTAACTTGCATTGTCTTTATTTGATTATGGAAGAGCTTTGCTTGATGTAAATATTTATATGTAATTTTACTATCCTTAAAGCGCTTATGTCCATAGTTTACTTAAATATATTAAATAAAATTACGCCCTACATTGTCAAATACACTCATAAACAATTCTTATGAATGTTTCAAGTTTTAATGATAAGGTACAATTTGGATTAGAGATTATAAACACAAGGTAATAAGACCATATACAAATAGTGTGTGACGTTTCGGTAACAGCGTTGTTACCATCTTCAGACAAAAGGGCTGTTCTTTTGTCTGCTGATGTAACAACGCTTGTTACCGAAACGTCACACACTATTTATTTATTTGGATTTGGTCTTATTTCATGTTATAAGTATAAACCATTCCTTATTTTCCTATATAACGGCGGAATTCCCATATATATATATTCGAGCACGTTCTTCTCTGAAAATTATAATAAAATACTAAAACACATATGTGAATGCTAAAGGTACAACTTCCTTAGGAGCATAGGGCACCTCTCCCGTCAAAATAAACGCCATTAGATCCCGTGTGGATCTCATGGAATAAAGTCCGCTCTAGACTGACGAGGACCATTAACCAGAAACCATGGTCTCTAGGTGGACGCTTCTCAGTTTACCAAAGCTGGTGTTGTGGCTTTGTCACCGACCCGAGGCCGCTAGTTTGTGGCGACGGTCAATAGATGGTGTCATGTTTTGACGTCTATTTTGACGGAAGAGGCGACTTATGCTTCTATGGATCAATTTCCTCCCAGCAAATTTTCCATCTATATTCTTCAAGTTTGTCCGTGAGTAGATATAAGCAGAATCATCCAATACCTCAGTAGAGCCTAAAAAAATCGGTATGATAAATTAAAGTGGCGAAACCGCTGGAAGGATTCCTCACTGATGTGCTAGGTCTTTCCAAATATTTTTTTATAGAAAAAGGTGTTGTGTTTTAACTATAAAAGCACACAAAAATATAATAAACTTGAATACAGTAAACTCTCCTATAACGCGATTAATGTGTTCCGTGTTGCACGAAATCACTTTATAGGAATTCGCGTTGTACGAAATAAAACTTGTATAACGCGAATGTTGTTAGGGTAAATTGTTAGTGATAAATATCATGTAAAAATGTATTGTATAAAATGATGTATATAGAAATAATAATTATGTACTAAAACAAAACTAAATGTTATTTTATTTGAAAATGTATTGTACAGTTGTCAATAAGGAAATTTCCGCATTTTATTTTATAACGCGTTATACGAAAATTCGCGTTGTATAAATAAATTTGACGCAATTTTTTTATCGCGTTGTACGAAATCGCGTTGTAAAAACTCGCGTTATAGGAGAGTCTACTGTATGTTTTTTTTTTAAGTCTAAAAAAACAAAGAGAATATAGAACAAATAATACTGAAGAAGATAAAAAACATTTTAGAAAATGCAAAACAAAATTACTGGTCAAAAAGAAACATTTAAAATCGCAGATTAATATCTTCAATAATAAGGACATCTTCTTCTTCTTCTTTCTTATCTCCACTCAATCATTAGGGTATCAAGTTGTGACCCTTGATGGTATTTGACAACCATCATGACTGGGTGAAGTAGAATGCGTCTGCCTTTGTCATTAAGACTGGGAGCACTACTCAGTGGCAGGCCGACTTAGCTCCAAAAGAAATGGCCGCCTCTGATATGAGGAACAGACGCGATGTACAGCCGCTCCTAACATGGAGTACAAACGCTGCTCATCCTGTATTCCTAGATTAGGAGCCCTTATAGGGTACTATCAGCCGGGCCAGCTGAGCCCAGGTTTTTTAGCTAGCTTGTTACTGCTCCCCCTCCTCCTTTTTCATCCGGGCTTGGGACCGGCAAAGGCGGAGGACATTAGGAGGTTTGTCCCATATATCAAACAAATATAAAGATTCGTGCTTTGTGATTTCCTTTTCAAAATATAAATGGCGCTGTATTTTGCTTTATGTATAAAAGTTTTAATAACGTTTTTTTTATTTTTTGATAAACTCATCTAGGGAATATATTTGTTTCTCAAATAAAATTTAAAAATATATAATTTTAAAAATTTTAACATTAAAAAAAAACAATATAATATAAATTTCAACAAATTCTGTAGACGCTATCTCAAATGCCGTGGATCTGAATTACATTAATGAATTGAAAATTCTAGTTTTAATTAGTATAGTGTTTTTATTACTATTATTATTTTAAAATATTCTATACTAGCGGACGTACCCGGCTTCGCCCGGGTTTTACCCGAGTAAAGATTTGTCTAACGAACATTTGTTAAAACAATTCTCTATAAACTTATAAAAAAATAATAGATATACAAGGTATGTCCCATAAGTTCCCGGACTGGGTCCATAAAAAAATAAATAAATGAAAAATGTAAATAAATTTGACTGTTTATTACAGAAAAAATATCAGGCAACACGGTGGTACCAATATCGAGGCGGTACATTAGCGCGCGCCAAGGTCATTCTAATTTATTTAAAGGTCACACCTAGCGCTGCGGCGATTTTACGATGGAACAAAAATTGAAGCAGAGGATTTGCATAGAATTTTGTGTGAAACTTCAAATATCTGCAACCGAAACTTTTGAAATGCTTAATAAAGTATTCCCCAATGACTCTCCAAAGAGAACAGCTGTTTTTGAATGGCATTCTAGATTTAAAGCTGGCAGAATTTCCATTGAAGATGAACCTTGGCAAGGACGCCCAAAATGTGCAAAATATCACCGATTTGATAAAAGAAAATCCTCGAACCACTTTGCTGGAGCTAGAGCAAGACACAGGCATCTCTAAAACAACGATTGGAAGGATCGTAACCAAAGATTTGAAGCTCAAAAAGACTCCTGCAAAATTCATCCCAAGATTCCTCACTAATGAGCAAAAACTGTGTCGGCTTTCAACCTGTGAGAACATGTTGGAAATGACAAGAACGGATCCGGAATGGAAAGACAAGATAATCACAGGCGACGAGACATGGGTCTATGACTATGACCCTGAAACCAAGCGTCAATATGCCGAGTGGAGAGGTCAGGGTGAGCCTAGACCAAAAAAATCCAGGATATTGAAATCCAGAAACAAGGTGTTGCTGGTCGCTTTTTTGGATAACAAGGGCATTGTTCATCACGAGTATCTTCCTGCAGGCCAAACGGTTATTAAGGAAATGTATTTGGACATTCTTCGAATGTATTTTACTGTAAGTACACCACATGTCTACATATGGTACAGGCCATGATAATCATGGTGGGCAGTTAGCGACTGTCTTTTACTGAAAGTACACCACATGTCTACATATGGTACAGGCCATGATAATCATGGTGGGTAGTTAGCGACTGTTTTAACTGTAAGTACACCACATGTCTACACTCGGCCGTGCGGCCACGCGTCGCGCGAGCTCCTGAGCTTTTCGCCTCTGGCGAGCGGAATAACGTCGCGGATGGCGACGAATTTGGCACGGGCTGAAAGCCCTTCAAACGCCGAGCAAAAGCCTGTAAGGCACAGCGAAAAAGCACAACCATGTGCTGAATTATATAAGAAAGAAGATTTGCAGAAGAAAGCTTCAAATCTTTTCATCAATAATCAAAACTATGCAAATCCGCCCGCCGGCGGACATCATGCAAATCCGGCCACGCCGACCGACTTCGTTACTGCCTCGTTTTCCGAGGCCGCTGCCCAAGCCAATAGAAGCTGGGCAGACTTAGCGGAGGACAACAATCATGAATCTGAGAACCCTTTCATCACTGTCCAAAGAAAGAAAAGACGCCGTGGCTCGGCGGAATCACCTGCGGCGGCTGCGCCTTCCTCTAACATCAAAGGCGCAGGAGCCATTCGCCGGCCGCGATCATCCACGGGATGGGCACCGCGGGCGGAGGAGGTCAGGACCACGAGGGCGCATATCGCGGAGGCCAGGGCGCGGCAGGCGTCCTCAACAGAAGACCACTGCGTCTATATAGAGCGCAGCCCTGAACTGGAGCCCTACCACTACATGAGGGCCCTTGATAGAATGCTCGGAGGGACCAGGGAGGTCTTCCAGATGACAAAGATGAACGGTCACTTCCTGGTGGGACTGGCCAACAGAGGCCTGGCCGAGCGCCTCGTCAACGAGGGCCTCGAGGTGGAGGGAACTCTCCACAGGGCCTTCCCGTTCCGCAAGAGGGCGGAGAGAATTACGGTGGGCAACCTCCCCTTCTTCGTGGGGGATGCAGCCGTCATCAGCGCCCTTTCATCTTTCGGGCGAGTAACATCCATCGCCCCCAAGCTGATGAAGGTAGGCCCATATGTCTACAACGACGGCCGCCGAGAGGCGTTCATCATCCTCCGCGAAGGAATGACCATCGAGAGGCTGCCCACCCGCCTCGACATCTCAATAAAGGGCGAGGCCTGGCCCGCATACCTGTCCTCCGGGATTAGGTGTTCCAGGTGCCGTGGCCAAGGACATCGTAGGGCCAACTGCCCCATGCTTGTAGGGCGAACCACCGCTCCTGGACCGGCCACACCAACCTCTCCCACCAGCGTCCCACCAGCGACTGCGCCCAGGCTACCTCAGCAGCCATCTGCCCGGCCTCCACCTCCGGCGTCCCCCAGTTCAACCATGGAGGTCTCCGACGTGCCTCCCGCGAGCCGAGCTGCGCCCCTTCCACCTGCTGCACTCCAGCCACCACCACCAGCGCCTTCGGCCTTACCTTTGGAGGACACGCCTCCTGCCCCTCCACCAGTGACCCCTGCTCCGTCCCTGCGAACACCTGGGAGTCGCGAGCCTGCGGCCCCAACACCGGACGTGGAGATGACCATCGTGGAGGAGACCTTTGCGTCCTCCACGTCATCGGCAAAAAACGCAACGAGAGTCGACCTCGATGCGTTCATCGAGGGGCACCCCAGCGTGTCCTTCGCTAAGACGGACGCCCTTGGTCTTGGGCGGGAGGAGGTCCTGGACCTCCTCTCCTCGAGGACCAAGGCGCAGAGGAAGGGACCTCTCCTGTCGCCTCCGCAATCGACGCCCTCGTCGGCCTGATCGGGCAAATCCTGGACCTGAGACCCGGAGCAGCCAGCAACCTTTACAAAGTCCTTGGACAAGTCAAGGCTGAGCTCAGGACAACACCAGCAGTGCCTCCAACACCCCCACTGCCTGCGCCTCGGCCTTCTGGCTCAACGCCGCCTACTTCCCACAGCGAAAAACTGATGCCTGCTGTGATGACACCACCGCCGCCCGCCCCGACGGAGATGGAGGAGGATGACGAGTCAACGTTAATCACTCAGGAGATAACTATGATTGTTGAAATCTTCAGAAAACTGAAGCACACAACCTGCCTAAGGCCCCTATATCAATCAGGGATTAATATGAGTGAACTTATGGATGCCGTTCTATGCCACGATGACAGAATGTCCCTCATGGCGAAACTCTCACCTGCGTTGAAGAATGTCCTCGCTGAGTTCCTAGGCGCGGCCATAGAACAGGCCCAGGATTGCCATCCTAACGTTGGCTCCGATCTGTATAGGCTTCAGTGGCGATGCCTTAATTCCTGACGACTGAATTAATTGTAAATATTTTTCACCCTCCTGATTGAGTGCTAACGTTGACTGACAGTCAATAAAATTATTTTCATTGTCAAAAATTGTCCTCTAAGGGAAGCGATTCGAAAAAAAATGCCAGAAAAATGGCCTAATGTTGACTGGATCCTACACCATAACAATGCCCACCCTCACACAGCGCACTTGGTGACGAGTTTTTTTGGCTAAAAACGGGACAGAAATCCTACCTCAACCACCCTATTCCCCAGACATCGCACCAAATGACTTTTTCCTGTTCCCCAAACTTAAAGCAGTTCTAAAAGGAAGACATTTTGACACCAGGGATGACATAATAGAAAAATCGCTGTTGGCATTGAAGAGCATTCCAAAAGAGCTCTATAAAAACTGTTTCGACAATTTGGGGAAACGATGGCGCTGGTGCGTTGAAGCAAGGGGGGATTACTTTAAAAAGTTTTAATAATTAAAAAAAAAATATCTTACCTTTTTTTTATGGACCCAGTCCGGGAACTTATGGGACATACCTTGTATTTTGATAATTTGAAACTCATAAATTTGAATCTCTCGATAAAGTGAACATTTTTTCCCGGTCCCTTGTAAAATACTCGATAAGTTGAATAAAAGCAATATTAATTGGTTCCCTCGGTAATTGGAAGTTAAAGGAAAAGTTTCTTTGCCTTGGAATTGTATCATTATTCTTATCTCAAATAAATTACCGTGTCATCCTGAATTTTGTCTTTCCTAATTTTCTACATTACAAAATCATCATTTTATCTATTCTCCCAATATATATGTTGTAGATAAATGATAAAACTAACTTTGACTTGTGCGCAATTAATAGGTAGAAAATCTTTTTTTTTAAAGAGTACAGACAGACATTCAATTTTATATATATATATAGATTTATACCATTAATTTAGTGGTTATGATTCTAAAAATATATTAAACGTTTAATAATATGTGTAAATAAACTTTATCTCTTGTATTATTATTGCTCTAAAATGTGAATTTAAATAACTTTCACTCTCTCTTTAAAACTAGAAATAATTTGTATATATATTTTTAAAATATGTACATAAAATAGGTTAAACATTTACATGCAAATATCCACACAGGATATAGCGTGTGTGTTTGGAATAAATAATAAATAAATAAATATAAACTAACTAGAAGAGAGAGAATGACCCGGCTTCGCCCGAGAAATCCCCCGAGTGAAGTATCCTTCAAACTGAAAGTACATCAATAATAAATAGTAGAAGTTCCATAGAATAGCAATACAGAAGAAACACATAAACTACAGGAAAAAAGTGTGTAATGGCAAAAATTGTATTTTATTAGTGTTTAGGTATTTGATTTAATTATTTTTTGCAATCCATTTAGTTGTTTCAAAATTAATATAGTTTAAATAAATGAGTTTTAAAAATTGTAAAAAAAAAATGCATCGGCCAGGAATCGAACCCGGGCCGCCCGCGTGGCAGGCGAGCATTCTCGCCATTGAACTACCGATGCTTATAAGAAATGGCCATATTTGGGTATTTATTCCATTCACAAAAGTAAACGGTGACAGAATATATTAAGAATTGATTGATGACTTATACTTGTATATTTTAATATTAATTATTTTGAATGTATTGATATATTTTAACAATAAAAAAATGTAAAATGTTATTGTAATGACAAAGTTGAAAAAGAAATTGGAGAAAGACATTTCCAGATTTTTATAACTGAAGATTGTTAATGGATTAAGTTATTTGAATAAATATCTAATTATCAGTAAAAACAATACGCAATGATATCATAATATTTCATCACAATTTCCTTTATAATTCTTTAAATATCATTATATTACCATGCGCGCCATCTGTTATCAAAATTTGAAACTATTATAGACGTTTATGATTCTTTTTAAAATTAAACAATTTATACTATCACTACTGCAATGGAAATATTAATGGGAGGGCCTGGCTCATCAGTGGTGAACCCTCCCAGCGGTTTCGCCAGTTTAATCTACCATACCGCTGTTGTATTGCATTTTTGGAACTTCCTTTTATAGTGATACTGTTGGTAGACTATTGGAATGGGTATTTTAGATTAACTATGGACATAAGCTTTGAGGACAGTAGAATTACATACATTTATAAATATATAATGGTAGATTAAACTGGCCAAACCGCTTGGAGGGTTCACCACTGATGAGCCAGGCCCTCCCATTAATATTTACATTGCAGTAAGGGCAGTAGAAATTGTTTTATTTTAAAAATAATCTTACGCGTCTATGCTAGTTAGGTAATTTGATAAATACCATTGTAGAATGAAATAAGAAGAAAAACCAAACTATTTAAGTGTTAAAATAACTTTGTAAAAGGCTTATGAACTTTGTTTCAAGACGTCTTTCTTAAACAATGTCTTAAAACTGAGGCAAGCGGTGTTTGAAACTTGAGTTATTGATTGCCTAGAGGGCGCTATCTGCTCATAGAATTTCTTAAGATTCTCCGAAGATAAAACTTTTCCAAACCCTGAGAAACAGAATCAATTATGGAAATACGAAACTATTATAGACACGTAAGATTCTTTTTGAAATTAAACAATTTCTACTGTCCTTACTGTAATGGAAATATTAAAGGGAGGGCCTGGCTCATCAGTAGTGAACCCTTCCAGCGGTTTCGCCAGTTTAATCTACCATTGTATATATATAATTTGAAAAAATAGTACAAATGTAATATTGTACTGGATAAGGTTCATAAATTAAGAAAAAGGCATCTCCTTATCGTGCAACTGAAAGTTGCTGATGGCTTGCGCCATCTATCGGAATAAATATCAACTATTCTCGTTGATTTTTAATTATTCCAGAATTGGCCAAATACCGATTCTTGATTATTCAAGAAAAGCTAACCACGGACGCGTTTCGGGCTGTTGGCCCTCATAGGCGTGGTGCAAGCTGTACCTCAACGACCAAAAAACTGGTCACTAAGGGCCAACAGCCCGAAACGAGTCCGTGGTTAGCTTTTCTTGATTAATAAAGAATGGGTATTTGGCCAATTCCGGAATAATTAAAAATCAACGAGAATAGTTGATATTTATTCCGATAGATGGCGCAAGCCATCAGCAACTTTCAGTTGCACGATAAGGAGATGCCTTTTTCTTAATATATATACGAGTAATTATATTTAATTCTGCTGTCCTCAAAACTTATGTCCATAGTTCATCTAAAATACCCATTCCAAGAGTCTAACAACGGTATCACTATAAAAGGAAGTTCCAAAAATGCAATATAACAGCGGTATGGTAGATTAAACTGGCGAAACCGCTGGGAGGGTTCACCACTGATGAGCCAGGCCCTCCCATTAATTTTTTCATTACAGTAAGGGCAGTAGAAATGGTTTAATTTCAAATGGTTTAGTTTCAAATTTTGATAACAGATGGCGCGCTAGTGTATCGTAACAAAATTATATACAGCTAGAAAACATGAAGGAACAAGATAAGTACCATGTATGATAATTTTATAAATTCATAGCAATAATCTGTTTTAAATGTTTTCAATAAATAATTACACCCATACGACGCAAATTGAAAGGACGCAAAGTGAAAATATGTGAAGGGGCAATCAAAAACAAAAGTGTTGCCATATTTTTGGAAAATAATTTAAAAGAAAATTAAAGACTCGAATCCAAAACAACGCAACTTCGAAAATCTAACGACGCACAGTGAAAATCAGTAAAAATTAAGCAGCGACGCAACTTCGAAAAAAAAAACGCAAAACGAAACGACGCAAAGCGAGGTATTGGTGTATATTAAATATTAAAATATAAATCATTTCTAAGCCATATAATTATCATAAACTTAAATACGACTATATATTACATAGAATAATTTATCTCTATATACTCATTCTGTAAATATATTTAAAAAAGATTGGATCAAAATGAAAAATGGAGGGGAAAAAAGCAATAGGGGAGAGGTATCGTCTGCAATCTATATTTGATTGCAAAAAGGTTATTTATACCAGACGAACTCAGTGCGTTCCATTTATGTAACGTATTTGCATATCGGATGTTTATAAAAAATATGTAATATACGATAGACGTTCAATACATGTCGTAAATCAAAAATTATTTTCTGGTTCGCTGCTTCTATGAAGTATATCGATATAGGAAATATTAGGGTTTAAAGGAAAGGGTTCGATGGTGTAGTGATATAAACCATTGGTTTTGGACAGAAACAACCCCGCTTTGAAATCCCTGGACCTTTTATAGAAAATAGCCCATGTGTCTAAATTAAAAAATGAAAAGTGTCTAAATAAAAATAAAAAATGTCTAAATTAAAATGAAAAATGTTTAAATATAAATTAAAATTGTTTAATTAAAAGTTTGAAACCGATATTAGTAAAATTTCCAATTTATTTTCTTTATTTTTGATTACCTTCGACCGAGAAAATTCTGAAAATATAAAAATTATAGAAATAGCAGTCAATTTACACACTTCCATGAAGAAAGGAATGACAATTTGGTAGGTCGGTATTTGACACAACTTTTCCTTTTATCTGATGGATTGAATTTGCATATCATTGAAAAGTCAAAATTCTCAGAGAACAATAAATATAAAAAAAATTTATTCGTGACTTTTTTCAATCATACTTTAAAATATATGTAAATAGAGTGAAATTTTCAAGTCCATACATTTTGTTTTCGATTCCACCAATCAATCAAACGCCCTTAAATGAAATCAACGAAATAGCCTTCTGAGAGAAAATGATGTGTCAGAGTGACTGAATGCAATTTCCACAATCAGAAATGATAATACAATATAATGCGGCTTATGATTGTAAAACTACATTTGAAAATTATTCCGCATGTGTTTCTTTTGAACGAAAAATCGAAATTTATGTTTACGGAGAAATAACGATTATTTCTAACCTTAGGGATGAAGTATGAAAGGATGAATTGTGAAGAGTAATGATAAACGGAAAATAAAAGTGCCCAGGGATGGGAATCGAACCTACAGTGTTACCGCCCCCTCTTGGGACTCACCAAAACAGGGTGCTATAGAGAGGAAGGCCCTATTTAGAGGGGATGCTATAGACAGGTCACTTTTAATGTAAATCGCATCGTACTACGTATTTAAAATCGGGCGCTATAGAGAGGAAGGCGCTATTTAGAGGGGGCGCTATAGACAGGTTTAACTATATATGTTTATTAGATGCTTTTTTATCTTAATTGTTTATTTTCTTTATGACAATTCTCTTACCTACTCTACTACAATTATTGTAAAGCAGAATGATCCAATACAGTATTAGAGCTCTAAAGAAGTGGTCTGGTAGATTAAATTGGTGAAACCGATGAAAGGGTTCACCACTGAGGAGCCAAGCTCTCCCAATATATTTTCATCACAGTAAGGACAGTAGTTGTTTGTATTATGTTTAAAAGAAACATTGAATATCGGTGTTTTCATTTGTAATATATTAATATAAAGCCATAACGTACCATCTATATTATATAATAAAAAGGCATATATTGGATTTAATAAAATATTTATTTTGCCAATATTTCGGCTGGCTGAACGCCAACCTTTATCGAGGCATTACATTTTTGTATACACAAACTCAGCGCCGCATAGTGTTATAATATCACAGTTGATATCATTTAAAATACAAAGTAGGTGGGGGGAATTTGTAGGAAAATAAGCTATATAGACAGTAAATATTATTTATGTATTCATTGCCACGTCGTTAATAAAGAAAGACAAACTTCAGGATGACACGGCAATTTATTTGAACCAAGAATAAATTAAAATTTATAAATTACTCTCTATAGAGGCACAAGTTTACAAAGTATATATATCGTAAAGATAGAGGCTGCCTGGCCAGCATTCATATTTCTTGTAATAAAAGACACTTCGGCCAGTGAATCTTTTTATTGTCTCGACGTTTCGACATATCGCGTGAGAACGCCCTTGCAGCCTTAGAATAATTTCTAACGCTTTGCCTAATGTTTTAATTTTTGTTCGCTCCTGACGAGGACAAAAGATTTTTGTCGAAACGTCGAGACAATAAAAAGATTCACTGGCCGAAGTGTCTTTTATTACAAGAAAAAAGTATATATACATCAACGTGTGTGTGTGTTACAATATATATATTATATATAATATAATTTTAAATAATTTATATTTTATTCAATTATTAATTATAAAAATTCGAAACTATTTTAAAGGCGTAATACACCAATACCTCGCTTTGCGTCGTTTCGTTTTGCGTTTTTTTCGAAGTTGCGTAGCTGCTTAATTTTTACTGATTTTCACTGTGCGTCGTTAGATTTTCGAAGTTGCGTTGTTTTGGATTCGAGTCTTTAATTTAAAAAAAAATGTTTTTCCAAAAATATGGCAACACCTTTGTTTTTGATGCCATCAAAATTTGGGGATTCCCTTTCTAACTAAAAATCAAGGCAAATTTAATACAATTTTATTTTCACTTTGTTTTGCTTATTTTAGAGTTCAGTTTAATTACGTAGTGTGAGGTAATGTAGTGTGTTGTGCTTTTTTAAAAAGAGAATAATAAATTTACATATATAAAGTTTTACGTGGTGTTTTTGGTTACAAAAAAGATACAAATATTTATATAAGATGTAAATATTTCCCAATTTATTTAGTGGCAGAGTTATATTCTTTTTTACATAAATTTGTAATTTCTTTTACCCAAATTTGAAGGAAAAGGGCGCTGCTGGTAGAATTGCCAAAAATACTAAAAAAAAACTATCAGCTTGGAGACAAAATTAGATATTCTGCGACGATTTGATAAGGTAGAAAAGGCTGTAGGATAGCAAAGGCTGTTGGTTTGGCTGTAACAACTGTCAGAACTATTAGAGATCGAGATGGGGATAAAATAACCCGAGAGAGTTAAAAACATTAATTCACGAGGGGGGCTATGATTCGAAACAAGTCTTTAATGTTGACGAGACTGGGTTATTTTGGAAACGTCTGCCTGACAGAACGTTCATATCAAAAACAGAAAAATCTGCGCCAGGATTTAAAGCTAGCAAGGATAGACTGACTCTTCTTCTTGGTGGTAATGTAAATGGTGATTTCCAATTTAAACCATTTCTCATTTATAAATCAGAAAATCCAAGAGCTATGAAAGGTTGTTCAAAGAATCTGCTTCCTGTCCACTGGCGAGCAAACAAAAAACATGGATGACAACATCATCATTTAAAAACTGGGTTACAACTTGTGCTATTCCAGAAATTAAAGCTTATCGCATCAAGGAAAACTTAAACTTCAAGGCTTTGGTTCTAGTAGACAATGCTCCTAGCCACCCAGTTTATGTTGATGAGTTGTCAGAAAACGTGAAATTTGTTGTTTTTTTTCCACCTAATACGACACCAATTATTCAGCCGATGGATCAGGGAGTAATATCGACTTTCAAAAGTTATTACATTCGATGGACATTTAAACTTCTTTTAAGTGAGACTGATGGACAAGATAAGTCTACCATGTTAGAGTTTTGGAAAAAGTTCAGCATTATGAAAGCCAAAAAAATCATTTCTGATTCGTGGGAAGAGGTTACACCATCTTGCATGAATGGTGTTTGGCGCAAAATATGGCCTGAATGTGTTCACCGAAGCGCTGCGGAAGTTGATGGTACACCAGCTGTTCGTCATGAAATTTCCAATTTAGCTAGAGAGTCTAATTTTGAAGGTATGGAGGAGACCGACATAAATGAATTGCTAACCTCGCACAACCAAGAATTCTCTAATAAAGAACTATTGCAACTGGGGGGGATTGCATTTTGCTAATGAAGAAGACGACAGTGACGGTTTGATAGAAATCTCCAAAGAACCAAATTTAACCTCCAAACAAATTTCTAAAGCGATGTGTTTGATTGACGAAGCTATGGAGATTTTTTAAAAACGATCCTGACAGCGGAAGGAGTTTAAAAGTGTCCTAGGCGGTAGCTACGAATATCAATTGCTACAAGGAAATTTATCTTATGTTGAAAAAAAAAAGCTGTTCAACAAACAATGGACCAATTTTTTGTGAAATAAAGCCGACCTACGACAACAGCCACTATGGACTCATCAGACAGTGATTAATTTTAATAAAATTTTCATAAATTAAATGAATATGTAGTTTATTTTGTTTAATTGAATACGTTTTTTGTATATTATTTTTGTTTGAAAAAATTTTACTTTGTTCAATTTTATTTTTAAAAGGTAGTATTTTCGTAAGCCTGGAACCTATCTTCGATCATTAAATGGTTTTCAATAGAAAATTTATTTTCAATTTGCGTCGTGTTTTTTTGGAACGTAATCCCGACGTAAAGCGAGGTACGGTGAATTATTTTTTGAAATTAAACAATTTCTACTGCCCTTATTGCAATGGAAAAATTAATGGGAGGGCCTGGCTCATCAGTGGTGAACTCTCCCAGCGGTTTCGCCAGTTTAATCTAGCATACTGGGAGGGTTCACCACTGATGAGCCAGGCCCTCCCATTAATTTTTCCATTGCAATAAGGACAGTAGAAATTGTTTAATTTCAAAAAGAATCTTACGCCTTTAAAATAGTTTCGAATTTTGATAACAAATGGCGCGCTAGTGCATCATATTATTAATTATATTAAATTTGACCATTATTATGAAGACTCCATTGATTTTTTAATCATTCCTTTGTTTCTTTTATTAGTTTTCTTAAACATATATGTCCATTAAGTCCATAGTTCATCTAAAATACCCATTCCAAGAGTCTAACATCAGTATCACTATAAAAGGAAGTTCCAAAAATACAATATAACAGCGGTATGGTAGATTAAACTGGCGAAACCGCCGGGAGGGTTCACCACTGATGAGCCAGGCCCTCCCATTAATTTTTCCATTGCAGTAAGGGCAGTAGAAATTGTTTAATTTCAAAAAGAATCTTACGCCTTTAAAATAGTTTCGAATTTTGATAACAGATGGCGCGTTAGTGCATAATATATCTATTCTATTATCTATATATATATAAAATTGAATGTCTGTCTGTCTGTACTCTATAGATTCACAACCATACATCCAATCGCCGTGAAATTTCGGGATATTATTAGGTATATCCCCGGAAAGGTTTTTGAAAAATAATTTCTTAAATATCTTGAAAATCCTTAGAGTTATTTGCAGATTTGTAGATTTAACTAAATGATGATGATTATTTATCAAAAGTAAAATTTTCTACCTATTAATTGCGCACAAGTCAAAGTTAGTTTTATCATTTATCTACAACATATATGTTGGGAGAATAGATAAAATGATGATTTTGTAATGTAGAAAATTAGGAAAGGCAAAATTCAGGATGACACGGCAATTTATTTGAGACAAGAATAATGATACAATATATTCCAAAGTAAGATACTATTACTTTAACTTCCAATTACCGAGGGAACCAATTAATATTGATTTTATTCAATTTATCGAGTATTTTTCAAGGGACCGGGAAAAATGTTCACTTTATCGAGAGGTTCAAATTTACGAGTTTCAAATTATCAAAATATATCTATTATTTTTTTAAATAAGTTTATAGAGAATTGTTTTAACAAATGTTCGTTAGACAAACCTTTACTCGGGTAAAACCCGGGCGAAGCCGGGTACATCACCTAGTATATATTATATAATCTAAAAACTAAAATATTTCTATATTTTAAAAAATATATATATTATTTATTCATTGATATTTTTACTTTTGTTATCATCGTTTTTAGAATGACTTTCAGTTTTGTTGTAAATATGCGTAGTTAACATATCTATCCTTTTAAATCACTAATATAGGATTAACTTTATAAATTCTATATAATGTGAAAATAACTAATGTGTTTCCTTAAGTAATTGAAAATAAAAGTTACTTGATGGTAAATAATTATCTTTTTTTTTATCACGACTGCACCTCAACCCTTTATGTTATCGATCCTTTGTCTTATAAACCCTTTATCCGAGAGCAACAAATTATTCATAACACATATATATGTAGTAAACCCGACGTGGAATGTACTGGGCAGTCGTGGTCGTGGGTGCGTGATGGGATTCCCGCACGGGGACAGCAAGGAACAGAGGCAGGTCTAGATGGTAGCTACAAGAGGTAGAGATAGACCACGGACGAAGGCAGTCGAACCACGGGCGCCGCGGATGCCCTAAGCCTACTCGCGGATAGAAGAAGGGGTGAGAGATCCGACCGACCGTATAACGGCGTCACTCTGAAAACAACTACTTTGTCTCATTTTCTGGGCCCTTTTATACTGGACCCCCGCATATGGCGGAGAGTCCTGATTGGTTCCTGTAATCACGCCACCTCCTGGCGCCGTTGGTCGTTGTCGCCGTCTGGTCTACCTCTGCCTCTTTGTTTATTTGTTACATCCATTTCCACAAGGTCGATACATATTTTTATATAGATATGGGGCCATAATAAACACCAGAAGAAGGTTGTGAACTATCTAACTCAAAATATACTACATATATATATACAATTCTTTCATTGGCCTTGTAGAACGAGAGTGGTGTACACGTGCTCGCATGTTTTAGTGAAAAACACAAACATCCTCGATAAAGAGAGGCGAGTTGCCCCTCGAAATTATGGAACAATGAAATAATTATAAATCCAAATTATCAGAATTATAATTCTCTGTATCAATTAGTTTAATCAAATATAAATCTCCGAGGTTTATTTATTATACTTTTAACGTGTTTACAAGCTTTCGGGGTTTAAACGTCTCTTCTACAGGGAAGGCAAGACCCTTTTTTACATGTAGAATGATCGTTTAAAACCCGAAAGCTTGTAAACTTGTTAAAAGTCTAATAAATAAACCTCGGAGATTTATATTTGTTTAAACTAAATCCAATATTACAATATACTAGCGCGCCATCTGTTATCAAAATACGAAACTATTTTAGACGCGTAAGATTCTTTTTAAAATTAAACAATTTCTACTGCTCTTACTGCAATGGAAAAATTAATGGGAGGGCCTGGCTCATCAGTAGTGAACCCTACCAGCGGTTTCAACAGTTTAATCTACCATACCGCTGTTATATTGTATGTATGATATTCTTATATATTTATTTATCGTTTTATATGCATATATATATCTAGTCTATATATATAAAAATCAATGTTTGTATGTTTGTTTGTTTGTATGTCCGGTATACAAATTCGCAGTAGTTCACTAATTCAAACCAAAATTTCCATACATAGGTAAAAAATACGGGGAAGACGATAGGCTATTTTAAAAAAATATATAAATCAATTATTAAAACTATATATTCAAATTATTCTACTTAGCTCACGAACAGCGCCCTCTATCAAAGATTAGATTAAATTATGCTGATGCAAACAAATAGATAATGCTAATAACAAACAATTATAAAAAAAATCTTATCTAAATATATATCACTCGGGTAGATATGCACACGGGTCAATCCCGGGGCGAAGCCCTGGTCACCCGTCTAGTATATATATATATATTTGATATGATCCTGTCGACTTTCACTGTGGTAATATAGTGGTAAATGTGTTGAGGAGAGAAATAATCACACGACGAGTTGTTAGAGCAAATCATCCAGGTAGCCAGCCGAGAGAGAGAAAAAAAAGGTAGCGAGCGAGACGTTATCAGCTGAACGACTGTTTTTCCCTGTGTACACAACCGGGGGCTAACCAGATTAGTCGCCAGTTGTTGACAGACGGCCCCCTCAGGAATGTGGTCAACAAAGGGTCGCAAGTTAGTTGTCTTCGAATCGACTACGTCTCTCTCTCTCTGGTCGGCTGCAGATTTACTTTATTATTCCTGTAAGAGCATATATTATGACATATGGCCCCCGTTGAAGAAGGCTGAACATGGTTTAAGTATATTTAAAGCTGGAGAAGCCAGGAATAGAGAAAATAATTTTACAGTTAAAATTAGTTAAGGTAATGGTGACATAGTTTTATGTAAATAAAATATTGTATAGTACACAAGTAAATATTATTTACAAGCAGTTTTACAACACCGGGGAGTTTGACATTTAAGGAAATCTTTGAAAATATCAAGGTTATAAAAGGCTATATACAACAAAATCTAATGTACTATAAGGGAAGTGATATGGAGGAGTGTGAACAACGAGAAGAAGAGTCACATACATATGATGAAATTCTGAAGATCATTAAGACTGGGGAACTCTACACTTTAAGATATTTTTCAGGCGGACATGGCAAGGGGAAACTTCTCATGGGCTTTCTATGCTATAAGTGTAGAGTACGAGAAATTAGGTTGAGGTTGGCAATTGTGTGAGCTCAGGACTGAGGTAAATATCGAAACTACATACAATGTTAGAATTTCGGCGAACAGAGCGAGGGGAGACTTGCCCTGGGCCAATCTAACTTATCTATGCAGCTACTTGTGTAGCGAGTCCAAGGGGAAAAGTCCCGTGTGTAGGTGAGGAAGTCGAATGGACTTATATTTAATTTGCGGAAAGTATGCGCGCACGGTGCCAAAATTGGGACGAGGACAGCGTTGTCCATTACAAGTGACAAGCTGCTCGGACACGAGGTGTTTGAACCGTCGTGGGAGCTTGTGCAAGGCGATGATTTCGCGGTGGGTTGAAAGTAAGACCTATGTCTGCGCGAAATGATGACGGACCGGACAAAATCAGCGACGATGTTTAACGTACCTCCGTGGGAAATATCGGAGGTAGGCTATATCGTGCTGGTTTGGACAATGGACAAACATAGATTTGAAGACAGGGTCCGTGTGGCGAACGTGTGGCGCGAGAAGAAGAAGCGAACTGTGTCGCTCGATGCAGATTGTTCAAGTGCGTACAAAAAGGGGTTGATAAATATCTAGCAGTTAGTCAATCTGCACCCTGTGACGAACACACCATTGGCTAGATGGTGTGGGTCGGTGGATAGGCTAGAGATGAACTACGAAATAAATTATCATAAATGAAGGGTGAAGGTTAGGATTTTAAAATGACAATATCGAAGTTCGATAATTGATTAATCAATAATTCTCTATAAAGGTCCTGAGCTGGTATAAAGTTAACAAAGTTGTAAGAATGAGAGGGGCATTAAGGGGCAGATAGATAAGTGTCACCAAGGGTTGGTTGTAAGCAAGGCTCACGTGGTGGTTGGAATTCTTCGACGCCTGAATTACAGGGTGAATTTTGAATCGATTAGGGAAAGAAATTATTTTTCGTGAGCCGTGCTTACAAGTAGGAGAGGTCTATACAAAGGTTTAGGTGCTGGAGGCATATTTTTATAAATAATTTGAATATGAAAAATCTATTGTTAATAGTAAAAATCGTAAAGCGTTAATAGGTAGATTTCTTTTTTTTTTTTTTTAAGAGTTTTTTTTTTTTAAGAGTTACGTTAAAAATGGAAATTATTTAATTAAAATAACGATTGTTAAATTCTACTGGTAAGGTAACTAATTAAATGAGTTACAAATATCTAGATAAATAATTTGGAGCATAAAATCATTGTTAATAGGCATGGAGAGAATAAATGGAGCTAATTATGTAAATATTGGGACAATTTACAAGGAATGACTTATTTAAAGAATGAATGGAAGGGGTAAAACAATTTCACTTACAGGTTATGCTGGTTTAGAGAGCAGGTAAGTTCATTGAGATTCGGGAGAGTTCTGTCTGTGACACTGAGCGTACCAGTGTTGTACATCACAGTAGCGGCAGGGATATGGCGGAGTCTTGTCCATGATGGAGGAAGGTGTCCTGCCCTGGCACGGTGGTCGTTCTTGGGTAGATCTAGTGCTGGAAGAAGTGTGTGGCAGCTCCATCTCCGTCGTAGGTGAATACTTCTTCGGGATCACGGTTCAAAGGTTGGCGAGGAAGGGGTTGAGGGCTCGAAGAGGAGTGGTTACAGTTGAGTTGGGTTTGGTCGATCATCGTGGCTTGGCTTCTTGTTTCTTCATACTCCGGTATATGAGGGATTCGCTTCCCGGCCAGATCTTATCCTGTCGACCTTTCTGTGATATGATCCTGTCGACTTTCACTATGGTAATATAGTGGTAAATGTGTTGAGGAGAGAAATAATCACACGACGAGTTGTTAGAGCAAATCATCCAGGTAGCCAGCCGAGAGAGAGAAAAAAAAGGTAGCGAGCGAGACGTTATCAGCTGAACGACTGTTTTTCCCTGTGTACACAACCGGGGGCTAACCAGATTAGTCGCCAGTTGTTGACAGACGGCCCCCTCAGGAATGTGGTCAACAAAGGGTCGCAAGTTAGTTGTCTTCGAATCGACTACGTCTCTCTCTCTCTCTCTCTGGTCGGCTGCAGATTTACTTTATTATTCCTGTAAGAGCATATATTATGACATATATATATATTACTAGGAAGGTTCACCAATGATGAGCCAGGCCCTCCCATTAAATTTTTCCATTGCAGTAAGGGCAGTAGAAATTGTTTTATTTTAAAAAGAATATTACGCGTCTATAATAGTTTTGTAATTTCATAAATCCAATATATGCATCGTTTTAAAATATAAACATATGTAATAATTACAGAGTGTTTGTGACGTGGATAAAACTTAAAAAAAAAATACATAAACAATTTATAAAATATTATTTTGAATCTATCAAATAATATGCATAAGAAAACGATAAATAAATTTATAAGAATATCATATATTAAAATAAAAACATAAAGCCTCCAGGGAAAAGATTCTTTTAAAAATATTTTTATTTAAAAATATCTCGAGCTTTCGGGCAAGTAAGCCCTTCTACGGGAAAAAACTATTTTACATCCTTAATACGCCAATAAAATAATATTTAAACTCAAATAAAGTCCTTTAGTTGTTTACATTTGTTTTGAGGCATAATCAACGCAGGCTTCTGCTGCGCGTGCTTCACTTGGAGGTTATGGGGTGGGCTCAGGAAATATAATGTTATAAACTTCCGGGATATCTATTCTTCTGTTAATACTATTGTGCTTTCTGGATATGATGGATTCTATGATAAGTCTCTGTAGTCTATTGGGGATGTTGGAGTAATGGGTCTTTGGTTCTGATAGGGAGAAGGAATGGCCTGTTTCTCTTATATGTTGGTATACTAAAGATCTACTGTCTTGATTATCGATATTTCGTTTATGTTCTGTTATTCTTATATTTAAATGTCTGCCAGTTTCGTCAACATATTTGGTTTTGCATTCGTTGCATTCTATGGAATATATGGCATTCTTAATATTGGAAGGATAATCGACGCCATAAAATTATATCTGACGGGAATAGGGAGGTTATCCAATTGTCTATGCGACGCATGACAATTTCGGCGACTGAGGTTGAAAGAGAGCTCCCCATGGGAGAACCTTTAATCTGTTCGTAAGTTTTGCAATCGTATGTTAGGATATTTGTTTCGAGGCATAGGGCTATAAGTTTAGTTACTTTCCTGACAGTGATCTGATCAACCTGATTTTCTTCAAGAATTCTTCGGTGCTGCTTAGTATCAGCTGGTGTGGGAGACTTGGGTAAAGGGATTCTACGTCGAATGAGATCATGATCTTGTTTGGTTGGGGTTGGTACTTGAGTAGTTCATCTATGAAGGTGGTGGTGTTGGAAAAGGAGAACGGGGAGTTTTGCTGCTTGATTATGGGTTTGAGAAAAGTTGAGATGAACTTGGAGAGAGGTGCTGTTGGGGAATGGTAAAAAGCCACTATGGGTCTTAAGGGGACATTTGGTTTATGTATTTTAGGCACGCCATATATGAAGGCATCGGTTTGCATATTAGACAAGAAGTCTTTCAATTCTTCATTCGAAATAGTACGTTCTTTATGCATTTTTCTGAGTTCTTTTTTGAAAGAAGAGTATGTTCGGATTTTTTCTTCTGTGGAAATGTGTTTGAAGGTAGTTTGATCTTCAAGGATGCTCAGCATTTTACTATGGTAATCAGTTTTGTCCAGAATCACTGTTTGACCGCCTTTATCTGATTGGGTGATGAATATTTCTTTTTTGTTTCTTAATTCTTTAATCAGTCGGTTCTCATGAGGGTTCCTTGGGGGAAGGGTTACTGGTTCACTTAGAAGATTAGTTACATGATGTCTAATGATATTTTTTTCTTGGTGGTTAAGTTTTGATATGGCTGCTTCGACTCCACTTCCATAGAAGCCCGCGTTGATTATGCCTCAAAACAAATGTAAACAACTAAAGGACTTTATTTAAGTTTAAATATTATTTTATTGGCGTATTAAGGATGTAAAATAGTTTCTCCCGTAGAAGGGCTTACTTGCCCTAAAGCTCGAGATATTTTTTAAATAAAATTTTTTAAAAAATAATCTTTTCCCTGGAGGCTTTATGTTTTTATTTTAATATTGATTCAAGGGATTATTTTTATCGAAGAATATCATATATACAATATTACAGCGGTATGGTAGATTAAACTGGCGAAACCGCTGGTAGGGTTCACTACTGATGAGCCAGGCCCTCCCATTAATATTTACATTGCAGTAAGGCATAAATTAACACAAAGCAATAACGCGCCATCTATACATATAAAATGAAAGGATTTAAACGCACGAATGCTTCTTTTATACATAATACAAACTTCTACTGTCCTTACTGCAATGAAAAAATATATTGGGAGGGCTTGGCTCATCAGTGGTGAACCCTCCCAGCGGTTTCACCAATTTAATCCACCAGACCGCTTCTCAGAGCTCTAATACTGTAATTGACGATTCTGCTTATATACGCAGCACTGAAGGATGGAATCTCAGAAATGGTATTTAAGTAAACTATGGACATAAGCTTATAGGACAGTAGAATTACATTCAAATATTTGCATCGAGCAATGCTCTTCCGCAAACAATAAAGACAAGTTAGGTATAAATTAACACAAAGCAATAACACGCCATCAGTAAGGGCAGTAGAAAGTTGTTTTATCTTTAAAAAGAATCTTACGTGTTTGAAATAGTTCCAATTTTTTTATATACAAGTAGTGTTAATTGGGTCCCAAAAGTTAGTAAACGTGTGATTTATATTTTGCAAGTGTTTACGCACTTTTGGGACAACCTTGTAATTTTGAAACTTGCCCCACCTTCTGATTGTCCAACTTTGATATAGAACATCAGAGATTAAATCATTCTCTTCTATAAGGAATTCTGTTTTAATTTTACCAAGGTTACCAATATTACCATGGTTATCTCAAAGGTTCGTAAACACTTGTAAAATATAAATCATAATATGTTTACGAACCTTTGAGACAACCTTGGTAATATTGGTAACCTTGGTAAAATTATAACAGAATTCTTATAGAAGAATGATTTAATCTCTGATGTTCTATATCAAGGATGGCCAATCAGTAGATGGGCCAAGTTTCACAATTACAAGATTGTCTCAAAAATTCATAAAAACTTGCAAAATATAAATCAAAATATTGTAGAACGACATTTGAAAATTATCCCGCATGTGTTTCTTTTGAACGAAAAATAGAGATTTATTTTAAGGAGAAATAACGATTATTTCTAACCTTAGGGATGAAGTATGAAAGGATGAATTGTGAAGAGTAATGATAAAGGTAAAAATAAAATGTCCAGGGATGGTATCGAATCCTAGACACTTTTTTCCGTTTATCATTACACTTCACAATTCATCCTTTCATACTTCATCTTTTAGGTTAGAAATAATCGTTATTTCTCCTTAAAATAAATTTCGATTTTTCGTTTAAAAGAAACACATGCGAGATAATTTTCAAATGTCGTTCTACAATCATAAGCCGCATTATATTGCATTATAAATTATAATAGGTAATGTACTTTTGGAATAACCTTATATTTCTAAAAAATATAAATTTCCTTCTATGATTGTCATAATTTCTTTTCAATAAGTGTTTTGTTTCTGCATGGTAACACGCTAATGATGTAAGAAACAAGACAGAAATGGAACAACCCATGTTCCTAAAGTTGTACAAGCTATCTGAGGACCTAACCAAATCGAACTGGGCCAATTTGCATACCGAAGATTAAATTCAGTCGTCTGTTTACATTTCTACTTAGTTCTTCACTTCGATTGGCCGACCGGCCGTTAGATGGAGCCACTGGGGCATCCAATCATTGCTTAGTTAATTGGTCACGTGATCTACAGTCTTTGTCGGTCCCAAGCCCGGATGAAAAAGAAGTAGGGGGAGCAGTTACAAGCTCACTAAACAACCTGGGCTTAGCTGGCCATGCTGATAGTACCTTGTAAGGACTTCAAGGATACAGGATGTACTCCATGTTAGGAGTGGCTGTACATGGTGTCTGTTCCTCATGTCAGACATTACATATTGGAGCTAAGTCAGTGGCCTGCTACTGAGTCCCAGTCTTAATGACATTCTACTTCACCCAGCCATGCTGATAGTACCTTGTAAGGACTCCAGGGATACAGGATGTACTCCATGTTAGGAGAGGCTGTACATGGTGTCTGTTCCTCATGTCAGACATTACATATTGGAGCTAAGTCAGTGGCCTGCTACTGAGTCCCAGTCTTAATGACATTCTACTTCACCCAGCCATGCTGATAGTACCCTGAAAGGACTACAGGGATACAGGATGTACTCCATGTTAGGAGCGGCTGTACATGGTGTCTGTTCCTCATGTCAGACATTACATATTGGAGCTAAGTCTGTGGCCTGCTACTGAGTCCCAGTCTTAATGACATTCTACTTCACCCAGCCATGCTGATAGTACCCTGTAAGGACTCCAGGGATACAGGATGTACTCCATGTTAGGAGTTGCTGTACATGGTGTCTGTTCCTCATGTCAGACATTTCATATTGGAGCTAAGTCAGTGGCCTGCTACTGAGTCCCAGTCTTAATGACATTCTACTTCACCCAGCCATGCTGATAGTACCCTGTAAGGACTCCAGGGATACAGGATGTACTCCATGTTAGGAGCGGCTGTACATGGTGTCTGTTCCTCATGTCAGACATTTCATATTGGAGCTAAGTCAGTGGCCTGTTACTGAGTAGTGCTCCGAGTCTTAATGACAAAGGCATTCTACTTCATTCAGTAATTATGGTTGTCAATTAGTCACGCGAACTGCAGTAAGCCTAAACCAACCTAGGTAGAAAGGTGTCGATGTTAATTAACGGGTTCATTACGTGACTAATTAACTGGCCTGTCTGAAACTAATAGAGATGGCTAATTCCTACGAATATCGCCGTCTTGCATCTCTAAAAATCGTTATCCACACTCATGGACAACACTTTAGGAAGTGTAAGTTTTTGATATCATCGGTCGTCTATATATTGCGGCATTTACTATTATATATGTAAATATTTCTTCTTATATCTCATTTATTTTATTTTTATGTTATGCAAAGCAGGCTGTTTTGCATACTTGTTATTTTTGTTCTGAGAAATATTATTCGATCGCCTCGGCTGAGTCGATCGAGACTATTTTTTACTAAGAATAAAACTTAATTTTTGGCATCGACTTCTTCTTTAATTTAGTTTCTACGCGACATTTTTGGTGGAGATTCCGGGTAAATCCAAGACGGCATTTAGAAGAAGCTTCCGATTGCAAGGCCTACAACCCCAATACGGATTTGAGGATCTGCCAAGCAGCACAAGGATGGTGTAAACTGAAGCTTCTGGAACTCCGAAGTTTTCGGAACAAATGCTGGATCACAATCATACGCCTGTCATATCCCAAGGAATCCTCCGACTTTCTCCGGCGAGAGTGCTCAAGATCCCCAGAGATGGATCAAAATGTTTGAAAGGGTCGCAAAATACAACAAATGGGATGAGACTCAAAGCCTTGCCAATGTTGTATTCTACCTCGAGGGAACAGCCGCCCAGTGGTTCGATAACAACGAGGACATTATTGATTCATGGACTCAATTCAAAACGAATCTTTGTGAAGTGTTTGGAAAAAAAGAAGAACTTACTCGACGAGCCGAAATGACACTAAAGACCAGAGCTCAAAAGCCTGGAGAGACAACTGAATCATACATCCAAGACATCCTATCACTGTGCTCACGAGTTAACCCCGAAATGGAGGAGGAAGAAAAAGTTGGACATTTGATGAAGGGGATTGCCGAAGATTTCTACCAGACTCTAATTGTCAAAGATCCCACAACTGTTGACGAGCTGGTGAAATTTTGCCGACAGCTGGAGAACATGAAACAACGCCGCATTAAAAGAACACGTTATGAAAGATTACCAAACGTGACTCCGATCTCGTCGGACTTTGAAGAAGATTTGGCTCTAAGGATTCGACGGATTGTCCAGGAGGAGTTGCAAAAATTTATGCCTAAAATGACCGAGGTGGAACCCTTTGGGACAAGTGACGTGAATTCATTGGAGGCAATAGTTAAAGAGGAGGTGCAACAAGTACTCGCCCCAATTACAAGGCGAAATATTCAATCTCAAAGAAGGAGAACGTTTGTACCAAGATTTCGACGAGAAGATGACTACACTCCATATACCCCCAGAACATCTGACCAATGGCGAACGGCTGATAACCAACCTATCTGTTTCCATTGCGGGAAGCCAGGACATGTCTTACGTTACTGTCGAGAAAGAAGACGTACTTTTGAGGAAGCCAGATCAAGAAGAACACTTCCATCAGCCGACAATGCAACCCCACAAAGACCCTACGATTTAATTGACGATTTTCCAACTCTCCCTAGACCCGGAGGTTTTGGCCGCAGCGCATCACCATATCCAGGCAGAGGAAGGATGCCAAGACGAAGAAGCCCATCGCCAGGGGCAGGTCGTTTGTCAAGCCGCTCACCCCGACGCCAAAATGAGGAAAACTAGGATGCGCGACCGGTGAGGCCGCAGGTTTTGAAAATCCTCCATCATCGACGTCTGCTAAATTAAAACGGAATTGTTTAAAAGGGAACATTAATGGACTGGAAACTACAATATTGATAGACTCGGGCGCAGATTATTCCGTGGTTTCAGAAAAGTTTAGAAGACTTCTGAGAACTCCATTTTTTGTTGAATCTGGACCAGTCGTTAAAGTCGCCAATGGAAAGCTTGTTAAAACTTTGGGAAAATGTTCACTAAAGGTCCTTATCAATGATCTCACCACAACCTTTGAATTCATCGTGATTCCTGATTGCAGCCACGACATAATTTTGGGGTGGGATTTCTTCAAAGCAACGAGAGCGGTTATTGATTGTGGTCATCAAGAATTGTATTTGGAAGAAACACTACCAATAAATGATGACCAAATTAATCTTGATGTATACTCTGCTGATAATTATGTAATTCCACCTAAGTCAAGTTGTAAGATATCAGTAGTGGGTACACCACTTCAGGAAAATAGAGATGTTTTAATCTGCCCAAATTGGGAACTATCAATAAGGAAGGAATTTATTATACCTTCCATTCTTACAACATTTCAGCAAGGGAACGCAGATTTGTGGATAGCAAACGGAACCTCGAAGCCGCTGATGATCCCTTCGCGTATGGCCCTTGTCACCATGAGCGATGTTGATGTTGGCTCCATATGCTCCTTGAAATGCGATGAATTAATTCAAGAAGAAGAGATGTGGACTACCAAATTGGACCAGAAGATAGAAGCAATGATCGACTCGAATCTTACTGAGGATCAGCAAAATAAGATGATGAATGTTCTTAAGAAATTTTCGAATGTCTTTGATTTTTCTGGGAAGTCCCAACCTGCCCGAAGTAAAATAAAGCATAAGATTGACACGGGTGATCACGCTCCAACAAAACAGAGGCCTTACCGAGTGTCTGGAATGGAGAGGAAAATCATACAGCAGGAAGTTTACAGAATGATGAAACAAGATATAATTCAATTTTCTGAAAGTCCTTGGTCTTCGCCTGTGGTACTTGTGAAGAAAAAGAATGGGTCTTGGAGGTTTTGTGTTGACTATCGACGACTTAATAAGATCACCAAGAAAGATGTTTATCCATTACCACGGGTTGATGATGCTTTGGATAATTTATCAGGGGCCAGGTATTACTCAAGTATGGATCTAAGAACCGGCTATTGGCAAATTGAAGTGGATGAGCATGATAGAGAGAAGACGGCATTCATTACACCTGATGGTCTCTACGAATTTAGGGTAATGCCATTTGGCCTCTGTAACGCCCCAGCTACTTTTGAGAGGATGATGGATACCGTTTTGAAAGAACTAAAATGGAACATCTGTCTTTGCTATTTGGATGATATAGTGGTTTATGGTCCTTCATTTGAAGAACATATCAAAAGGTTAGAAGTTGTTCTAGAATGCCTTCAACAAGCTGGATTGAATGTGAACAATGAAAAATGTATTTTTGGCTCAAGACAATTGAAGATATTAGGACACGTTGTCAATGAAAATGGAATACATCCAGACCCCGAAAAGGTTGAAGCCATTTTGAAGTTTCCATCTCCTAAAAGTATACCTGATGTCAGAAGTTTCTTAGGACTGTGCTCTTATTATAGACGATTTGTTGAAAACTTTTCCTGCAAAGCTAAACCCCTGAATGACCTTTTAAAAAACGATGCCAAATTCTGTTGGAATAAAGAACAAGAAAATGCCTTCGAGATTCTTAAAGAAGCTTTATCCTCTGAACCTGTTCTTGGGCACTTTATTGAAGACGCCGAGACCCATATACACACCGACGCCAGTGGATACGGCATTGGAGCAGTGTTGATCCAAATACAAGGAGGTGCTGAAAGACCAATAGCTTATGCATCCAGGACCCTTACAAAGGCTGAAAAGAATTACTCTACCACTGAGAAAGAACTGCTTGCGGTTGTTTGGGCCACATCCAAATTTAGACCCTATCTTTTTGGCCGAAATTTCACAGTTGTTACAGATCATCATTCATTGTGCTGGCTTGCAGGACTTAAAGATCCTTCCGGACGACTCGCTAGATGGGCGCTCAGACTGCAAGAGTTCGACATCACCGTAGTCTATAAGAGTGGGCGCAAACATAAAGACGCCGACTGTTTATCAAGGAACCCTGTACCAGAAGAGCAAGAAGACTTCCCCAATATAATATCGATCATTGATATTCGTGCAGAACAAAGTCGAGACCCCAATTTAGCAAAGATCATAGACAAAATAGAACAAACTGGACCTTTTAAAGGCTTCGAAGTTGTGGACGGAGTACTTTATAAAAGAAACTACGAGCCATATGGAAGGCAACAGCTTCTTGTACTTCCAAAGCAAATGCGGCTGGAAATCCTCAAAAATCTTCACGATGCACCTACTGCTGGTCACTTGGGTTTTGCCAAAACTTATGATCGGGCACGTAAACGATTCTTTTGGGGAGGAATGTATAAGACCATTCGTCAGTATATAGCGCATTGCAGAGAATGCCAGCGCAGGAAGAGTGTTCCACAACGACCGCCTGGACAACTTATGCCTATCCCACCGGCAGATTTTCCTTTTCAAAAGATAGGAATAGATTTATTAGGGAGATTTCCTGTTACGAATCGGAGCAACAAATGGATTATTGTATGCACCGAATATATGACGCGATTTGCAACTACAAAGGCGATTCCAGACGCAGGAGCCATGGAAATTGCTAAGTTTATTGTCGAAGAAATTATTCTCCGACACGGAGCTCCTCAGCAGATCATCACCGACCGTGGTACGAACTTTATGTCCCAAATAATTAAGCAAATAAATAATTTAAGTGGAATAAATCACCTCAAGACTACAGCCTATCATCCGCAGACTAATGGTCTAACTGAAAGATTAAACAAAACATTGACCGACATGTTGTCCATGTACGTTGACGTGGAACAGAAAAACTGGGACGAAGTTCTGCCATTTGTAACATTTGCTTATAACACCGCTAAGCAAGAAACTACAGGCTTCAGCCCCTTCTTCCTAGTGCATGGCCGCGAGGCCGAAACAACTTTAGATTCACTCCTTCCATATCACGACAATGATGATCTTGGTGATTATGTTCAACATCTCATTACCACAGCTGAAGAAGCCCGAAACCTTGCACAACTACATCTCTATCGAGGTCAAGAGAAAGACAGAAAATACTATGACAGGAAACATCGACCTGTGGATTATAATGTGGGAGACCTCGTATGGCTCTTCATTCCAGTGAGACAGGTTGGACTCTCAGAAAAGCTAATCAAGAAATACTTCGGTCCTTACCGTATTACAAGAAAATTGTCCCCCGTCAATTACGAAATTGAGGCCATTTCTGACTCTCCAAAACGTCGTAAAACAAGAGACACAGTACATGTACTTAGAATGAAGCCATATTTGGATCCACTGCTTCAAGAAGAAATATCTGGCTCAACTCCAAACAAGGAACCTGTTCTGAAACAAAGATTCTCCGACCCAGAACCGATATCAGGCCCTGTGACAAGATCAAGAGCTAGACGGATGCAAATTGGTCAATAACCTTCAATTGAACAGCGGGACGCTGTTTCTTTTCAAAGGTGGGAAAAGTGCGGCATTTACTATTATATATGTAAATATTTCTTCCTATATCTCATTTATTTTATTTTTATGTTATGCAAAGCAGGCTGTTTTGCATACTTGTTATTTTTGTTCTGAGAAATATTATTCGATCGCCTCGGCTGAGTCGATCGATACTATTTTTTTACTAAGAATAAAACTTAATTTTTGGCATCGACTTCTTCTTTAATTTAGTTTCTACGCGACAATATATATATATATTTTTTTTAAGGAAAAAGAGTCAATATTGTTCACACTTGGTTATCTCGTATGTCTTCAATAAAGGTCACTGTAATATCTTTCAGAGTTATTGTCTGAATCCCGATATACATGCTAAAAGGTACAACTTTCTTAAGTGTTGTCCATGAGTGTATCTTTCAGAGTTATTTGTCTGAATCCCGATATACATGCTAAAAGGTACAACTTTCTTAAGTATTGTCCATGAGTGTATCTTCCAGAGTTATTGCCTGAATCCCGATATACATGCTAAAAGGTACAACTTCCTTAAGTTTTGTCCATGAGTGTATCCTTCAGAGTTATTTGTCTGAATCCCGATATACATGCTAAAAGGTACAACTTTCTTAAGTATTGTCCATGAGTGTATCTTCCAGAGTTATTGTCTGAATCCCGATATACATGCTAAAAGGTACAACTTTCTTAAGTATTGTCCATTAGTGTATATTCCAGAGTTATTTTCTGAATCCCGATATACATGCTAAAATTACAACTTCCTTAAGTTTTATCAATGAGTGTATCTTTCAGAGTTATTGTCTGAATCCAGATATACATGCTAAAAGGTACAACTTCCTTAAGTTGTGTCCATGAGTTCACTCTAAATATAGAATTTGTTAACACGTCTAAAACGTGTACAAATTCTAACATCAATAAAATTGTCTCTATGAAATTTCTACTTAGAAATGTTACCATAACAACTTCAGCGTTGCCCAGAAAGCTGTCAGATAGGTCACAGAGTGAATTAAAGTACAATTAAAATCTGTCTACACGGTTCCGTTAACTCTTTCCTTTCCTTATCTAAATTTATTCAACTGTGGATTGTAGATATTTCTGGTGTGTAACTTAATTCATTTGATAACAGACAATTCTCCCTATTTAGGTCTTTGTCTGGTAGTGTAGTGGTGTACCTCTTGGATTTTGCCGGTCATGACTCAGGTCCGAATCCCGTATTGGACACTTTTTTTATATTGATTTTTTTATTGCTTCCATGACTCCCAATTCTATCAAAGGTCTAACGTCACCAGTGAGCGCAAGTAACCAAACTGTGCTCTGACACTTTTGTAAGTTGAAATGTCGAACTGCTTTTTACATGTGTTGATATGTGGTGTACTTACAGTAAAAGACAGTCGCTAACTATATTATATGCCTACATATGGTACAGACCATGATAATCATGGTGGGTAGTTAGTGACTGACTTTTACTGTAAGTACACCACATGTCTACATATGGTACAGGCCATGATAATCATGGTGGGTAGTTAGTGACTGACTTTTACTGTAAGTACACCACATGTCTACATATGGTACAGGCCATGATAATCATGGTGGGTAGTTAGTGACTGACTTTTACTGTAAGTACACCACATGTCTACATATGGTACAGGCCATGATAATCCTGGTGGGTAGTTAGTGACTGACTTTTACTGTAAGTACACCACATGTCTACATATGGTACAGGCCATGATAATCCTGGTGGGTAGTTAGCGACTGTCTTTTACTGTAAGTACAC
>CP092865.1:57898668-57920209 GCA_030710605.1 Cordylochernes scorpioides | reverse complement strand
CTGTTTGGGAGAACCATCGTTTCAGTTTTAATTGTGTTTTTAGTCGGTTATTGAGTTGTATATAATGAATTGTATATAGGTTGCTAAAATAATCCATTTTAGATTTTCTCTTCTGTTTTGGAGTACTATCGTTTAAGTTTCAATTATGTTTTTAGTCCGGTTATTAAATTGTATAAAATGAATTGTATATAATCTACTAAAATGTATTTAGGCGCAAGTATCCCGGGCTGGGATATCGCGTCCGATGTGTCAAATAAATAAAAGATCTATCGTTTAAATTTGTATCATATAAATTTACTGGCAATGTGATTGAATTGGCGAAACCGCTGAGAGGGTTCACTACTGATGAGCCAAGCCCTCTCATTCAATCTCATCGCCAGTAAATTTATTTGTAACAAATTTGGCTCATCATTAGTGAACCCTCTGAGGGGTTTCGCCAGTTTAATCTCCAGACCGCTCTACTATTGTATTGGATTGGATATACCCTGTATTTACTATGGAAGACAGCTTAGTGAACTATGGACATAAGCTTATAGGTCTGTAGAGGTACATACATAGAATTTCAAGGTATTGCATCGAGCAAAGCTCTTCCACAAATATCTTTTCATGACAAATATATATTAGTAAATTACATTTCTAAATACCCTAAAATTCTGTATGTACCTCTACAGACCTATAAGCCTATGTCCATAGGTTCACTAAACACCCCTAAGCTGTCTTCCATAGTAAATACAGGATGTATAACAAAACACCAATCCAATACAATAGGTTCAATAACTTATATCATTGTAGTAAGGTCTGTAGAGATAATATTCTATATACAGTTATCAGCGTCATGCGTTCTTAATTCTGTCACCGTTTGCTTTTGGTTCAGTGGAAGAATGCTCGCCTGCCACGCGGGAGCCCCGGGTTCGATTCCCGGCCGATGCATTTTTTTTTTTTTTTACAATTTTTAAAACTCATTTATATATTATAGTGGCGGGCGCCCCGGGTTCGATTCCCGGCCGATGCATTTTTTTTTTTACAATTTTTAAAATTAATTTATATAAACTTTAATATATATATACAATTATCAGCGTCATGCGTTCTTAATTCTGTCACCGTTTGCTTTTGGTTCAGTGGTAGAATGCTCGCCTGCCACGCGGGCGCCCCGGGTTCGATTCCCGGCCAATGCATTTTTTTTTTTTTTACAATTTTAAAACTCATTTATATATTATACTAGCCGAATGACCCGGGCAACGCCCGGGGTTTACCCGATTAAATGCTTTTATTCAAATACTATTCGTTACAATTATAAATTGGCGCCGTGGATGTCATTCTTGTATAATATGCTAGCGGATGTGCCCGGCTTCGCCCGGGTTTTACCCGAGTGAGTGTTTGTCTAACGAACATTTGTTAAAACAATTCTCTTTAAACTTATAAAACGTACTCGGCTTCGCCCGGGGTTTTACCCGAGTAAAGGTTTGTCTAACGAACATTTGTTAAAACAATTCTCTTTAAACTTATAAAACGTACTCGGCTTCGCCCGGGGTTTTACCCGAGTAAAGGTTTGTCTAGCGATCATTTGTTAAAACAATTCTCTTAAAACTTATTAAAAAATAAAAAAGATATATTTTGATAATTTGAAACTCGTAAATTTGAATCTCTCGATAAAGTGAACATTTTTTCCCGGTCCCTGTGTGCCTTGTCATCCTGAATTTTGTCTTTCCTAATTTTCTACATTAGAAAATCATAGTTTTATCTAGTGAACATTTTTTCCCGGTCCCTTGAGAAATACTCGATAAGTTGAATAAAATCAATATTAATTGGTTCACTCGGTAATTGGAAGTTAAAGGAATAGTATCTTCGCCTTGGAATTGTATCATTATTCTTGTCGCAAATAAATTGCCGTGTCATCCTGAGATAATCTTACTTTTGATAAATAATATTTAAGATAACAAACTTAGTGATAAGAAAACTTGTTAACATCGTCACAATGGGGGCGCTGCTTGCGAGTTAAATCTACAAATCTGCAAATAACTCTAAGGATATTCAAGATATTCATGAAATTATTTTTCAAAAACCTTCCCGGTGATATACCTAATAATATCCCAAAATTTCACGGCGATTGGATGTATGGTTTTTGAATCTATAGAGTACAGACAGACATTCAATTTTATATATATAAGATAATATAAATGAGTTTTAAAAATTGTAAAAAAAAAAATGCATCGGCCGGAAATCGAACCCGGGCCGCCCGCGTGGCAGGCGAGCATTCTACCACTGAACCACCGATGCTTAAAAAAATGGCCATATTTAGGTATTCATTCCATTCCGGATTAGTCCGCGTAAAAAAAAGTTCTTCAAATGAAAAAAAAAAAAGAAATAGCCAAAAATACTAATCAAAATGCAGCCGAAAATTTTCCTCAGGTTTATAAAAAGCGACATGCAAAATATGGTACCAATTGGTTCAGTAGTTTTTGAGTTTATCGCGAAACAGACAGACAGACAGAAATTGACTTTTATATATATATATAATAGAGATTTACTCTTCATTGTTGGCTTTTTAGCTTACATTCATTCTTCATTGTTGGCTTTTTATATTACATTCACTCTTCATTGTTGGCTTTTTATCTTACATTCACTCTGTTGGCTTTTTATATTACATTTACTCTTCATTGTTGGCTTTTTATCTTACATTCACTCTTCATTGTTGGCTTTTTATATTATATTTACTCTTCATTGTTGGCTTTTTATCTTACATTCATTCTTCATTGTTGGCTTTTTATATTACATTTACTCTTCATTGTTGGCTTTTTATCTTACATTCACTCTTCATTGTTGGCTTTTTATCTTACATTCATTCTTCATTGTTGGCTTTTTATATTACATTCACTCTTCATTGATGGCTTTTTATCTTACATTCATTCTTCATTGTTGGCTTTTTATATTACATTCACTCTTCATTGTTGGCTTTTTATCTTACATTCACTCTGTTGGCTTTTTATATTACATTTACTCTTCATTGTTGGCTTTTTATCTTACATTCACTCTTCATTGTTGGCTTTTTATATTATATTTACTTTTCTTTGTTGGCTTTTTATCTTACATTCATTCTTCATTGTTGGCTTTTTATATTACATTTACTCTTCATTGTTGGCTTTTTATCTTATATTCACTCTTCATTGTTGGCTTTTTATCTTACATTCATTCTTCATTGTTGGCTTTTTATATTACATTCACTCTTCATTGTTGGCTTTTTATCTTACATTCATTCTTCATTTTTGGCTTTTTATATTACACTAGCGGATGTGTACCCGGCTTCGCCCGGGTTTTATCCGAGTGAAAGTTTGCCTAATGAATATTATATATTATCTATATATATAAAAATGAATGTATGTCTGTTTGTCCTTTATGCCTGACCAAACCACTCATTGGATCGCCATGAAACTTTGGGAAGTTATTTAGTATAGTACTGGGAAGGTTTCTAGCAAATAAAATTTTTGAAATAACTTTTCGCCTAGATATAATCAAGATAAATATTCTAATTTATCTGTTATAATTCAACAATCTGCTCTAAATATTATCATGATGATACGATGATTTTGTAATGTAGAAAATTAGGAAAGACAAAATTCAGGATGACACGGCAATTTATTTGAGACAAGAATAATGATACAATTCCAAGGCAAGATACTATTCCTTTAACTTCCAATTACGGAGGGAACCAATTAATAATGATTTTATTCAACTTATCGAGTATTTTTCAAGGGACCGGGAAAAAATGTTCACTTTATCGAGAGATTCGTTAGACAAACCTTTACTCGGGTAAAATCCGGGCGAAGCCGGGAATATCCATTTCGTAGCTACACCGTCTCTCCAAGAGGCAGTCTCTTATTAAAGGTCTATTAGAGATTCTTTAATAGCAATTAGAATCTTCAATGAGAGACCACCAACAGGAGAAACAAGTTGATTCATGTTTTTAGGTGGTCTTTCTTAAGAGACTCTATTTACATATTTAAAATATGAAAAAAATAAAATATTTTAAAATTAAAATATTTTAAAATCAACATTTTCTTACTGTTACGTTTAATTACTGTTAATATATATATATATATCTATATATATAAAATTGAATGTCTGTCTGTCTGTTTGTTTGTTTGTACTCTATAGATTCAAAAACCATACATCCAATCGCCGTGAAATTTTCGGATATTATTAGGTATATCACCGGGAAGGTTTTTGAAAAATAATTTCATGAATATCTTGAATAACCTTAGAGTTACTTGCAGATTTGTAGATTTAACTCGCAAGCAGCGCCCCCATTGTGACGATGATAACAAGTTTTCTTATCACTAAGTTTGTTATCTTAAATATTATTTATCAAAAGTAAGATTATCTCAGGATGACACGGCAATTTATTTGCGACAAGAATAATGATACAATTCCAAGGCGAAGATACTATTCCTTTAACTTCCAATTACCGAGGGAACCAATTAATATTGATTTTATTCAACTTATCGAGTATTTCTCAAGGGACCGGGAAAAAATGTTCACTAGATAAAACTGATTTTCTAATGTAGAAAATTAGGAAAGACAAAATTCAGGATGACAAGGCACACAGGGACCGGGGAAAAATGTTCACTTTATCGAGAGATTCAAATTTACGAGTTTCAAATTATCAAAATATATATTTTTTATTTTTTAATAAGTTATTAGAGAATTGTTTTAACAAATGTTCGCTAGCCAAACCTTTACTCGGGTAAAACCCCGGGCGAAGCCGAGTACGTTTTATAAGTTTAAAGAGAATTGTTTTAACAAATGTTCGTTAGAAAAACATTCACTCGGGTAAAACCCGGGCGAAGCCGGGCGGGTCCGCTAGTGAAGTATAATAAACAATGTTAAAGATTAGTTTTAATTATTAATCAAGATTGTGTGTGAACATGTGAGAAAGATGTAATATCGTTGTTGTTTTCTTGGCCGACTGTTTTACATATGGTGTTATCTTAAAATTGCTTGTTTTGAATATTTTTTTAGATTGAGTTGAATGAATTGCTGATTTTTTTTTTTGTATTTATATATAAATAAAATTAACTCTGTTGAATTTTTTTGTATTTAATCGATAACAGCGAAGTTACGCATGTTAAAGTTAGGAAAAATATTTTGATGTTAAGCAGAACCTGCTCCATCTCGTTTTACATAAATGTTGAAAATTTGGTTGAAATTGATGCATTGTAACGAAAGTTTTTAGTGATGTCCACTTATGAAATTTCCATTTTATTAATATAGATAAATGAGTTTTAAAAATTGTAAAAAAAAAAAAAATGCATCGGCCGGGAATCAAACCCGGACCGCCCGCGTGGCAGGCGAGCATTCTACCACTGAACCAAAAGCAAACGGTGACAGAATTAAGAACGCATGACGATGATAACTGTATATTATCCGTGACAGAGGCGGCCGATGAGGAAAGACGGTCGTGACTATATATAGTAACTAGCCGAATGACCCGGGCAACGCCCGTGTTTTACCCGATTGAATGTTTTTATTCAAATACTATTTGTTGCAATTATAAATTGGCGCCTTAAATAAATGCATATATTAGTTAATAACTATAGCCTATGTGCTTTATCTGCCTATGTACTGTTGGCTTCCGTAAGACGCTCGTAACTGTATATAGAATAGCCTACCGCCCGCCATGCGCTCGCACAGGGAGGTCACGTGCTCGCCGTCAGCCAACGGGCGCGTGCCGCCGGCGGGGGGGGGGGGGGGGGGGCATTACGTCACTCAATGTCACCGTCGCGCCAACGATGACACGTGATCGTAGCCGTCCAATGGGGGCGCCGGCCATCCGTGACAGAGACGGCCGATGACTGATTAGGAAAGACGCTCGTGACTATATATAGTAATAATAATAAAAAGGCATATATATTGAATTGAATAAGAGATGTATTTGCCAATATTTGCCTTTTTTTTATCTAATGATTTTAAATTTGGATTGTTCTATTTTCAAAATATAAATATATCTATATTAATATGTTAGAAATTATATAAGTATTTGTTCAAAATCTTAATTTATTAGTTAGGTATGAGTACATTTTGTGTAGAAATAGGATTAGTTGACTTTATAAGGTAAACTTATTCATCGGTTTGTATCCCTCGATTGCTCAGTTGGCAGAGCGGAGGACTGTAGATATAATTAAGCGGTGATCCTTAGGTCGCTGGTTCAAATCCGGCTCGAGGGAGGTTTTTTTTTTTAATAGATGCGCGCGCATCCGTGACAGAGGCGGCCGGCCGGCCGATGAGGAAAGACGGTCGTGACTATATATATAAAAATAACTAGCGGACGTACCCGGCTTCGCCCGAGGTTTTACCCGAGTAAAGGTTTGTCTAGCGAACATTTGTTAAAACAATTCTCTAAAAACTTATTAAAAAAAAGATATATTTTGATAATTTGAAACTCGTAAATTTGAATCTCTCGATAAAGTGAACATTTTTTCCCGGTCCCTGTGTGCCGTGTCATCCTGAATTTTGTCTTTCCTAATTTTCTACATTAGAAAATCATAGTTTTATCTAGTGAACATTTTTTCCCGGTCCCTTGAAAAATACTCGATAAGTTGAATAAAATCAATATTAATTGGTTCCCTCGGTAATTGGAAGTTAAAGGAATAGTATCTTCGCCTTGGAATTGTATCATTATTCTTGTCTCAAATAAATTGCCGTGTCATCCTGAGATAATCTTACTTTTGATAAATAATATTTAAGATAACAAACTTAGTGATAAGAAAACTTGTTATCATCGTCACAATGGGGGCGCTGCTTGCGAGTTAAATCTACAAATCTGCAAATAACTCTAAGGATATTCAAGATATTCATGAAATTATTTTTCAAAAACCTTCCCGGTGATATACCTAATAATATCCCAAAATTTCACGGCGATTGGATGTATGGTTTTTGAATCTATAGAGTACAGACAGACAGACATTCAATTTTATATATATAGATAATAATAATATAATAATAATAATTATCATTAGATAATGATCATAATGATGATGCGCGCGCATCCGTGACAGAGGCCAGGAAAGATAATAATAATAATTATCATTAGATAATGATAATGATCATAATGATGATGCGCGCGCATCCGTGACAGAGGCCAGGAAAGACGGTCGTGACTATATATGTTGATAATAATAATTATTATTATTATCATTATATTATGATAATGATCATAATGATGATGCGCGCGCATCCGTGACAGAGGCCAGGAAAGACGGTCGTGACTATATATATGTTGATAATAATAATAGCAATAATTATCATTAGATAATGATAATGATCATAATGATGATGCGCGCGCATCCGTGACAGAGGCGGCCGGCCGGCCGATGAGGAAAGACGGTCGTGACTATATATAGGGATAATCCAAACTGTACCTTATCATGGATGTGGTCTTGTTACCTTGTGTTTATAATCTATAATCCAAATTGTACCTTATCATGGATGTGGTCTTATTACCTTGTGTTTATAATCTATAATCCAAACTGTACCTTATCATGGATGTGGTCTTGTTACCTTGTGGTTATAATCTATAATCCAAATTGTACTTTATCATGGATGTGGTCTTGTTACCTTGTGTTTATAATCTATAATTCAAATTGTGCCTTATCATGGATGTGGTCTTATTACCTTGTGTTTATAATCTATAATCCAAACTGTACCTTATCATGGATGTTGTCTTTTTACCTTGTGTTTATAATCTATAATCCAAATTGTACCTTATCATGGATGTGGTCTTATTACCTTGTGTTTATAATCTACAATCCAAACTGTACCTTATCATGGATGTGGTCTTATTACCTTGTGTTTATAATCTACAGCGCCCGGGGTTTACCCGATTAAATGCTTTTATTCAAATACTATTCGTTACAATTATAAATTGGTGCCGTGGATGTAATTCTTGTATAATATATAAATGAGTTTTAAAAATTGTAAAAAAAAAAAAAAGCATCGGCCGGGAATCGAACCCGGGGCGCCCGCGTGGCAGGCGAGCATTCTACCACTGAACCAAAAGCAAACGGTGACAGAATTAAGAACGCATGACGATGATAACCGTATATTATCCGTGACAGAGGCCACGACAGACGGTCGTGACTATATATATTAACAAGAATGACATCCACGGCGCCAATTTATAATTGTAACGAATAGTATTTGAATAAAAGCATTTAATCGGGTAAACCCCGGGCGTTGCCCGGGTCATTCGGCTAGTTAGATTATATTATTGAAAAGAAACACATTGCCAGTAAAAATTTATATAATACAGTTAAACCTGTCTATAGCGGACTTTCGGACTCTTGGGACTCACCAAAATAGGGTGATATAGAGAGGGGGTGCTACAGACAGGTCACTTTTAATGTAAATCGCATCGAACTACGTATTTAAAATCGGGCGCTATAGAGAGGAAGGCGTTATTTAGAGGGGGCGCTATAGACAGGTTTAACTGTATAAATTTCAAATGTGCATATGTCTAATTCTGGAATAATTTTAAAGATCATCAAATAGTTTTTAATCGAATCGAAAATCATTGAAGAAATTATTTTTTCAGAAAATAAAAAAGTGTCCAATACGGGATTCGAACCTGTGTCGATTAATCGATATTCAACGGTTCATACCACTACACCACCGGCCCTATTTCCTAGGTAACAAACTAATGTATTTCAGACCACCTACCAAGTCAATCCTTTCTCCCAATGTCTACATGAGGTCGTCCACAGAATGGATAATGAACAGAGAGGTGTCTTCTTGTCTGAATGACAATTACTCAGAGCAATTTTTACCTCATTAACATAAAAGAACATTGAGAAAGAAAAAAAAAAGAGGAAAGAAAGCGCTTGGACGTGATTGGAATCTCTTTGTGATTAAACCCAAGTGGAATTCTTCATGTGAAAATTACATTTTAATGTAAGGATTTTGTATGGTATGTGCTAGGATATGTTGGAAGTAAGGAATTCGAGAATATTTCTGTGAATTATTTTATTCATTTTTGACTATTTTTATATCAATTTTATATCCTTGAATATAAATAAGAAATTCGAAAATATTTCTGCAATTTATTTTGTTTATTTTTAAAATAATTTACAACTCCGAATATGTGTTGTAAGTAAGCAATTTAATAATATTTCTGTGAATTATTTTGTTTAATTTTGACCATTTGTATATTAATTTGCAAGTCCAATTATGTGTTGTAAGTAAGCAATTTAATAATATTTCTGTGAATTATTTTGTTTATTTTGACCATTTGTATATTAATTTGCAAGTCCGATTAAGTGTTGGAAGTCAGCAATTCGAGAATATTTCTACAAATTATTTTATTCATTTTTGACCATTTTTATATATATATTGACATCCTTGGATATGTATAAGCGGACGTACCCGGCTGAACAATTAAAGATGCAGCCTATTGTAATCAAATCAACGATCGGCCCAGCTGGCGAAAAGGTCAGTATAATCGACACCAACATACTTTTGAAAATTCTTGAAAGATGTGGCATCGAGTACAAAGTAGAAGAAACTCCTTCAACAAAGAAACGAACTCGCGAATCCCCCTCAGTTTCAACACCACGTAGCCATAAGACACCGAGAATGGAAGTTGTCTCACAGCATAATGAAAACGATGCCTCCATGAACGAGGTAACTGAAGTCCCTCAAGAAACGTCCGCAGCTACCCCTTCTCAGGTTAACGAAGAAAACATTGATGAAGATGGTCCTTGGACAAAAGTCACACATGCAAAAAAGCCAAGAATACCACCTGTAATAGCAGAAAATGTAACAGACTGGAAGTTGCTCTGCCAAGAGCTGAAAGACCTGTGCACAGATAAATTCCAATGCACGATCTCAGGAAATAAGCACATTATCAAGGCCAAAAATATTTCAGACTTCAAAAAAATCAGGGAATATGTTCAAAAAAATAATGGCGGCTACTCTTATAGACTCCAAGAAGAAAAACCGCTCAAAGTAGTATTAAAGGGCGTGACAACAGCCTACAAGACTGAAGATATAGCAATAGAACTTGCAACAATGGGCTTTACTGAGACCTCTGTGAAGAGACTTCATAGACAATCAACTAAAAGGCCAATGAATTTAGTACTGGTAGAATTACCGAAAAATGAACAAAACAAGAAAATTTACGGAATAACTGAACTTCTCTATCAGAAAATTGCAGTAGAATCTTTCAGAACAACAAACCGTGTGACTCAATGCTTCAACTGCCAGGGTTTCGGGCACGGTCAACTTAACTGCTTCCTGAAACCAAAATGCGTCAAGTGTGCCGAGGAGCACCATTCGAAGGACTGCCCAAGAAAGTCAAGACAACTTCCCCCAAAGTGTGCAAACTGCGAGGAAGCGCACACAGCCAATTACCGCGGATGCCCTAAGTTTCCAAGAGTACATCAGCAACAGCCAAGATACCCTGGTCAGTACAAACCTAACAACCCACTTCCGATTTCAAAAAGATCTGAAACACTGCCGAAAATTGTAGAACAACAAAACCAAAGCAATGCTGAGGTTGTGACAAGAAAAACTTCTCGTTCTGAAACTAAGGACCTGTGTGAAAAATTGATGCAAGTAATCAAAACATACCTACAATGAATTGCAAATTACCTTTTAAAATTATTGCTTGGAATTGTAACGGAATCAGACCAAAGAAAGAAGAATTATTGCACTTTTTAGAAGATAACTCAATTGACATTGCTCTGCTCAGTGAAACTCACCTTAAACCCTCAATTGATCTAAAGTTCAGGAACTATCAAACCATTAGAACTGATCGAATTACAGGAAAGGGTGGGGGAACAGCCATCATTATAAAATCCTTTTTTAAATATAAAAATATGCTGATTCATACTTTAAACTTGGAAACTACTTCAATTTTGATAAAACCAGATGGAAAAACCCTCTTGCAAATCACAGCAATTTATAAGAAGCCTGATGCACCATTATTGGAAGAAGATTTGAACCAACTGATAAAACACAACCACTCAATAATCGTTGCAGGAGACTGGAACTCCAAACACCCTCTTTGGGGATCAAGGACTTCAAATAACAGTGGAATCGTGCTGCACAATTTCTCTGAAAGAGAAAGCCTCGACATTGTCGCACCTTCGTCACCTACGCATTACAGTCCACTCGGCAATCCCGATTTCCTAGACTTCGCTGTACTTAAAAACATTCCCTGGACCCCAAAGGCCAGAACCACCGACGATTTATCATCTGACCATCTCCCTGTAATCTTTGAATTGAATTGCCCAAAGGATGAATTCACCACCCAGCTCAGCCGAGTAACTAATTGGGTTCATTTTCAACAAGATCTAATCTCCACCACGCCCCCCAGACTCCCCTTGAAAACTGAAGTAGACATTGATTCAGCAGTTGGAATTTTAAACGAAAAAATTAATAATAGCTACTCGGAAAACACCATAGTTTCATCTTCCAAATTAATAAAGAACCCAAAAACCAAAGCCTTAATAAGGGAGAAAAATAAAGCTAGGAAAAGATGGCAATCAACCTGGGATCCAGCTCATAGAGCTACTTACCTCAATCTTCAAGGAAAGGTAAATCAAGCCCTTGAAGCAGAGAAATCTGAAAATTGGAATAGTTTTTTAAGCAAACTTGAATCGAGCCCAACAGACTTCTGGAAAAAAACAAAACCCATTAGGAAAAAAACTGACAAAATCACTAGTTTAAACGCAAATGGAAAAACCTTGCTGACCGACAAAGAAATTGGAAATGATCTTTCAGAGCATTTTTCCAAACACTTTTCCAAGGCGGAGGATGAGGTTCCGTCGTACCTAACAGATAACACTTGCTATCATCCCCAAGAGAATATACTATCAATGACAACGCCAAATGAAGTCAAGGAAGTGATTAAAAACCTAGGTAATCACAAAGCTCCAGGCCACGACAATATTACGCCGCAAATGACTAAAAACCTCCCCATCAAATGGATAGTTTTCCTCGCTGGGATCTTCAATGCTGCATTACACCTGTGCTACTTCCCGAAGACATGGAAACATGCCATTATCATAACCATTCCAAAAAAATCACCTGTCAAATCACCTGAAGATCTCAGACCAATCAGCCTTCTCTCTACCATCGGTAAGGTATACGAGAGAATCGTTCTTCGCAGATTGCAGTCATACATGGATTCTATTAACTTTATCATTCCTCCACAATTTGGATTCAGAAAAGGACACTCCACAACCCACCAGCTAATCACAGTAATAGACTACATCCAAATAAGAAAGTCCCACAAGGAGGCAGTAGGTGCTGTTTTTCTAGACCTTACCAAAGCCTTTGATAGAGTATGGCATGATGGCTTGATAGCAAAAATAACAAAAAATCAATTTCCAAGGGATTTTATCAAATTCTTGAAAAACTATCTCCAGGACAGAACCTTTTCAATTAAGCAAGGGAATTATATAACCACGGCAAAACCAACCCAGATTGGAGTCCCTCAAGGCTCTATCCTTGGACCCTACCTATTCAACATCTACATCAACGATTTCCCTCCACATCCAAAATGTCAAATAAAACTTTTCGCAGATGACGCAGCAATTCTATCAAACTCCAAATCAATAGGAATAATAACTACACAACTTCAAAATTACATAAACAGTATAACCAAATGGTGCAATGATTGGAAATTCGACATCAACCCAAAAAAGTCTCAGGCAATAATTTTTCCTCCATTAGACAATAAAAAATTCAAGCCACAATCCATCCTGAAGGTAAACCAGAGCCCTATTAACTGGACTGACAGCGTTAAATATCTTGGAGTTACCTTAGACTCCAAGTTGAAATTCAACATGCATGTCAAAAATATCATAAAGAAAGCAAAAATCGCCAAAATAATATTATCAAGCCTGTTCAACTATAGTAGCAAATTGACTACAAAACAAAAGTTTACTCTATACAGAAGTTGTATCCTCCCGATAGTAACATCCGCACTCCCAGTTTGGTGCAAATTTATTACAGCCACAGACAAAAATAGGATAAACGCATTCATGAGAATCTGCCTTCGGACAAGTATAGGAGCTCCATTCAACCTATCAAACAAGATACTGAAGGAGGACTTGAACCAACCCGATCTAGAAGATATGTACCAAACTTCCGTTAAGAAATTATACCTTCAAATGCAAAACTCAAATAATCCAACCATTCACGATATTCTACAAAATAAAGGAGATATCAATCCCCGATTCCGACGACCCGGCCCTGACACTTAGTCAAGAGCTCATCGCCCAACAGCTGCCCTCCTGCAAGGCCTAGGGGGACCACTTCTACTCCACCAACTCGCCATGTGTAAATAGCCAGGACAAGGTGACTCGCGAGCTGTGCTCGAATGTAACACCTGTAAATTGAGACGAAATAAATAAAAAAAATGTATAAGCAATTTGAGATTATTTCTATGAATAATTTTATTTAGTTTTGACCATTCATATTTAAATTTTCACACACACACACAACTCTGGATATGTATTGAAAGTAATAAATTCGATATTATTTCTGTGAACAATTAATCTTTTTAATCGTTTTTGACTATTTATATATTCATTTATAACTCTGGATATGTGTTGAAAGTAATAAATTCTATAATATTTCTGTGAATTATTTTATTTTATTTTGACCATTTGTATATTAATTTGCAAACCTGAATATGGGTTGTAAATAATCAAATTTAAATATTTTACGATTAATTAATTTGTTATTCGTTTTTGGCCATTTGTATATTAGAAATTGTATACACCTATCCCCCGATTTACACGGTAGATACGTTCCTGAGAAAAACGTGTAAATCGGGGGATAGGTGTACACAGAAATAAAAATAAAATGCATTGACAGGTTAAAATATGTAGTCAGCACATAAGCTCGGGATTCTTCGTGAGATGTCTACACAGCGCATGTGTTCAATCACAGTAGCATTTAGTATAGTTCGATAAAAACAAAAAAAAACTTATTTGGAAAACCGTGTAAAAGCTAAAACGTGTAAAACAAGTACCGTGTAAATCGGGGGATAGGTGTATTTGCATCTTCGGATATGTGTTGGAAGTAAACAATTGGATAATATTTCTGTGAATTATTTTGTTTAATTTTGACCATTTGTATATTAATCTGAATCACTCTATATATATCTCTATATATAAAATTGTGTAATATAAAAAGGTTTTTTTTTTTAACATAAGATGACCGGCGACATCAAATTCTTTCTACTTCCTTAAGTTTTGTCCATGAGTCTCAGATGGACATCAGTGTCTTGTAAAATGACTTGATAGAAGAAAATTTCATATAACAGAATTTATAAATATATATTTAGAACGAAATTTTACAATTTTACCGCAAATGTTTCTTTAGAACGATAAATCGAATTTTAAGGAGAAATAGCAATTATTTCTAACCTTAGGGATGAAGTATGAAAGGATGAATTGTGCAGGGTAATGATGAACGGAAAAATAAAGTGTTCAAGGATGGGAATTTTTTCATTTTCCGTTCATCATTACATTTCACAATTCATCCTTTCATACTTCATCCTTAAGGATAGAAATAATCGTTATTTCTCCATAAAATTCGATTTTTCGTTCAAAAGAAACACATGCGGTATAATTGTCAAATTTCGTTCTACAATCATAAGCCGAATTATATTGTATTATAGATATACAGTGGGTGTTCACACTTATAGGAAACAAGTTTTATTATCTTTATCTATATATATAAAAATGAATGTATGTGTGTGTGTGTGTGGTCTGTTTGTCCTTTATGCCTGACCAAACCACTCATTGGAACGCCAAGAAACTTTGGGAAGTTATTTAGTATAGTACTGGGAAGGTTTCTAGCAAATAAAATTTTTTAAATAACTTTTCGCTTTAAAATAATCAAGATAAATATTCTAATTTATCTGTTATAATTCAACAATCTGCTCTAAATATTATCATGATGATACGATGATTTTGTAATGTAGAAAATTAGGAAAGACAAAATTCAGGATGACACGGCAATTTATTTGACTTCCAATTACCGAGGGAACCAATTAATAATGATTTTATTCAACTTATCGAGTATTTTTCAAGGGACCGGGAAAAAATGTTGACATTATCGAGAGATTCGTTAGACAAACCTTTACTCGGGTAAAACACGGGCGAAGCCGGGTACGTCCATACAAGAATAATGATACAATTCCAAGGCAAGATACTATTCCTTTAACTTCCAATTACCGAGGGAACCAATTAATATTGATTTTATTCAACTTATCGAGTATTTTTCAAGGGACCGGGAAAAAAATGTTCACTTTATCGAGAGATTCGTTAGACAAACCTTTACTCGGGTAAAACCCGGGCGAAGCCGGGTACGTCCGCTAGTAAAATATTAAAAATTAACACCATATTTGAAATTTTTCAAATGTTCTATTTGAAAGCCTTTTTGTTTATTTACAGAACGGCACCTGATTTTCCACGATAGCAGAAAATTTCTGATCATGGTCATACTCAAAAGATCCCATTCTTCCTTTACCACTTTCCAGAGACCTTCAATTGTCCTAGGGTGTCTCTTTCCAAGTGCTCTTTTAAGGCATCCAAAAATGCAAAAATCCATCGGGGCTAAATCAGGAGATTTTACAGGGGTTCTGTTCTTTGGAATAGTGTTGATTCCTGTTATTTGCCTTAGATCTTCCAAATAAGCTTGGGTTGAAGATGAAGTATGACTTGTGGCGTTATCGTGGTGAAACCAGACTTTGTTGCTCTGTTTTCCATAGATAGAGGGAATATCATTTAAAAATATAGGTTCTAAAATGTTGTTTTGATAGTACTCCGAGTTTATTTTGGCATTTATTTCAACTTTTCTTATTTTTAATTTTCCTTCATATGATATACCGCATGCCACCATAAATCCTTTGTGGTAACTTTCGGCACATTCCTTCGATCAAATTGGCCTAGATTTTTCCACCCTTTTTTGATAGTATATAGCTATTTTTCTGTCGCAATCAGTTAAATATACCCATGCTTCGTCATATGTAACAATAAATTTCCATCTATTAGCAACCAAGAAATTTTCATAAAAATATCTGCTGATAGTGTGTCGCTGACGAATATGGCTCTGAAACAATTTGTGAGCCGCATGTTTTTTTGTAGCTTTTAGGCCTAAATATTTATTTATTATTTTATTTATTGTTGACACTGATGTTCCTATTAATTTGGCTATATCTCTTTGTGGCATAGGATTTTCTTTTGTAATATATATTTTCACTTTTTTGACAGTTGCAGGAGTTCCCACAGATATAGGGTGATAATCTTTTGTCCATTTCTCCGTAGGTGCTTTGAATAAAAACTTGATATTTTTCCATGAATAATATTATAAATACCTTTTTTAGAAATGTTGATATCATCTTGTTTGCATATTTTAATTATGTCCAAATAGGTAAGATTAGCTCTGGAAAGTCCTAAAATATAACCTCTTATGAAATTATTGTATTTGAAGGATATTTTTGTATATCTTTGAATATATAAATACAATATATAAAATTAATGAGTTAAATTCATTATATCCCCAATAGAATAGATGAATAAATGATATTCATTACCTATTTACATATTTTCCATAGAATTTATTCATGAGGTGTGTATATATGCAAATAGATTATCCCAAGAGAAAATGGAGAGAAATGCTAACAGACATATTGTTGATAATATCCAATTACTGAGTTAATTGTTTATATTTGTCAAATTTCTTTCTTATATTTTGCCAAAATCATTAATAATAAATTTCAGACGAAATAATTCATTGTTAAGCGATATTTTTGGTATCAATAAATATTAAATTGTATTAGGTTTAACTCTTTTTGTCGATATATTCTTAAATTCGTTCAAAAAAATTCTAATATTTTTCTGTTATATTAATCTAGCTTGAATATAAATCAATACGTAATAAATATAACTGTTAAGTACAATTTTTTATAGACAATACACTCATGGACAACACTTAAGGAAATGGATGGTCTTTGATATCGCCGGTCGTCCATGAGTGTATCTTTCAGAGTTATTGTCTGAATCCCGATAAACATGCTAAAAGGTACAACTTCCTTAAGTTTTGTCCATGAGGGTATCTTTCAGAGTTATTGTCTGAATCCCGATATACGTGCTAAAAGGTATAACTTCCTTAAGTTTTGTCCATGAGTGTGTCTTTCAGAATTATTGTCTTAATCCCAATATACATGCTAAAAGGTATAACTTCCTTAAGTTTTGTCCATGAGTGTATCTTTCAGAGTTATTGTCTAAAACCCGATATACATGCTAAAAGGTACAACTTCCTTAGTTTTGTCCATGAGTGTATCTTTCAGAGTTATTGTCTGGATCCCGATATACATGCTAAAAGGTACAACTTCCTCAAGTTTTGTCCATGAGTGTATCAACAACAAAAACCTTTATTGAGGACCTCTCGTCCTATAAGGGATTCGCCAGTTTAAAGAGTAATTGAAGAGAAGAGAACTAAGAATACAGAGAGAAACCTATAAGTAGTAGGTAGAGTATAGTATTTTCTACACTGTGACTATATACAACAGCAGCAACAAGCCTTTTACTGGAATCAAAGTCCCATACATGATTCGTCATTCTAGTTCTGACAAAGATTATTTACATATAATTATTTACATCAATTAGATTATGTATATAGCTTCCTTTTCTCTTCAGCCGTCTTCCAAAATTTACACAACGCAAACGCTCCAGCTGTGTTTCTCACCACCTCATTCAACAGGAGCTCCAAAGAGAGTCCCTCAAGGCCTATTTCACTGAGGAGCACTTCTCGTTCGTCTTTCAGCCCCATACATGAGAGTATATGGTGATGTAGCCTCGGCTCCATTCTTGTCCCGCAAATATTGCATGTCCAACCGTCTGTTTTAAATATTCTGGGGTGATCATCAGTAAAGAGCACCGAGAGGATTCTCAGTCCGGCAATACAGCGTTTGACCCGGAGCGGGAAATCGCTGGACAGATAGTGTTCCGGTAACGGAGTTGAGCAGATGTTTTTATAGTGGGGGTATAGTCTTGAAATCATTATTCTTGTGTGATCCATTTGCAGAGATTGGTCTATTGCAGTCCTGATTGTGTAGGGAATTTCTCTTTGTAATGCTCTATAGTCTGTGCAGAAATTCAGCCATTGAAATCCGGTGGTGTTTAAAATATTAATTATACTTCCTGTGAAACCTATATATTTTTTCGTTGCGTTTCCATGAGTGTATCTTTCAGAGTTATTGTCTGAATCCCGATATACATGCTAAAAGGTACAACTTCCTTAAGTTTTGTCCATGAGTGTATCTTTCAGAGCTATTGTCTGAATCCCGATATACATGCTGAAAGTTACAACTTCCTTAAGTTTTGTCTATGAGTGTATCTTTCAGAGTTATTGTCTGAATCCCGATATACATGCTAAAAGGTACAACTTCCTTAGGTTTTGTCCATGTATGTATCTTTCAGAGTTATTGTCTGAAAGGTACATGTAAAGGCATAGCCTGTACCATATGTAGACATGTGGTGTACTTACAGTAAAAGACAGTCGCTAACTACCCACCATGATTATCATGGCCTGTACCATATGTAGACATGTGGTCTACTAACAGTAAAAGACAGTCGCTAACTACCCACCAGGATTTTCATGACCTGTACCATATGAAGACATGTGGTGTACTTACAGTAAAATACATTCGCTAACTACCCACCAGGATTATCATGGCCTGTACCATATGTAGACATGTGGTGTACTTATAGTAAAAGACAAGTCGCTAAATACCCACCAGGATTATCATGGCCTGTACCATATGTAGACATGTGGTGTACTTACATTAAAAGACAGTCGCTAACTACCCACCAGTATTATCATGGCCTGTACCATATGTAGACATGTGACAATGAAATAGATTTTATTGACCATTCAGTCAATGGTACACTCAAGTCAGTGGGGGGGAAAAAAATTACAATTATTTACAATAGTTTCATCAGCGGCACAACATTGACCTAAAGTCCGACAATTGGTCGAGAGCAGATTGATCACCGCCTCGAGCACGCTCGATGACAGAGCCCAAGAAGTTCGCAAGGATGCTCCTTTGGTTTGGATGTGCGCCGAGAATATCATTCCGTTCTTCTCCGGAATGCAGAGCCGCACGAATGATTCGTTCCGGTCTGGTCCAACCAAGTAAGGGTATCAGGAAGGTCTTATAGTTCAATTCCTTGAACAGGTCGAGGAGCCACCTCTCACGGGCCTCGTCTGTCATCTTGACTGGCAGTGGAGGCGGATATGCCACTTCAGCTGGTGCTGACTCCTCCCCTTGAGGAGCGGGCGGCGCCGTCTCAGCAGGCCGAGGCGCAGGCAGTGGGGGTGTTGGAGGCACTGCTGGTGTTGTCCTGAGCTCAGCCCTGACTTGTCCGAGGACCTTGTAAAGGTTGCTGGCTGCTCCGGGCCTTAGATCTAAGATTTGCCCGATCAGGCCAGCGAGGGCGTCGCACTGCGGAGGCGACAGGAGGGGTCCTTTCCTCTGTGCCTTGGTCCTCGAGGAGAGGAGGTCCAGGACCTCCTCCCGCCCAAGACCAATGGCGTCCGTCTTAGCGAAGGACACGCTGGGGTGCCCCTCGATGAACGCATCGAGGTCGACTCTCGTTGCGTTTTTTGCCGATGACGTGGAGGACGCAAAGGTCTCCACGATGGACATCTCCACGTCCGGTGTTGGGGCCGCAGGCTCGCGACTCCCAGGTGTTCGCAGGGACGGAGCAGGGGTCACTGGTGGAGGGGCAGGAGGCGTTTCCTCCATAGGAAAGGCTGGGGCCGCTGGTGGAGATGGCCGAGGTGCGGATGAGTGGAGCGCAGCTCGGGCCACGGGAGGAGCGCTGCAAACCTCCATGGCTGGATTGGAGGGTGTCGGCGCAGGAGGCTGGGCTGCTGACCGCTGAGGCGGTGCAGGGGTGGTCGGTGGTGGGACGCCAGCAGGAGTGGTCGGTGGGGCCGTTCTGGTGTTGTTGGCCAGCCCTGCAAGCAGGGGGCAGTTGGCTCTGCGGTGCCCCTGACCGTGGCATCTGGAACACTTGATGCCGGTAGAGAGATAAGCGGGCCAGGCCTCGCCTTTGATGGTGATGTCGAGGCGGGTGGGGAGCCTCTCGGTTGTCATTCCTTCGTGAAGGACGATGAACGCCTCGCGGCGACCGTCGGTGTAGGTGTACGGGCCGGCCTTCATCATTTTGGGCGCGATGGATGTGATGCGCCCAAAGGGCCTAAGGGCGTTGATGATGGCTGAGTCCTCCACGAAGAAGGGGAGGTTGCTCACCGTTATCCTTTCCGCTCTTTTACGGAAAGGAAACGCCCTGAGGAGAGTGCCCTCAACCTCAAGGCCGTTGTTAATGAGGCGCTCGGCGAGGCCCCTGTTGGCCAGTCCCAGGAGTTGGTGGCCGTTTACCTTGGAGATCTGGATAATTCCGGCGGTTCCTCCAAGCAGCCTGTCCAGCGCCCTCAGGTAGTGGAAGGGCTGTAGCTCGGGGCCGTGTTCCAGGTAGACGCAGTGCTCCTCGGAGGAGGACGCCTGCCTCGCCCGGGCCTCTGTGATATGGGTCCTGGTTGTCGGGATCTCCTGTGCCCGGGGTACCGATCGAGCCGATGAATGCAATCGGCGACTGCTCCTGGCGCCACCGCTGTTGGAGGATGGTGCAGCGGCCGTAGGCGAATCTGCCGAGCCACGGCGCCTCTTCCTACCCTGGACGAGGGTAAATCCTTCCTCAGCTCCAGGATTCACCTCTTCTGTGATGTCAGCCCAGTTTCTCCGGACTTGAGCAGCGGCGTCAGAAGTTGGAATAGCCGCAAGGTCGACCGGCGCGGCAGAATTTGCATCCTGGCTGCCGGCGGAGGGATTTACATAGTTTTGATTTTTAGTCAAAACTATTGGATTTTTGTTCTGCAAAACGTCTTTTGCTGTTATTTCCGCACTGGGCTGTGCTTTAGAGCCGAGCCTTACAGGCTTGTCTTCGGCTTTTGACGGGCTTTCAGCCCATACCACATTTGTCGCCATCCGTGACACTTTTCGCCCGCCAGAGGCGAAAAACTCAGGAGCTCGCGCGACGCGTGGCCGCACGGCCGAGTGTAGACATGTGGTGTACTTACAGTAAAAGACAGTCGCTAACTACCCACCAGGATTATCATGGACTGTACCATATGTAGACATGTGGTGTATTTACAGTAAAAGACAGTCGCTAACTACCCACCAGGATTATCATGACCTGTACCACGATAACTATGTGCAATAACTATATACATAAATCTCTACCACCACTACAGAGTTTGATAGAAGTTCACCAGCAGGTCTACAGCGACACTACGTAATTCGACATCTACGAAGAATACAAACGTAAATCGTCTGAACTAGAATCTCAGATGCAGGAATGCAGGAGGCTGCTAGGGAATTAATGGCAGAATAAAAAATTCCAATAAATCCCCGCGTTCCATCACTTTCTGACAGCCGTTTTTTAGTGAGAAAATATTGATC
>CP092865.1:57866204-57898568 GCA_030710605.1 Cordylochernes scorpioides | reverse complement strand
GAGGTTTTTTAAATTACGGATCGTTATTATTGGATGATATACACACTATGTGAGAAATATGTAAATAGATTTAATTATATTTGCATAAAGAATCTCTTTTTGTGTGTGGGATGATTTCGTGCGTGTTGGTGTGACTTGTGGAAACGCCGCTGATAAAATATTACTTATTTTTATAAGTATTATTTAAAGCCAGAAATATATAAAGAGAAAAGAAGTAATGGCCGTTGGAAGCAAGCCTTGTTGTTGACGTGGCCACGCGCGTGGCCAGAAAGTCCCGGATAACGCCCACGCATGCGTAGTGAGGTGTTCTCCCAGCTCGCGGTTGCCGAAGCGTAGTGAGGCCGCCACACTACTGCCCGTATGTGTAGTGAAGCTTTGTCCCAGTTCGCGCTCGCTGAAGCAAAGTGTGGTCGCCACATTTTAAATAGATAGACGTCAACACTAGAAGCCATATATTGACCGTCTTTGCAAACAAAGCCACAACACCAGCTTTGCTAAACTGAGAAGCGTCCACCTAGAGACCATGGTTTCGAGCTAATGGCCCTCGTCAGTTTAGGTTAGACTTGAATTTCATGTATTCTACAATGGATCTAATGGAATCTTTACAATACAAATGAAAACACCAAAACTCAAATGTTTCTTTTCACAAACAAATCAAACTTCTACTGTAATTACTGCAATGAAAAAATATATTGGAAAGGCTTGGCTCATCTGTGGTGCACCCTCCCAGCGGTTTCACCAATTTAATTTACCAGTCCGCTTCTTTAGAGCTCTAATACTGTATTGGATCATTCTGTTTATATATGTTACACTGAAGGGTAGAAATGGTATTTAAGTAAACTATGGACATAAGCTATGGACAATCTCTCAAATGCAATCTCATTCCATTGTGGGCTTTGTCACCGACCTGAGTCCGTTAGTTTGCTTCGACGGTCAATAGATGGCGTCTAGTTTTGACGTCTATTTTGACGGGAGAGGTGACAACCGCATTTCTGTTTTTTTTTTTTTTTTTTCAAAGTTATTCATATTCATGTATATAAGTTTTACAGCTTAGTTAGAAAATTAAAAAAAAAAAAAACATAAACACTTCCAAGAAACTTGTACAATTACAAATAAGAAACGAAGAAAACAAATACCAAGACAACTGTTATATTAACTGAGGAAATATGAATAAAAGTGGAAAAAAAAAGAAATGAAAAACATGTGGTCAGAATAAAATAAATAGGGGGTGGGGGGAAGGATGGTATAAACCGTTGGATTTCGCCCGTTACGACCCGGGATCGATTCCCGCATTGGACACTTTTTTCTGTTTAAAAAAAATGCTCCAATGGCCCCCGATTCTTGTAAAAGTCCAACCCCACCAGCGAGTGCAAATACCCAAACGGGGTTCTGGCATATTTGTAAGTGCAAAGTCGAACTGCTTTTCACATGTATAGACATGTGGTGTACTTACAGTAAAAGCAGTCACCTACTTCTACCTACCATGATTATCATGGCCTGTACTACGTGTACTAGGGATAAGAAAAAATTAAATAAATAAGACAGAAAATGTCAGAAGAAAGAACATTCCAAGATCCTATACCACAAGGCTCCAGAACAAAGGGAAAATATCCTATTTCAGAAGATAAAACATCAATAACATAAAACTCCACACCACAAGACTCGAACCATGTAAATATACTGTATGAAAATTCAAAACTATTATAGACGTGTATAATTCCTTATAAAATTAAAACAATTTCTACTGCCCCCCTTACTGCTATGGAAAAATTAATGGGAGGGCCTGGCTCATCAGTGGTGAACCCTACCAGCGGTTTCACCAGTTTAACAGATGGCGCGCTAGTGCATTGTAATAAAAATAAATAAATAGAAAATTTAAATTTGAAATATATCTATATATATAAAAGTCAATTTCTGTCTGTCTGTCTGTCTGTTTCGCGATAAACTCAAAAACTACTGAGCCAATTGGTACCAAATTTTGCATGTCGCTTTTTATAAACTTGAGGAAAATTTTCGGCTGCATTTTGATTCGTATTTTTGGCTATTTCTTTTTTTACGATGCACTAGCGCGCCATCTGTTATCAAATTACAAAACTATTTTAGAGGCGTAATATTCTTTTTAAAATAAAACAATCGCAGTAAGGACAGTAGAAATTGTTTTATTTTAAAAAGAATATTACGCCTCTAAAATAGTTTTGTAATTTCTTTTTTTAATTTGAAGAACTTTTTTTACGCGGACAAATCCGGAATGAAATGAATATCTAAATATGGCCATTTTTTTAAAGCATTGGTGGTTCAGTGGTAGAATGCTCGCCTGCCACGCGGGCGGCCCGGGTTCGATTCCCGGCCGATGCATTTTTTTTTTACAATTTTTAAAACTCATTTATAAAAAATATAATATAAATATATACTATTATATCAACTATATTAATTAAATCAAATGCCTAAACACTAATATAATACAATTTTTGCCATCACACACACTTTTTTCCTGTAGTTTATGTGTTACTTCTGTATTGCTATTCTATGGCACTTCTGATATTTATTATTGATATACTTTTAGTATGAAGGAAATTGCACCCAATGGATTTCTCGGGCGAAGCCGGGTCATTCGCCTAGTGGGAAATAATATTATAAATATTTTTTAAAATAGGCTCATTAATCATGATGTAATAATATTTTATAGAATAAATAGAAATAACTTTTTTATCTTTAAAAAATTCGATATAAACAAAAGAGTTAATAAAGATTATTAAACTTTAAAAAAACATTCCTTAAAAAAATTTAATTATTGATCATCTCTAATGGAAGTCGAAGGAAGTTTTTTAAATTTTATAATCTTGAAAGTTTTGTCCCGCTGTCAAGTCTCCCTGGGGAATTCTCTATGGTCTTGGGTCAATTATTCACTACGGGAACAATGTGTGTGGGCGTCTGCTATTATATCTATCATGGTTTATCGTTTTATATCTTCGCAATTTGTCTTTGACTCTTTTATCTTTCTTTCCACTGGTTAATTCATCCACATACAGTAGAACAACCTCCATGAGAGGACACTCGTGCTAGAGGACACCTCTCTATAAAGGACACTTTGACTCTGTAACTAGGTGTTGTCCTTTACAGAGAGGTAGTTCTACTGTAGCAACTCTCTGGTAAGAGGACACCTCTCTATAAAGGACACTTTTACCCTGTAACTAGGTGTTGTCCTTTACAGAGAGGTAGTTCTACTGTAGCAATTCTCTGGTAAGAGAAGACCTCTCTATAAAGGACACTTTGACTCTGTAACTAGGTGTTGTCCTTTACAGAGAGGTAGTTCTACTGTAGCAACTCTCTGGTAAGAGGACATCTCTCTCTAAAGGATACTTTGACTCTGTAACTAGGTGTTGTCCTTTACAGAGAGGTAGTTCTACTGTAGCAACTCTCTGGTAAGAGGACATCTCTCTCTAAAGGACACTTTGACTCTGTAACTAGGTGTTTTCCTTTACAGAGAGGTAGTTCTACTGTAGCAATTCTCTGGTAAGAGAAGACCTCTCTATAAAGGACACTTTGACTCTGTAACTAGGTGTTGTCCTTTACAGAGAGGTAGTTCTACTGTAGTAACTCTGGTAAGAGGACATCTCTCTCTAAAGGATACTTTGACTCTGTAACTAGGTGTTGTCCTTTACAGAGAGGTAGTTCTACTGTAGCAACTCTCTGGTAAGAGGACACCTCTCTCTAAAGGACACTTTGGCTCTGTAACTAGGTGTTGTCCTTTACAGAGAGGTAGTTCTACTGTAGCAACTCTCTGGTAAGAGGACACCTCTCTCTAAAGGTTACTTTGACTCTGTAACTAGGTGTTTCCTTTACAGAGAGGTAGTTCTACTGTAGCAACTCTCTGTTAAGAGGACACCTCTCTCTAAAGGATACTTTGACTCTGTAACTAGGTGTTGTCCTTTACAGAGAGGTAGTTCTACTGTAGCAACTCTCTGGTAAGAGGACACCTCTCCCTGAAGGACACTTTGGCTCTGTAACTAGGTGTTGTCCTTTACAGAGAGCTTGTTCTACTGTAGCAATTCTCTGATAAGAGGACACCTCTCTCTAAAGAATACTTTGACTCTGTAACTAGGTGTTGTCCTTTACAGAGAGGTAGTTCTACTGTAGCAACTCTCTGGTAAGAGGACACCTCTCCCTAAAGGTCACTTTGGCTCTTTAACTAGATGTTGTCCTTTACAGAGAGGTAGTTCTACTGTAGCAACACTCTGGTAAGAGGACACCTCTCCCTAAAGAACACTTTGGCTCCTTAACTAGGTGTTGACCTTTCCAGAGAGGTAGTTCTACTGTAGCAACTCTCTGGTAAGAGGACACCTCTCCCTAAAGGTCACTTTGGCTCTGTAACTAGATGTTGTCCTTTACAGAGAGGTAGTTCTACTGTAGCAACTCTCTGGTAAGAGGACACCTCTCCCTAAAGAACACTTTGGCTCTGTAACTAGGTGTTGTCCTTTACAGAGAGGTAGTTCTACTGTAGTAACTCTCTGGTTAGAGGACACCTCTCTCTAAAGGATACTTTGACTCTGTAACTAGGTGTTGTCCTTTACAAAGAGGTATTTCTACTGTAGCAACTCTATGGTCAGAGGACATCTCTCTATAAAGGATACTTTGACTCTGTAACTAGGTGTTGTCCTTTACAGAGAGGTTGTTCTACTGTAGCAACTCTCTGGTAAGAGGACACCTCTCTATAAAGGACACTTTGACTCTGTAACTAGGTGTTGTCCTTTACAGAGAGGTAGTTCTACTGTAGCAACTCTCTGGTAAGAGGACACCTCTCCCTAAAGAACACTTTGGCTCTGTAACTAGGTGTTGACCTTTACAGAGAGGTAGTTCTACTGTAGCAACTCTCTGGTAAGAGGACACCTCTCCCTAAAGGTCACTTTGGCTCTGTAACTAGATGTTGTCCTTTACCGAGAGGTAGTTCTACTGTAGTAACTCTCTGGTAAGAGGACACTTCTCCCTAATGGACACTTTGACTCTGTAACTAGGTGTTGTCCTTTACAGAGAGGTAGTTCTACTGTAGTAACTCTCTGGTAAGAGGACACCTCTGCCTAAAGGACACTTTGGTTCTGTAACTAGGTGTTGTCCTTTACAGAGAGGTAGTTCTACTGTAGTAACTCTCTGGTAAGAGGACACCTCTGCCTAAAGGACACTTTGGTTCTGTAACTAGGTGTTGTCCTTTACAGAGAGGTAGTTCTACTGTAGTAACTCTCTGGTAAGAGGACACCTCTCTCTAAAGGACAATTTGACTCTGTAACTAGATGTTGTCCTTTACAGAGAGGTAGTTCTGCTGTAGCAACTCTCTGGTAAGAGGACACCTCTCCCTAAAGAACACTTTGGCTCTGTAACTAGGTGTTGACCTTTACAGAGAGGTAGTTCTACTGTAGCAACTCTCTGTTATGAGGACACCTCTCCCTAAAGGTCACTTTGGCTCTGTAACTAGATGTTGTCCTTTACAGAGAGGTAGTTCTACTGTAGCAACTCTCTGGTAAGAGGACACCTCTCCCTAAAGGACACTTTGACTCTGTAACTAAGTGTTGTCCTTTACAGAGAGGTAGTTCTACTGAAGTAACTCTCTGGTAAGAGGACACCTTTCTCTAAAGGATACTTTGACTCTGTAACTAGGTGTTGTCGTTTACAGAGAGGTAGTTCTACTGTAGCAACTCTATGGTAAGAGGACATCTCTCTATAAAGGATACTTTGACTCTGTAACTAGGTGTTGTCCTTTACAGAGAGGTTGTTCTACTGTAGCAACTCTCTGGTAAGAGGACACCTCTCTATAAAGGACACTTTGACTCTGTAACTAGGTGTTGTCCTTTACAGAGAGGTAGTTCTACTGTAGCAACTCTCTGGTAAGAGGACACCTCTCCCTAAAGGACACTTTGACTTTGTAACTAGGTGTTGTCCTTTACAGAGAGGTAGTTCTACTGAAGTAACTCTCTGGTAAGAGGACACCTCTCTCTAAAGGATACTTTGACTCTGTAACTAGGTGTTGTCCTTTACAGAGAGGTAGTTCTACTGTGGCAACTCTATGGTAAGAGGACATCTCTCTATAAAGGATACTTTGACTCTGTAGCTAGGTGTTGTCCTTTACAGAGAGGTTGTTCTACTGTAGCAACTCTCTGGTAAGAGGACACCTCTCTATAAAGGACACTTTGACTCTGTAACTAGGTGTTGTCCTTTACAGAGAGGTAGTTCTACTGTGGCAACTCTCTGGTAAGAGGACACCTCTCCCTAAAGGTCACTTTGGCTCTGTAACTAGATGTTGTCCTTTACAGAGAGGTAGTTAAGCTGTAGCAACTCTCTGGTAAGAGGACACCTCTCCCTAAAGAACACTTTGGCTCTGTAACTAGGTGTTGTCTTTTACAGAGAGGTAGTTCTACTGTAGTAACTCTCTGGTAAGAGGACACCTCTCTCTAAAGGATACTTTGACTCTGTAACTAGGTGTTGTCCATTACAGAGAGGTAGTTCTACTGTAGCAACTCTATGGTAAGAGGACATCTCTCTATAAAGGATACTTTGACTCTGTAACTAGGTGTTGTCCTTTACAGAGAGGTTGTTCTACTGTAGCAACTCTCTGGTAAGAGGACACCTCTCTATAAAGGACACTTTGACTCTGTAACTAGGTGTTGTCCTTTACAGAGAGGTAGTTCTACTGTGGCAACTCTCTGGTAAGAGGACACCTCTCCCTAAAGGTCACTTTGGCTCTGTAACTAGATGTTGTCCTTTACAGAGAGGTAGTTCTACTGTAGCAACTCTCTGGTAAGAGGACACCTCTCCATAAAGGACACTTTGACTCTGTAACTAAGTGTTGTCCTTTACAGAGAGGTAGTTCTACTGTAGCAACTCTTTGGTAAGAGGACACCTCTCCCTAAAGGTCACTTTGGCTCTGTAACTAGATGTTGTCCTTTACAGAGAGGTAGTTAAGCTGTAGCAACTCTCTGGTAAGAGGACACCTCTCCCTAAAGGACACTTTGGCTCTGTAACTAGGTGTTGTCCTTTACAGAGAGGTAGTTCTACTGTAGTAACTCTCTGGTAAGAGGACACCTCTCTCTAAAGGATACTTTGACTCTGTAACTAGGTGTTGTCCTTTACAGAGAGGTAGTTCTACTGTAGCAACTCTATGGTAAGAGGACATCTCTCTATAAAGGATACTTTGGCTCTGTAACTAGGTGTGACCTTTACAGAGAGGTAGTTCTACTGTAGCAACTCTCTGGTATGAGGACACCTCTCTATAAAGGACACTTTGACTCTGTAACTAGATGTTGTCCTTTACAGAGAGGTAGTTCTACTGTAGCAACACTCTGGTAAGAGGACACTTCTCCCTAAAGAACACTTTGGCTCTGTAACTAGGTGTTGAACTTTACAGAGAGGTAGTTCTACTGTAGCAACTCTCTGGTAAGAGGACACCTCTCCCTAAAGGTCACTTTGGCTCTGTAACTAGATGTTGTCCTTTACAGAGAGGTAGTTCTACTGTAGCAACTCTCTGGTAAGAGGACACCTCTCCATAAAGGACACTTTGACTCTGTAACTAAGTGTTGTCCTTTACAGAGAGGTAGTTCTACTGTAGCAACTCTTTGGTAAGAGGACACCTCTCCCTAAAGGTCACTTTGGCTCTGTAACTAGGTGTTGTCTTTACAGAGAGGTTGTTCTACTGTAGCAACTCTCTGGTAAGAGGACACCTCTCTATAAAGGACACTTTGACTCTGTAACTAGGTGTTGTCCTTTACAGAGAGGTAGTTCTACTGTAGCAACTCTCTGGTAAGAGGACACCTCTCCCTAAAGGTCACTTTGGCTCTGTAACTAGATGTTGTCCTTTACAGAGAGGTAGTTCTACTGTAGCAACTCTCTGGTAAGAGGACACCTCTCCCTAAAGAACACTTTGGCTCTGTAACTAGGTGTGACCTTTACAGAGAGGTAGTTCTACTGTAGCAACTCTCTGGTAAGAGGACACCTCTCTATAAAGGACACTTTGACTCTGTAACTAGATGTTGTCCTTTACAGAGAGGTAGTTCTACTGTAGCAACACTCTGGTAAGAGGACACTTCTCCCTAAAGAACACTTTGGCTCTGTAACTAGGTGTTGAACTTTACAGAGAGGTAGTTCTACTGTAGCAACCCTCTGGTAAGAGGACACCTCTCCCTAAAGGTCACTTTGGCTCTGTAACTAGATGTTGTCCTTTACAGAGAGGTAGTTAAGCAGTAGCAACTCTCTGGTAAGAGGACACCTCTCCATAAAGGACACTTTGACTCTGTAACTAAGTGTTGTCCTTTACAGAGAGGTAGTTCTACTGTAGCAACTCTATGGTAAGAGGACATCTCTCTATAAAGGATACTTTGACTCTGTAACTAGGTGTTGTCCTTTACAGAGAGGTTGTTCTACTGTAGCAACTCTCTGGTAAGAGGACACCTCTCTATAAAGGACACTTTGACTCTGTAACTAGGTGTTGTCCTTTACAGAGAGGTAGTTCTACTGTAGCAACTCTCTGGTAAGAGGACACCTCTCCCTAAAGGTCACTTTGGCTCTGTAACTAGATGTTGTCCTTTACAGAGAGGTAGTTCTACTGTAGCAACTCTCTGGTAAGAGGACACCTCTCCATAAAGGACACTTTGACTCTGTAACTAAGTGTTGTCCTTTACAGAGAGGTAGTTCTACTGTAGCAACTCTCTGGTAAGAGGACACCTCTCCCTAAAGGTCACTTTGGCTCTGTAACTAGATGTTGTCCTTTACAGAGAGGTAGTTAAGCTGTAGCAACTCTCTGGTAAGAGGACACCTCTCCCTAAAGGACACTTTGGCTCTGTAACTAGGTGTTGTCCTTTACAGAGAGGTAGTTCTACTGTAGTAACTCTCTGGTAAGAGGACACCTCTCTCAAAAGGATACTTTGACTCTGTAACTAGGTGTTGTCCTTTACAGAGAGGTAGTTCTACTGTAGTAACTCTGGTAAGAGGACATCTCTCTCTAAAGGATACTTTGACTCTGTAACTAGGTGTTGTCCTTTACAGAGAGGTAGTTCTACTGTAGCAACTCTCTGGTAAGAGGACACCTCTCTCTAAAGGACACTTTGGCTCTGTAACTAGGTGTTGTCCTTTACAGAGAGGTAGTTCTACTGTAGCAACTCTCTGGTAAGAGGACACCTCTCTCTAAAGGTTACTTTGACTCTGTAACTAGGTGTTTCCTTTACAGAGAGGTAGTTCTACTGTAGCAACTCTCTGGTAAGAGGACACCTCTCTCTAAAGGATACTTTGACTCTGTAACTAGGTGTTGTCCTTTACAGAGAGGTAGTTCTACTGTAGCAACTCTCTGGTAAGAGGACACCTCTCCCTAAAGGACACTTTGGCTCTGTAACTAGGTGTTGTCCTTTACAGAGAGGTTGTTCTACTGTAGCAATTCTCTGATAAGAGGACACCTCTCTCTAAAGAATACTTTGACTCTGTAACTAGGTGTTGTCCTTTACAGAGAGGTAGTTCTACTGTAGCAACTCTCTGGTAAGAGGACACCTCTCCCTAAAGGTCACTTTGGCTCTTTAACTAGATGTTGTCCTTTACAGAGAAGTAGTTCTACTGTAGCAACACTCTGGTAAGAGGACACCTCTCCCTAAAGAACACTTTGGCTCCTTAACTAGGTGTTGACCTTTCCAGAGAGGTAGTTCTACTGTAGCAACTCTCTGGAAAGAGGACACCTCTCCCTAAAGGTCACTTTGGCTCTGTAACTAGATGTTGTCCTTTACAGAGAGGTAGTTCTACTGTAGCAACTCTCTGGTAAGAGGACACCTCTCCCTAAAGAACATTTTGGCTCTGTAACTAGGTGTTGTCCTTTACAGAGAGGTAGTTCTACTGTAGTAACTCTCTGGTAAGAGGACACCTCTCTCTAAAGGATACTTTGACTCTGTAACTAGGTGTTGTCCTTTACAGAGAGGTAGTTCTACTGTAGCAACTCTATGGTAAGAGGACATCTCTCTATAAAGGATACTTTGACTCTGTAACTAGGTGTTGTCCTTTACAGAGAGGTTGTTCTACTGTAGCAACTCTCTGGTAAGAGGACACCTCTCTATAAAGGACACTTTGACTCTGTAACTAGGTGTTGTCCTTTACAGAGAGGTAGTTCTACTGTAGCAACTCTCTGGTAAGAGGACATCTCTCCCTAAAGGTCACTTTGGCTCTGTAACTAGATGTTGTCCTTTACAGAGAGGTAGTTCTACTGTAGCAACTCTCTGGTAAGAGGACACCTCTCCCTAAAGAACACTTTGGCTCTGTAACTAGGTGTTGACCTTTACAGAGAGGTAGTTCTACTGTAGCAACTCTCTGGTAAGAGGACACCTCTCCCTAAAGGTCACTTTGGCTCTGTAACTAGATGTTGTCCTTTACCGAGAGGTAGTTCTACTGTAGTAACTCTCTGGTAAGAGGACACTTCTCCCTAATGGACACTTTGACTCTGTAACTAGGTGTTGTCCTTTACAGAGAGGTAGTTCTACTGTAGTAACTCTCTGGTAAGAGGACACCTCTGCCTAAAGGACACTTTGGTTCTGTAACTAGGTGTTGTCCTTTACAGAGAGGTAGTTCTACTGTAGTAACTCTCTAGTAAGAGGACACCTCTGCCTAAAGGACACTTTGGTTCTGTAACTAGGTGTTGTCCTTTACAGAGAGGTTGTTCTACTGTAGCAACTCTCTGGTAAGAGGACACCTCTCTCTAAAGAACACTTTGACTCTGTAACTAGGTGTTGTCCTTTACAGAGAGGTAGTTCTACTGTAGCAACTCTCTGGTAAGAGGACACCTCTCTCTAAAGAACACTTTGACTCTGTAACTAGGTGTTGTCCTTTACAGAGAGGTAGTTCTACTGTAGCAACTCTCTGGTAAGAGGACACCTCTCTCTAAAGAACACTTTGACTCTGTAACTAGGTGTTGTCCTTTACAGAGAGGTAGTTCTACTGTAGCAACTCTCTGGTAAGAGGACACCTCTCTCTAAAGAACACTTTGACTCTGTAACTAGGTGTTGTCCTTTACAGAGAGGTAGTTCTACTGTAGCAACTCTCTGGTAAGAGGACACCTCTCTCTAAAGAACACTTTGACTCTGTAACTAGGTGTTGTCCTTTACCGAGAGGTAGTTCTACTGTAGTAACTCTCTGGTAAGAGGACACCTCTCTCTAAAGAACACTTTGACTCTGTAACTAGGTGTTGTCCTTTACAGAGAGGTAGTTCTACTGTAGCAACTCTCTGGTAAGAGGACACCTCTCCCTAAAGGACACTTTGTCTCTGTAACTAGGTGTTGTCCTTTACAGAGAGGTAGTTCTACTGTAGCAACTCTCTGGTAAGAGGATACCTCTCCCTAAAGGACACTTTGTCTCTGTAACTAGGTGTTGTCCTTTACAGAGAGGTAGTTCTACTGTAGTAACTCTCTGGTAAGAGGACACCTCTCTCTAAAGAACACTTTGACTCTGTAACTAGGTGTTGTCCTTTACAGAGAGGTAGTTCTACTGTAGCAACTCTCTGGTAAGAGGATACCTCTCCCTAAAGGACACTTTGTCTCTGTAACTAGGTGTTGTCCTTTACAGAGAGGTAGTTCTACTGTAGTAACTCTCTGGTAAGAGGACACCTCTCTCTAAAGAACACTTTGACTCTGTAACTAGGTGTTGTCCTTTACAGAGAGGTAGTTCTACTGTAGCAACTCTCTGGTAAGAGGACACCTCTCCCTAAAGGTCACTTTGGCTCTGTAACTAGGTGTTGTCCTTTACAGAGAGGTTGTTCTACTGTAGCAACTCTCTGGTAAGAGGACACCTCTCTCTAAAGAACACTTTGACTCTGTAATTAGGTGTTGTCCTTTACAGAGAGGTAGTTCTACTGTAGCAACTCTCTGGTAAGAGGACACCTCTCTCTAAAGAACACTTTGACTCTGTAACTAGGTGTTGTTCTTTACAGAGAGGTAGTTCTACTGTAGCAACTCTCTGGTAAGAGGACACCTCTCTCTAAAGAACACTTTGACTCTGTAACTAGGTGTTGTCCTTTACAGAGAGGTAGTTCTACTGTAGTAACTCTCTGGTAAGAGGACACCTCTCTCTAAAGAACACTTTGACTCTGTAACTAGGTGTTGTCCTTTACAGAGAGGTAGTTCTACTGTAGCAACTCTCTGGTAAGAGGATACCTCTCCCTAAAGGACACTTTGGCTCTGTAACTAGGTGTTGTCCTTTACAGAGAGGTAGTTCTACTGTAGCAACTCTCTGGTAAGAGGACACCTCTCTCTAAAGAACACTTTGACTCTGTAACTAGGTGTTGTCCTTTACAGAGAGGTAGTTCTACTGTAGCAACTCTCTGGTAAGAGGACACCTCTCCCTAAAGGACACTTTGGCTCTGTAACTAGGTGTTGTCCTTTACAGAGAGGTAGTTCTACTGTAGCAACTCTCTGGTAAGAGGACACCTCTCCCTAAAGGACACTTTGGCTCTGTAACTAGGTGTTGTCCTTTACAGAGAGGTAGTTGTACTGTAGCAACTCTCTGGTAAGAGGGCACCTCTCCCTGAAGGACACTTTGGCTCTGTAACTAGGTGTTGTCCTTTACAGAGAGGTAGTTCTACTGTAGCAACTCTCTGGTAAGAGGACACCTCTCCCTAAAGGTCACTTTGGCTCTGTAACTAGATGTTGTCCTTTACAGAGAGGTAGTTCTACTGTAGCAACTCTCTGGTAAGAGGACACCTCTCCCTAAAGAACATTTTGGCTCTGTAACTAGGTGTTGTCCTTTACAGAGAGGTAGTTCTACTGTAGTAACTCTCTGGTAAGAGGACACCTCTCTCTAAAGGATACTTTGACTCTGTAACTAGGTGTTGTCCTTTACAGAGAGGTTGTTCTACTGTAGCAACTCTCTGGTAAGAGGACACCTCTCTATAAAGGACACTTTGACTCTGTAACTAGGTGTTGTCCTTTACAGAGAGGTAGTTCTACTGTAGCAACTCTCTGGTAAGAGGACACCTCTCCCTAAAGGTCACTTTGGCTCTGTAACTAGATGTTGTCCTTTACCGAGAGGTAGTTCTACTGTAGTAACTCTCTGGTAAGAGGACACTTCTCCCTAATGGACACTTTGACTCTGTAACTAGGTGTTGTCCTTTACAGAGAGGTAGTTCTACTGTAGTAACTCTCTGGTAAGAGGACACCTCTGCCTAAAGGACACTTTGGTTCTGTAACTAGGTGTTGTCCTTTACAGAGAGGTAGTTCTACTGTAGTAACTCTCTAGTAAGAGGACACCTCTGCCTAAAGGACACTTTGGTTCTGTAACTAGGTGTTGTCCTTTACAGAGAGGTAGTTCTACTGTAGTAACTCTCTGGTAAGAGGACACCTCTCCCTAAAGGACACTTTGGCTCTGTAACTAGGTGTTGTCCTTTACAGAGAGGTAGTTCTACTGTAGCAACTCTCTGGTAAGAGGACACCTCTCCCTAAAGGACACTTTGGCTCTGTAACTAGGTGTTGTCCTTTACAGAGAGGTAGTTCTACTGTAGTAACTCTCTGGTAAGAGGACACCTCTGCCTAAAGGACACTTTGGTTCTGTAACTAGGTGTTGTCCTTTACAGAGAGGTAGTTCTACTGTAGTAACTCTCTAGTAAGAGGACACCTCTGCCTAAAGGACACTTTGGTTCTGTAACTAGGTGTTGTCCTTTACAGAGAGGTAGTTCTACTGTAGTAACTCTCTGGTAAGAGGACACCTCTCCCTAAAGGACACTTTGGCTCTGTAACTAGGTGTTGTCCTTTACAGAGAGGTAGTTCTACTGTAGCAACTCTCTGGTAAGAGGACACCTCTCCCTAAAGGACACTTTGTCTCTGTAACTAGGTGTTGTCCTTTACAGAGAGGTAGTTCTACTGTAGCAACTCTCTGGTAAGAGGATACCTCTCCCTAAAGGACACTTTGTCTCTGTAACTAGGTGTTGTCCTTTACAGAGAGGTAGTTCTACTGTAGTAACTCTCTGGTAAGAGGACACCTCTCTCTAAAGAACACTTTGACTCTGTAACTAGGTGTTGTCCTTTACAGAGAGGTAGTTCTACTGTAGCAACTCTCTGGTAAGAGGATACCTCTCCCTAAAGGACACTTTGTCTCTGTAACTAGGTGTTGTCCTTTACAGAGAGGTAGTTCTACTGTAGTAACTCTCTGGTAAGAGGACACCTCTCTCTAAAGAACACTTTGACTCTGTAACTAGGTGTTGTCCTTTACAGAGAGGTAGTTCTACTGTAGCAACTCTCTGGTAAGAGGACACCTCTCCCTAAAGGTCACTTTGGCTCTGTAACTAGGTGTTGTCCTTTACAGAGAGGTTGTTCTACTGTAGCAACTCTCTGGTAAGAGGACACCTCTCTCTAAAGAACACTTTGACTCTGTAACTAGGTGTTGTCCTTTACAGAGAGGTAGTTCTACTGTAGCAACTCTCTGGTAAGAGGACACCTCTCTCTAAAGAACACTTTGACTCTGTAACTAGGTGTTGTTCTTTACAGAGAGGTAGTTCTACTGTAGCAACTCTCTGGTAAGAGGACACCTCTCTCTAAAGAACACTTTGACTCTGTAACTAGGTGTTGTCCTTTACAGAGAGGTAGTTCTACTGTAGTAACTCTCTGGTAAGAGGACACCTCTCTCTAAAGAACACTTTGACTCTGTAACTAGGTGTTGTCCTTTACAGAGAGGTAGTTCTACTGTAGCAACTCTCTGGTAAGAGGATACCTCTCCCTAAAGGACACTTTGGCTCTGTAACTAGGTGTTGTCCTTTACAGAGAGGTAGTTCTACTGTAGCAACTCTCTGGTAAGAGGACACCTCTCTCTAAAGAACACTTTGACTCTGTAACTAGGTGTTGTCCTTTACAGAGAGGTAGTTCTATTGTAGCAACTCTCTGGTAAGAGGACACCTCTCCCTGAAGGACACTTTGGCTCTGTAACTAGGTGTTGTCCTTTACAGAGAGGTAGTTCTACTGTAGCAACTCTCTGGTAAGAGGACACCTCTCCCTAAAGGACACTTTGGCTCTGTAACTAGGTGTTGTCCTTTACAGAGAGGTAGTTGTACTGTAGCAACTCTCTGGTAAGAGGGCACCTCTCCCTGAAGGACACTTTGGCTCTGTAACTAGGTGTTGTCCTTTACAGAGAGGTAGTTCTACTGTAGCAACTCTCTGGTAAGAGGACACCTCTCCCTAAAGGTCACTTTGGCTCTGTAACTAGATGTTGTCCTTTACAGAGAGGTAGTTCTACTGTAGCAACTCTCTGGTAAGAGGACACCTCTCCCTAAAGAACATTTTGGCTCTGTAACTAGGTGTTGTCCTTTACAGAGAGGTAGTTCTACTGTAGTAACTCTCTGGTAAGAGGACACCTCTCTCTAAAGGATACTTTGACTCTGTAACTAGGTGTTGTCCTTTACAGAGAGGTTGTTCTACTGTAGCAACTCTCTGGTAAGAGGACACCTCTCTATAAAGGACACTTTGACTCTGTAACTAGGTGTTGTCCTTTACAGAGAGGTAGTTCTACTGTAGCAACTCTCTGGTAAGAGGACACCTCTCCCTAAAGGTCACTTTGGCTCTGTAACTAGATGTTGTCCTTTACCGAGAGGTAGTTCTACTGTAGTAACTCTCTGGTAAGAGGACACTTCTCCCTAATGGACACTTTGACTCTGTAACTAGGTGTTGTCCTTTACAGAGAGGTAGTTCTACTGTAGTAACTCTCTGGTAAGAGGACACCTCTGCCTAAAGGACACTTTGGTTCTGTAACTAGGTGTTGTCCTTTACAGAGAGGTAGTTCTACTGTAGTAACTCTCTAGTAAGAGGACACCTCTGCCTAAAGGACACTTTGGTTCTGTAACTAGGTGTTGTCCTTTACAGAGAGGTAGTTCTACTGTAGTAACTCTCTGGTAAGAGGACACCTCTCCCTAAAGGACACTTTGGCTCTGTAACTAGGTGTTGTCCTTTACAGAGAGGTAGTTCTACTGTAGCAACTCTCTGGTAAGAGGACACCTCTCCCTAAAGGACACTTTGGCTCTGTAACTAGGTGTTGTCCTTTACAGAGAGGTAGTTCTACTGTAGTAACTCTCTGGTAAGAGGACACCTCTGCCTAAAGGACACTTTGGTTCTGTAACTAGGTGTTGTCCTTTACAGAGAGGTAGTTCTACTGTAGTAACTCTCTAGTAAGAGGACACCTCTGCCTAAAGGACACTTTGGTTCTGTAACTAGGTGTTGTCCTTTACAGAGAGGTAGTTCTACTGTAGTAACTCTCTGGTAAGAGGACACCTCTCCCTAAAGGACACTTTGGCTCTGTAACTAGGTGTTGTCCTTTACAGAGAGGTAGTTCTACTGTAGCAACTCTCTGGTAAGAGGACACCTCTCCCTAAAGGACACTTTGGCTCTGTAACTAGGTGTTGTCCTTTACAGAGAGGTAGTTCTACTGTAGCAACTCTCTGGTAAGAGGACACCTCTCCCTAAAGGTCACTTTGGCTCTGTAACTAGGTGTTGTCCTTTACAGAGAGGTTGTTCTACTGTAGCAACTCTCTGGTAAGAGGACACCTCTCTCTAAAGAACACTTTGACTCTGTAACTAGGTGTTGTCCTTTACAGAGAGGTAGTTCTACTGTAGCAACTCTCTGGTAAGAGGACACCTCTCTCTAAAGAACACTTTGACTCTGTAACTAGGTGTTGTCCTTTACCGAGAGGTAGTTCTACTGTAGTAACTCTCTGGTAAGAGGACACTTCTCCCTAATGGACACTTTGACTCTGTAACTAGGTGTTGTCCTTTACAGAGAGGTAGTTCTACTGTAGTAACTCTCTGGTAAGAGGACACCTCTGCCTAAAGGACACTTTGGTTCTGTAACTAGGTGTTGTCCTTTACAGAGAGGTAGTTCTACTGTAGTAACTCTCTAGTAAGAGGACACCTCTGCCTAAAGGACACTTTGGTTCTGTAACTAGGTGTTGTCCTTTACAGAGAGGTAGTTCTACTGTAGTAACTCTCTGGTAAGAGGACACCTCTCCCTAAAGGACACTTTGGCTCTGTAACTAGGTGTTGTCCTTTACAGAGAGGTAGTTCTACTGTAGCAACTCTCTGGTAAGAGGACACCTCTCCCTAAAGGACACTTTGGCTCTGTAACTAGGTGTTGTCCTTTACAGAGAGGTAGTTCTACTGTAGCAACTCTCTGGTAAGAGGACACCTCTCCCTAAAGGACACTTTGGCTCTGTAACTAGGTGTTGTCCTTTACAGAGAGGTAGTTCTACTGTAGCAACTCTCTGGTAAGAGGACACCTCTCCCTAAAGGTCACTTTGGCTCTGTAACTAGGTGTTGTCCTTTACAGAGAGGTTGTTCTACTGTAGCAACTCTCTGGTAAGAGGACACCTCTCTCTAAAGAACACTTTGACTCTGTAACTAGGTGTTGTCCTTTACAGAGAGGTAGTTCTACTGTAGCAACTCTCTGGTAAGAGGACACCTCTCTCTAAAGAACACTTTGACTCTGTAACTAGGTGTTGTCCTTTACAAAGAGGTAGTTCTACTGTAGCAACTCTCTGGTAAGAGGACACCTCTCTCTAAAGAACACTTTGACTCTGTAACTAGGTGTTGTCCTTTACAGAGAGGTAGTTCTACTGTAGCAACTCTCTGGTAAGAGGACACCTCTCTCTAAAGAACACTTTGGCTCTGTAACTAGGTGTTGTCCTTTACAGAGAGGTTGTTCTACTGTAGCAACTCTCTGGTAAGAGGACACCTCTCCCTAAAGAACACTTTGACTCTGTAACTAGGTGTTGTCCTTTACAGAGAGGTAGTTCTACTGTAGCAACTCTCTGGTAAGAGGACACCTCTCTCTAAAGAACACTTTGACTCTGTAACTAGGTGTTGTCCTTTACAGAGAGGTAGTTCTACTGTAGCAACTCTCTGGTAAGAGGACACCTCTCCCTAAAGGACACTTTGACTCTGTAACTAGGTGTTGTCCTTTACAGAGAGGTAGTTCTACTGTAGCAACTCTCTGGTAAGAGGACACCTCTCTCTAAAGAACACTTTGACTCTGTAACTAGGTGTTGTCCTTTACAGAGAGGTAGTTCTACTGTAGCAACTCTCTGGTAAGAGGACACCTCTCCCTAAAGGACACTTTGGCTCTGTAACTAGGTGTTGTCCTTTACAGAGAGGTAGTTCTACTGTAGCAACTCTCTGGTAAGAGGACACCTCTCCCTAAAGGACACTTTGGCTCTGAAACTAGGTGTTGTCCTTTACAGAGAGGTAGTTGTACTGTAGCAACTCTCTGGTAAGAGGGCACCTCTCCCTGAAGGACACTTTGGCTCTGTAACTAGGTGTTGTCCTTTACAGAGAGGTAGTTCTACTGTAGCAACTCTCTGGTAAGAGGGCACCTCTCCCTGAAGGACACTTTGGCTCTGTAACTAGGTGTTGTCCTTTACAGAGAGGTAGTTCTACTGTAGCAACTCTCTGGTAAGAGGACACCTCTCTCTAAAGGACACTTTGGCTCTGTAACTAGGTGTTGTCCTTTACAGAGAGGTAGTTCTACTGTAGCAACTCTCTGGTAAGAGGGCACCTCTCCCTAAAGGACACTTTGGCTCTGTAACTAGGTGTTGTCCTTTACAGAGAGGTAGTTCTACTGTAGCAACTCTCTGGTAAGAGGACACGTCTCCCTAAAGGACACTTTGGCTCTGTAACTAGGTGTTGTCCTTTACAGAGAGGTAGTTCTACTGTAGCAACTCTCTGGTAAGAGGACACCTCTCCCTAAAGGACACTTTGGCTCTGTAACTAGGTGTTGTCCTTTACAGAGAGGTAGTTCTACTGTAGCAACTCTCTGGTAAGAGGACACCTCTCCCTAAAGGACACTTTGGCTCTGTAACTAGGTGTTGTCCTTTACAGAGAGGTAGTTCTACTGTAGCAACTCTCTGGTAAGAGGGCACCTCTCCCTGAAGGACACTTTGGCTCTGTAACTAGGTGTTGTCCTTTACAGAGAGGTAGTTCTACTGTAGCAACTCTCTGGTAAGAGGGCACCTCTCCCTGAAGGACACTTTGGCTCTGTAACTAGGTGTTGTCCTTTTCAGAGAGATAGTTCTACTGTAGCAACTCTCTGGTAAGAGGACACCTCTCTCTAAAGAACACTTTGACTCTGTAACTAGGTGTTGTCCTTTACAGAGAGGTAGTTCTACTGTAGCAACTATCTGGTAAGAGGGCACCTCTCCCTGAAGGACACTTTGGCTCTGTAACTAGGTGTTGTCCTTTACAGAGAGGTAGTTCTACTGTAGCAACTCTCTGGTAAGAGGACACCTCTCTCTAAAGAACACTTTGACTCTGTAACTAGGTGTTGTCCTTTACAGAGAGGTAGTTCTACTGTAGCAACTATCTGGTAAGAGGGCACCTCTCCCTGAAGGACACTTTGACTCTGTAACTAGGTGTTGTCCTTTACAGAGAGGTAGTTCTACTGTAGTAACTCTCTGGTAAGAGGACACCTCTCCCTGAAGGACACTTTGGCTCTGTAACTAGGTGTTGTCCTTTACAGAGAGGTAGTTCTACTGTAGCAACTCTCTGGTAAGAGGACACCTCTCTCTAAAGGACACTTTGGCTCTGTAACTAGGTGTTGTCCTTTACAGAGAGGTAGTTCTACTGTAGCAACTCTCTGGTATGAGGGCACCTCTCCCTAAAGGACACTTTGGCTCTGTAACTAGGTGTTGTCCTTTACAGAGAGGTAGTTCTACTGTAGCAACTCTCTGGTAAGAGGACACCTCTCCCTAAAGGACACTTTGGCTCTGTAACTAGGTGTTGTCCTTTACAGAGAGGTAGTTCTACTGTAGCAACTCTCTGATAAGAGGACACCTCTCCCTAAAGGACACTTTGGCTCTGTAACTAGGTGTTGTCCTTTACAGAGAGGTAGTTCTACTGTAGCAACTCTCTGGTAAGAGGACACCTCTCCCTAAAGGACACTTTGGCTCTGTAACTAGGTGTTGTCCTTTACAGAGAGGTAGTTCTACTGTAGCAACTCTCTGGTAAGAGGGCACCTCTCCCTGAAGGACACTTTGGCTCTGTAACTAGGTGTTGTCCTTTACAGAGAGGTAGTTCTACTGTAGCAACTCTCTGGTAAGAGGGCACCTCTCCCTGAAGGACACTTTGGCTCTGTAACTAGGTGTTGTCCTTTACAGAGAGGTAGTTCTACTGTAGCAACTCTCTGGTAAGAGGACACCTCTCTCTAAAGAACACTTTGACTCTGTAACTAGGTGTTGTCCTTTACAGAGAAGTAGTTCTACTGTAGCAACTATCTGGTAAGAGGGCACCTCTCCCTGAAGGACACTTTGGCTCTGTAACTAGGTGTTGTCCTTTACAGAGAGGTAGTTCTACTGTAGCAACTCTCTGGTAAGAGGACACCTCTCTCTAAAGAACACTTTGACTCTGTAACTAGGTGTTGTCCTTTACAGAGAGGTAGTTCTACTGTAGCAACTATCTGGTAAGAGGGCACCTCTCCCTAATGGACACTTTGACTCTGTAACTAGGTGTTGTCCTTTACAGAGAGGTAGTTCTACTGTAGTAACTCTCTGGTAAGAGGACACCTCTGCCTAAAGGACACTTTGGTTCTGTAACTAGGTGTTGTCCTTTACAGAGAGGTAGTTCTACTGTAGTAACTCTCTAGTAAGAGGACACCTCTGCCTAAAGGACACTTTGGTTCTGTAACTAGGTGTTGTCCTTTACAGAGAGGTAGTTCTACTGTAGTAACTCTCTGGTAAGAGGACACCTCTCCCTAAAGGACACTTTGGCTCTGTAACTAGGTGTTGTCCTTTACAGAGAGGTAGTTCTACTGTAGCAACTCTCTGGTAAGAGGACACCTCTCCCTAAAGGACACTTTGGCTCTGTAACTAGGTGTTGTCCTTTACAGAGAGGTAGTTCTACTGTAGCAACTCTCTGGTAAGAGGACACCTCTCCCTAAAGGTCACTTTGGCTCTGTAACTAGGTGTTGTCCTTTACAGAGAGGTTGTTCTACTGTAGCAACTCTCTGGTAAGAGGACACCTCTCTCTAAAGAACACTTTGGCTCTGTAACTAGGTGTTGTCCTTTACAGAGAGGTAGTTTTATTGTAGCAACTCTCTGGTAAGAGGACACCTCTCTCTAAAGAACACTTTGACTCTGTAACTAGGTGTTGTCCTTTACAGAGAGGTAGTTCTACTGTAGCAACTCTCTGGTAAGAGGACACCTCTCTCTAAAGAACACTTTGACTCTGTAACTAGGTGTTGTCCTTTACAGAGAGGTAGTTCTACTGTAGCAACTCTCTGGTAAGAGGACACCTCTCTCTAAAGAACACTTTGACTCTGTAACTAGGTGTTGTCCTTTACAGAGAGGTAGTTCTACTGTAGCAACTCTCTGGTAAGAGGACACCTCTCTCTAAAGAACATTTTGACTCTGTAACCAGGTGTTGTCCTTTACAGAGAGGTAGTTCTACTGTAGTAACTCTCTGGTAAGAGGACACCTCTCTCTAAAGAACACTTTGACTCTGTAACTAGGTGTTGTCCTTTACAGAGAGGTAGTTCTACTGTAGCAACTCTCTGGTAAGAGGACACCTCTCCCTAAAGGACACTTTGGCTCTGTAACTAGGTGTTGTCCTTTACAGAGAGGTAGTTCTACTGTAGCAACTCTCTGATAAGAGGACACCTCTCTCTAAAGAACACTTTGACTCTGTAACTAGGTGTTGTCCTTTACAGAGAGGTAGTTCTACTGTAGCAACTCTCTGGTAAGAGGACACCTCTCCCTAAAGGTCACTTTGGCTCTGTAACTAGGTGTTGTCCTTTACAGAGAGGTTGTTCTACTGTAGCAACTCTCTGGTAAGAGGACACCTCTCTCTAAAGAACACTTTGACTCTGTAACTAGGTGTTGTCCTTTACAGAGAGGTAGTTCTACTGTAGCAACTCTCTGGTAAGAGGACACCTCTCTCTAAAGAACACTTTGACTCTGTAACTAGGTGTTGTCCTTTACAGAGAGGTAGTTCTACTGTAGCAACTCTCTGGTAAGAGGACACCTCTCTCTAAAGAACACTTTGACTCTGTAACTAGGTGTTGTCCTTTACAGAGAGGTAGTTCTACTGTAGTAACTCTCTGGTAAGAGGACACCTCTCTCTAAAGAACACTTTGACTCTGTAACTAGGTGTTGTCCTTTACAGAGAGGTAGTTCTACTGTAGCAACTCTCTGGTAAGAGGACACCTCTCCCTAAAGGACACTTTGGCTCTGTAACTAGGTGTTGTCCTTTACAGAGAGGTAGTTCTACTGTAGCAACTCTCTGGTAAGAGGACACCTCTCTCTAAAGAACACTTTGACTCTGTAACTAGGTGTTGTCCTTTACAGAGAGGTAGTTCTACTGTAGCAACTCTCTGGTAAGAGGACACCTCTCCCTAAAGGACACTTTGGCTCTGTAACTAGGTGTTGTCCTTTACAGAGAGGTAGTTCTACTGTAGCAACTCTCTGGTAAGAGGACACCTCTCCCTAAAGGACACTTTGGCTCTGTAACTAGGTGTTGTCCTTTACAGAGAGGTAGTTTTACTGTAGCAACTCTCTGGTAAGAGGGCACCTCTCCCTGAAGGACACTTTGGCTCTGTAACTAGGTGTTGTCCTTTACAGAGAGGTAGTTCTACTGTAGCAACTCTCTGGTAAGAGGGCACCTCTCCCTGAAGGACACTTTGGCTCTGTAACTAGGTGTTGTCCTTTACAGAGAGGTAGTTCTACCGTAGCAACTCTCTGGTAAGAGGACACCTCTCTCTAAAGGACACTTTGGCTCTGTAACTAGGTGTTGTCCTTTACAGAGAGGTAGTTCTACTGTAGCAACTCTCTGGTAAGAGGGCACCTCTCCCTAAAGGACACTTTGGCTCTGTAACTAGGTGTTGTCCTTTACAGAGAGGTAGTTCTACTGTAGCAACTCTCTGGTAAGAGGACACCTCTCCCTAAAGGACACTTTGGCTCTGTAACTAGGTGTTGTCCTTTACAGAGAGGTAGTTCTACTGTAGCAACTCTCTGGTAAGAGGACACCTCTCCCTAAAGGACACTTTGGCTCTGTAACTAGGTGTTGTCCTTTACAGAGAGGTAGTTCTACTGTAGCAACTCTCTGGTAAGAGGACACCTCTCTCTAAAGAACACTTTGACTCTGTAACTAGGTGTTGTCCTTTACAGAGAGGTAGTTCTACTGTAGCAACTCTCTGGTAAGAGGACACCTCTCTCTAAAGAACACTTTGACTCTGTAACTAGGTGTTGTCCTTTACAGAGAGGTAGTTCTACTGTAGCAACTCTCTGGTAAGAGGACACCTCTCTCTAAAGAACACTTTGACTCTGTAACTAGGTGTTGTCCTTTACAGAGAGGTAGTTCTACTGTAGCAACTCTCTGGTAAGAGGACACCTCTCTCTAAAGAACACTTTGACTCTGTAACTAGGTGTTGTCCTTTACAGAGAGGTAGTTCTACTGTAGTAACTCTCTGGTAAGAGGACACCTCTCTCTAAAGAACACTTTGACTCTGTAACTAGGTGTTGTCCTTTACAGAGAGGTAGTTCTACTGTAGCAACTCTCTGGTAAGAGGACACCTCTCCCTAAAGGACACTTTGTCTCTGTAACTAGGTGTTGTCCTTTACAGAGAGGTAGTTCTACTGTAGCAACTCTCTGGTAAGAGGATACCTCTCCCTAAAGGACACTTTGTCTCTGTAACTAGGTGTTGTCCTTTACAGAGAGGTAGTTCTACTGTAGTAACTCTCTGGTAGAGGACACCTCTCTCTAAAGAACACTTTGACTCTGTAACTAGGTGTTGTCCTTTACAGAGAGGTAGTTCTACTGTAGCAACTCTCTGGTAAGAGGATACCTCTCCCTAAAGGACACTTTGTCTCTGTAACTAGGTGTTGTCCTTTACAGAGAGGTAGTTCTACTGTAGTAACTCTCTGGTAAGAGGACACCTCTCTCTAAAGAACACTTTGACTCTGTAACTAGGTGTTGTCCTTTACAGAGAGGTAGTTCTACTGTAGCAACTCTCTGGTAAGAGGACACCTCTCCCTAAAGGTCACTTTGGCTCTGTAACTAGGTGTTGTCCTTTACAGAGAGGTTGTTCTACTGTAGCAACTCTCTGGTAAGAGGACACCTCTCTCTAAAGAACACTTTGACTCTGTAACTAGGTGTTGTCCTTTACAGAGAGGTAGTTCTACTGTAGCAACTCTCTGGTAAGAGGACACCTCTCTCTAAAGAACACTTTGACTCTGTAACTAGGTGTTGTCCTTTACAGAGAGGTAGTTCTACTGTAGCAACTCTCTGGTAAGAGGACACCTCTCTCTAAAGAACACTTTGACTCTGTAACTAGGTGTTGTCCTTTACAGAGAGGTTGTTCTACTGTAGCAACTCTCTGGTAAGAGGACACCTCTCTCTAAAGAACACTTTGACTCTGTAACTAGGTGTTGTCCTTTACAGAGAGGTAGTTCTACTGTAGCAACTCTCTGGTAAGAGGACACCTCTCTCTAAAGAACACTTTGACTCTGTAACTAGGTGTTGTCCTTTACAGAGAGGTAGTTCTACTGTAGCAACTCTCTGGTAAGAGGACACCTCTCTCTAAAGAACACTTTGACTCTGTAACTAGGTGTTGTCCTTTACAGAGAGGTAGTTCTACTGTAGTAACTCTCTGGTAAGAGGACACCTCTCTCTAAAGAACACTTTGACTCTGTAACTAGTTGTTGTCCTTTACAGAGAGGTAGTTCTACTGTAGCAACTCTCTGGTAAGAGGACACCTCTCCCTAAAGGACACTTTGGCTCTGTAACTAGGTGTTGTCCTTTACAGAGAGGTAGTTCTACTGTAGCAACTCTCTGGTAAGAGGACACCTCTCCCTAAAGGACACTTTGGCTCTGTAACTAGGTGTTGTCCTTTACAGAGAGGTAGTTGTACTGTAGCAACTCTCTGGTAAGAGGGCACCTCTCCCTCAAGGACACTTTGGCTCTGTAACTAGGTGTTGTCCTTTACAGAGAGGTAGTTCTACTGTAGCAACTCTCTGGTAAGAGGGCACCTCTCCCTGAAGGACACTTTGGCTCTGTAACTAGGTGTTGTCCTTTACAGAGAGGTAGTTCTACCGTAGCAACTCTCTGGTAAGAGGACACCTCTCTCTAAAGGACACTTTGGCTCTTTAACTAGGTGTTGTCCTTTACAGAGAGGTAGTTCTACTGTAGCAACTCTCTGGTAAGAGGGCACCTCTCCCTAAAGGACACTTTGGCTCTGTAACTAGGTGTTGTCCTTTACAGAGAGGTAGTTCTACTGTAGCAACTCTCTGGTAAGAGGACACCTCTCCCTAAAGGACACTTTGGCTCTGTAACTAGGTGTTGTCCTTTACAGAGAGGTAGTTCTACTGTAGCAACTCTCTGGTAAGAGGACACCTCTCCCTAAAGGACACTTTGGCTCTGTAACTAGGTGTTGTCCTTTACAGAGAGATAGTTCTACTGTAGCAACTCTCTGGTAAGAGGGCACCTCTCCCTGAAGGACACTTTGGCTCTGTAACTAGGTGTTGTCCTTTACAGAGAGGTAGTTCTACTGTAGCAACTCTCTGGTAAGAGGGCACCTCTCCCTGAAGGACACTTTGGCTCTGTAACTAGGTGTTGTCCTTTACAGAGAGGTAGTTCTACTGTAGCAACTCTCTGGTAAGAGGACACCTCTCTCTAAAGAACACTTTGACTCTGTAACTAGGTGTTGTCCTTTACAGAGAGGTAGTTCTACTGTAGCAACTATCTGGTAAGAGGGCACCTCTCCCTGAAGGACACTTTGGCTCTGTAACTAGGTGTTGTCCTTTACAGAGAGGTAGTTCTACTGTAGCAACTCTCTGGTAAGAGGACACCTCTCTCTAAAGAACACTTTGACTCTGTAACTAGGTGTTGTCCTTTACAGAGAGGTAGTTCTACTGTAGCAACTATCTGGTAAGAGGGCACCTCTCCCTGAAGGACACTTTGGCTCTGTAACTAGGTGTTGTCCTTTACAGAGAGGTAGTTCTACTGTAGCAACTATCTGGTAAGAGGGCACCTCTCCCTGAAGGACACTTTGACTCTGTAACTAGGTGTTGTCCTTTACAGAGAGGTAGTTCTACTGTAGCAACTATCTGGTAAGAGGGCACCTCTCCCTGAAGGACACTTTGGCTCTGTAACTAGGTGTTGTCCTTTACAGAGAGGTAGTTCTACTGTAGCAACTCTCTGGTAAGAGGACACCTCTCTCTAAAGGACACTTTGGCTCTGTAACTAGGTGTTGTCCTTTACAGAGAGGTAGTTCTACTGTAGCAACTCTCTGGTAAGTGGACACCTCTCTCTAAAGGACACTTTGGCTCTGTAACTAGGTGTTGTCCTTTACAGAGAGGTAGTTCTACTGTAGCAACTCTCTGGTAAGAGGACACCTCTCTCTAAAGGACACTTTGGCTCTGTAACTAGGTGTTGTCCTTTACAGAGAGGTAGTTCTACTGTAGCAACTCTCTGGTAAGAGGACACCTCTCTCTAAAGGACACTTTGGCTCTGTAACTAGGTGTTGTCCTTTACAGAGAGGTAGTTCTACTGTAGCAACTCTCTGGTAAGAGGACACCTCTCTCTAAAGGACACTTTGGCTCTGTAACTAGGTGTTGTCCTTTACAGAGAGGTAGTTCTACTGTAGCAACTCTCTGGTAAGAGGACACCTCTCTCTAAAGGACACTTTGGCTCTGTAACTAGGTGTTGTCCTTTACAGAGAGGTAGTTCTACTGTAGCAACTCTCTGGTAAGAGGACACCTCTCTCTAAAGGACACTTTGGCTCTGTAACTAGGTGTTGTCCTTTACAGAGAGGTAGTTCTACTGTAGCAACTCTCTGGTAAGAGGACACCTCTCTCTAAAGGACAATTTGGCTCTGTAACTAGGTGTTGTCCTTTACAGAGAGGTAGTTCTACTGTAGCAACTCTCTGGTAAGAGGACACCTCTCTCTAAAGGACACTTTGGCTCTGTAACTAGGTGTTGTCCTTTACAGAGAGGTAGTTCTACTGTAGCAACTCTCTGGTAAGAGGACACCTCTCTCTAAAGGACACTTTGGCTCTGTAACTAGGTGTTGTCCTTTACAGAGAGGTAGTTCTACTGTAGCAACTCTCTGGTAAGAGGACACCTCTCTCTAAAGGACACTTTGGCTCTGTAACTAGGTGTTGTCCTTTACAGAGAGGTAGTTCTACTGTAGCAACTCTCTGGTAAGAGGACACCTCTCTCTAAAGGACACTTTGGCTCTGTAACTAGGTGTTGTCCTTTACAGAGAGGTAGTTCTACTGTAGCAACTCTCTGGCAAGAGGACACCTCTCTCTAAAGGACACTTTGGCTCTGTAACTAGGTGTTGTCCTTTACAGAGAGGTAGTTCTACTGTAGCAACTCTCTGGTAAGAGGACACCTCTCTCTAAAGGACACTTTGGCTCTGTAACTAGGTGTTGTCCTTTACAGAGAGGTAGTTCTACTGTAGCAACTCTCTGGTAAGAGGACACCTCTCTCTAAAGGACACTTTGGCTCTGTAACTAGGTGTTGTCCTTTACAGAGAGGTAGTTCTACTGTAGCAACTCTCTGGTAAGAGGACACCTCTCTCTAAAGGACACTTTGGCTCTGTAACTAGGTGTTGTCCTTTACAGAGAGGTAGTTCTACTGTAGCAACTCTCTGGTAAGAGGACACCTCTCTCTAAAGGACACTTTGGCTCTGTAACTAGGTGTTGTCCTTTACAGAGAGGTAGTTCTACTGTAGCAACTCTCTGGCAAGAGGACACCTCTCCCTAAAGGACACTTTGGCTCTGTAACTAGGTGTTGTCCTTTACAGAGAGGTAATTCTACTGTAGCACCTCTCTGGTAAGAGGACATCTCTCCCTAAAGGACACTTTGGCTCTGTAACTAGGTGTTGTCCTTTACAGAGAGGTAGTTCTACTGTAGCAACTCTCTGGTAAGAGGACATCTCTCCCTAAAGGACACTTTGGCTCTGTAACTAGGTGTTGTCCTTTACAGAGAGGTAGTTCTACTGTAGCAACTCTCTGGCAAGAGGACACCTCTCCCTAAAGGACACTTTGGCTCTGTAACTAGGTGTTGTCCTTTACAGAGAGGTAGTTCTACTGTAGCAACTCTCTGGCAAGAGGACACCTCTCCCTAAAGGACACTTTGGCTCTGTAACTAGGTGTTGTCCTTTACAGAGAGGTAGTTCTACTGTAGCAACTCTCTGGTAAGAAGACATCTCTCCCTAAAGGACACTTTGGCTCTGTAACTAGGTGTTGTCCTTTACAGAGAGGTAGTTCTACTGTAGCAACTCTCTGGCAAGAGGACACCTCTCCCTAAAGGACACTTTGTCTCTGTAACTAGGTGTTGTCCTTTACAGAGAGGTAGTTCTACTGTAGCAACTCTCTGGCAAGAGGACACCTCTCCCTAAAGGACACTTTGTCTCTGTAACTAGGTGTTGTCCTTTACAGAGAGGTAGTTCTACTGTAGCAACTCTCTGGTAAGAGGACACCTCTCCCTAAAGGACACTTTGGCTCTGTAACTAGGTGTTGTTCTCTAAAGAGAGGTAGTTCTACTGTAGCAACTCTCTGGTAAGAGGACACCTCTCCCTAAAGGACACTTTGACTCTGTAACTAGGTGTTGTCCTTTACAGAGAGGTAGTTCTACTGTAGCAACTCTCTGGTAAGAGGACACCTCTCCCTAAAGGACACTTTGACTCTGTAACTAGGTGTTGTCCTTTACAGAGAGGTAGTTCTACTGTAGCAACTCTCTGGTAAGAGGACACCTCTCCCTAAAGGACACTTTGACTCTGTAACTAGGTGTTGTCCTTTACAGAGAGGTAGTTCTACTGTAGCAACTCTCTGGTAAGAGGACACCTCTCCCTAAAGGACACTTTGGCTCTGTAACTAGGTGTTGTTCTCTACAGAGAGGTAGTTCTACTGTAGCAACTCTCTGGTAAGAGGACACTAGTTTGCGGCGACGGTTAAAAGTTCACCACTGATGAGCCAGGCCCTTTTAATATTTTTTATAGCTGTTAAGGGCATTATAATGTTTTTTTTATATAATAGAAAATGCTCCAATGGCCCACGATTCTTGCAAAGGTCCAACCCCACCAGCGAGTGCAAGTAACCAAACAGGGTTCTGGCATATTTTTAAGTTCAAAATCGAATCGCTTTTCACATGTGTAGACATGTGGTGTACTTATAATAAAATCAGTTCGACCTTACACTTACAAATGTGCCAGAACCCCACCATGATTATCGTGGCCAGTACCAAGTGTACTTGGGATACACAAAATATAAAAATCCATGTTTTAGTAGTTTTTAGAAAAGAGAACAAAAGGTTTGTTTGTCTAAACATCGATAAAATAAAACCTCTACTGCCCCCAAGAAGTCTTTTTTACTTCATAAACAATGAATGCCGACAAGGCAACCTCTATCTTAAGATATTTCATTATATTCAAATTATGATTTTTTGTTTAAAAAATTCTAATTTAGTTTTAAAAAGGGATATCTGTAAGTATAACACAAATATATTTATCTATTCTTCCTTAAAATATAAATTGTGTGAAAAAGTCCAATTTGTAGCGGCTACATTTTAAAAAAAGAGCGGTTTTAAAAAGATCTTTTGGATGTGATGAAGATTTTGGTGGATAAAAAAAGGCTAAAAAGTTTTAAAATCCTCAGGCCATGGATTAAGTTGGAGAATTAGCGAAGAATTTAATCATCGGTGACCTTTTAAAATCCCAGAATTTCTTCTAATTCCTAAATTACATATTTGGAAATGCTTCGAGCTATTGGGAAGTTTGGAGAAGGAGGTTGTTGGCTGAATGGAATACATCGTCGATTTTGGGTAGGAAGGATACTGGTTCGAATCCAGCTCTGACCACTTTTTAAAAATAATAAAATAAATTTTCTTTGATGGTTTCTGATTTTTTGCACAAGTCCAATCTCACTTGTGAGTACAAATAACTATATTTGACGGATTTTATTTTTTTTACAAAATACTATGTCTTTAAGCGTGTTATTAGCTTTGTATTGTAGCGGTCTGGTAGATTAAACTGGCGAAACCGCTGGGAGGGTTAACCACTGATGAGCATGGCCCTCCTAATATTTTTATCATTGCAGTAAGGGTGGTTATAAGTTGTTAATAAAAGGAAAATTGGAGTTCGTTTACACTCATGGACAAAACTTAAGGAAGTTGTACCTTTTAGCATGTATATCGGGATTCAGACAATAACTCTGAAAGATATACTCATGGACAAAACTTAAGGAAGTTGTACCTTTTAGCATGTATATAGGGATTCAGACAATAACTCTGAAAGATACACTCATGGACAACACTTAAGGAAGTTGTACTTTCTAGCATGTATATCGGGATTCAGACAATAACTCTGAAAGATACACTCATGGACAAAACTTAAGGAAGTTGTACCTTTTAGCATGTATATCGGGATTCATACAATAACTGTGAAAGTTACACTCATGGATAAAATTTAAGGAATTTGTAACTTTCAGCATGTATATCGGGATTTAGACAATAACTCTGAAAAATATTACAGTGACCTTTATGGAAGACACACGAGATAAACAAGTGTGAACAACTTCTGTCTCCTTAAGACTTTCCACTTATGTTTTGCCTCCACGAATGTAATTTTAAACATTAAATAAAGAAATCCATTAGAGAAATAGTTTAGGGAAAACGATTGCAGTTTGTAATGTAACTCTCTTACAGTGTTACCATCCCAGTTACAATATAATATATAAATATATTTTCTCGGGATATAATTCAGACGATAATGTTAGAATTTTGTTACCCAATCGTCAAGTAGAGGTGATCCACTTGAATTTGATCTGATTACTTTTTAAACTTCCAAGTACAGTTACAAAATATATTTAGTAGGTACCACTCAAAAAGAGCAACTTATTAATTACCAGTTGCACAAACAAGACACGCTATATCCGATCTGGATAATTGCGCGTGAAACTATTTACAATAATTGTAGTAGAGTAGTTAACAGAATTATTAAAAAGGAAAAAAAAAACAACTTATTATTATTCCCATTTTATAAAGTAAAAAAAGAACTTATTATTTATTTTTATATAAAAAATAAACACTTCGGCCAGTTGGAGTTTTTTATTTTCTCAACGTTTCGACAAAATATTTTGTCTTCGTCAGGAGAAGTAAATAAAAATAAACATCTTTCTTCATCATTATTTCTTAGATCTTTGAATTTAAAGACACTTCGCCAGTACACCTATCCCCCGATTTACACGGTAGATACGTTCCTGAGAAAAACGTGTAAATCTGGGGATAGATGTACACAGAAATAAAAATAAAATGCATTGACAGGTTAAAATATGTAGTCAGCACATAAGCTCGGGATTGCTCGTGAGATGTGTACACAGCGCATGTGTTCAATCACAGTAGCATTTAGTATAGTGCGATAAAAACAAAAAAAAAACTTATTTGGAAACCGTGTAAAAGCGAAAACGTGTAAAAAGGTACCGTGTAAATCGGGGGATAGGTGTATAAATATATTCATTTTTTATTATCTCGACACGCACACGTGTGTATGCTTCGACAAAAACCTTTGTCCTCGTTAGGAACAAAAATTAAAGCAATTTTGTGGCAAGATGATAAAAATTATTCTAAGGCTGCAACGGCGTTATCACGCGATATTTCAAATTTTGTACAGCATTTAAAGTACTGGCCAAAAAACAAATATATGCCAGCTAGACAACCTCTATCTTATGATATTTACCGTAGATAATATGTACATCACTAATACAGTATATTTATAATTATATGTAATTCTGCTGTCCTCAAAGCTTATGTCCATAGTTCATCTAAATATACCCATTCTAAGAGTCAAGCATCAGTATCACTATAAAAGAAAGATCCAAAAATGCAATATAACAACGGTATGGTAGATTAAACTGGCGAAACCGATAGGAGGGTTCACCACTGATGAGCCAGGCCCTCCCATTAATTTTTCCATAGCAGTAAGGGGGGCTGTAGAAATTGTTTAAATTTTATAAGGAATCATACACGTCTATAATAGTTTCGAATTTTCATACAGTATATTTACATGGTTATAGTCTTGTGGTGTGGAGTTTTAGGTTATAGATGTTTTATTTTCTGAAATAGGATACTTTCCCTTTGTTCTGGAGCCTTGTGGTATAGGATCTTGGAATGTCCTTTCTTTTGACATTTTCTGTCTTATTTATTTAATTTTATTTTTCTTATCCCTAGTACACGTAGTACAGGCCATGATAATCATGGTGGGTAGAAGTAGGTGACTTCTTTTACTGTAAGTACACCACATGGCTACACATGGTAGAGGCCATGTCTTTACATTTTACTTTTAGCATGTATATCGGGATTCAGACAATACCTCTGAAAGATACACTCATGGACAAAACTT
>CP092865.1:57845732-57866104 GCA_030710605.1 Cordylochernes scorpioides | reverse complement strand
AAGGAAGTTGTACCTTTTAGCATGTATATCGGGAATCAGACAATAACTCTGAAAGTTATACTCAAGGACAAAACTTAAGGAAGTTGTACCTTTTAGCATGTATATCGGGATTCAGACAATGACTCTCAAAGATACACTCATGAACAAAACTTAAGGAAGTTATATCTTTTAGCATGTATATCGGGATTCAGACAATAACTCTGAAAGATACACTCATGGATAACACTTAAGGAAGTTGTACCTTTTAGCATGTATATCAGGATTCAGACAATAACTCTGAAAGATACACTCTTGGATAACACTTAAGGAAGTTGTACTTTTAGCATGTATATCGGGATTCAGACAATAACTCTGAAAGATACACTCATGGACAACACTTAAGGAAGTTTTACCTTTTAGCATGTATATCGGGATTCAGACAATAACTCTGAAAGATACACTCTTGGATAACACTTAAGGAAGTTGTACCTTTTAGCATGTATATCGGGATTCAGACAATAACTCTGAAAGATACACTCATGGACAACACTTAAGGAAGTTGTACCTTTTAGCATGTATATCGGGATTCAGACAATAACTCTGAAAGATACACTCATGGACAAAACTTAAGAAAGTTGTACCTTTTGGCATGTATATCGGGATTCAGAAAATAACTCTGAAAGATACACTCATGGACAAAACTTAAGGAAGTTGTACCTTTTAGGATGTATATCAGACAATAACTCTGGAAGATACACTCATAGACAAAAGTTAAGGAAGTTGTACCTTTTAGCATGTATATCGGGATTCAGACAATAACTCTAAAAGTTATACTCATGGACAAAACTTAAGGAAGTTGTACCTTTTAGCATGTATACCGAGATTCAGACAATAACTCTCAAAGATACATTCATGGACAAAACTTAAGGAAGTTATATCTTTTAGCATGTATATCGGGATATAGACAATAACTCTGAAAGATACACTCATGGGAAAACTTAAGGAAGTTGTACCTTTTAGCATGTATATCGGGATTCAGACAATAACTCTGAAAGATACACTCATGGATAACACTTAAGGAAGTTGTACCTTTCAGCATGTATATCGGGATTCAGACAATAACTCTGAAAGATACACTCATGGATAACACTTAAGGAAGTTGTACCTTTTAGCATGTATATCGGGATTCAGACAATAACTCTGAAAGTTATACTCATGGACAAAACTTAAGGAAGTTGTACCTTTTAGCATGTATACCGAGATTCAGACAATAACTCTCAAAGATACATTCATGGACAAAACTTAAGGAAGTTATATCTTTTAGCATGTATATCGGGATATAGACAATAACTCTGAAAGATACACTCATGGGAAAACTTAAGGAAGTTGTACCTTTTAGCATGTATATCGGGATTCAGACAATAACTCTGAAAGATACACTCATGGATAACACTTAAGGAAGTTGTACCTTTTAGCATGTATATCGGGATTCAGACAATAACTCTGAAAGATACACTCATGGATAACACTTAAGGAAGTTGTACCTTTTAGCATGTATATCGGGATTCAGACAATAACTCTGAAAGCTACACTCATGGACAAAACTTAAGGAAGTTGTACCTTTTAGCATGTATATCGGGATTGAGACAATAACTCTGAAAGATACACTCATGGACAAAACTTAAGGAAGTTGTACCTTTTAGCATGTATATCGGGATTCAGACAATAACTCTGAAAGATACACTCATGGATAACACTTAAGGAAGTTGTACCTTTTAGCATGTATATCAGGATTCAGACAATAACTCTGAAAGATACACTCTTGGATAACACTTAAGGAAGTTGTACCTTTTAGCATGTATATCGGGATTCAGACAATAACTCTGAAAGATACACTCATGGACAACACTTAAGGAAGTTGTACCTTTTAGCATGTATATCGGGATTCAGACAATAACTCTGAAAGATACACTCATGGACAACACTTAAGGAAGTTGTACCTTTTAGCATGTATATCGGGATTCAGACAATAACTCTGAAAGATACACTCTTGGATAACACTTAAGGAAGTTGTACCTTTTAGCATGTATATAAGGATTCAGACAATAACTCTGAAAGATACACTCTTGGATAACACTTAAGGAAGTTGTACCTTTTAGCATGTATATCGGGATTCAGACAATAACTCTGAAAGATACACTCATGGACAAAACTTAAGAAAGTTGTACCTTTTAGCATGTATATCGGGATTCAGAAAATAACTCTGAAAGATACACTCATGGACAAAACTTAAGGAAGTTGTACCTTTTAGCATGTATACCGAGATTCAGACAATAACTTTCAAAGATACATTCATGGACAAAACTTAAGGAAGTTATATCTTTTAGCATGTATATCGGGATATAGACAATAACTCTGAAAGATACACTCATGGGAAAACTTAAGGAAGTTGTACCTTTTAGCATGTATATCGGGATTCAGACAATAACTCTGAAAGATACACTCATGGATAACACTTAAGGAAGTTGTACCTTTTAGCATGTATATCGGGATTCAGACAATAACTCTGAAAGATATACTCATGGATAACACTTAAGGAAGTTGTACCTTTTAGCATATACAGGGTGATCCAAAAGTCCCGCACAACTTTAAAAATTAATAACTCCGCGAATATTTGCGTTAGAGCAATGCGGTAAACACCATTGTGTTCAGGATGCAATGGGATTTTTTATGGCAAATAATGAAAAATTCGAAATTGATTTTAGTTACAATTTTATTCACCAGATGGCGCTCTACCAGATTCAGATATTCAGCGGCCAAATTGTTTGATAAATTGAAAAATATAATTGAACGACACGTATTTTTCCTTTTTGAATACCAGGAAAGAACCCTAATAATATCAAATAACAAATTAATAAAACACCATTTCGCCAAAAGTATGAAGAATTGGTTAACGATTTTCAAATACAATCAGAGATATGTAAAATAGGCAAATGCAAATTAAAATATGTAGCAAAAATATTTATATTTTATATGGGGTTTTGTGAAATAGATTGAATGTTTGAAAAATACTGCTGATATCAATACACGAATTTTTGATATGTTAATATAGTACCAAAAATTATGATGGCACTATTAATAGGATTTCTTGCTATAAGAAATGTGTAGTTTCTTGACTAATTGGAGACCCTTGACTATTTAACTGGATATTTGTCATGATCCAACAAATGAAATATAGAGGGGAGTGACAAAATATATTTGTCGTACTTTATTCCAAATATCCTATGGGCTTGCCAAATGGTATCATTGTTTATTATACTGTACACAATTTTAAAAAATGTTTCACCTCAAATAAAAATAATTTTTAAATCGACCTTTTGCGTTGAAAAACGTGGTAGTAAAATCATTTTGTATTATTTTTTTAAACAAAATTTCTAAAGTTATTGGTATACAGAAAATATTCCTTATGCTATTTCTTCTAATGAGCGAAAAGCGAAAACTAAACATAAGGGGAAAAATTGTGTGTACCAGTGTTATTCGAGAAGTTATAACACTCTGGCTTGCACGACATAATATGTGAGCAAATGACAAACAAAAAATTACTGTTCACAAATAAAAAAAGATAGTCAAGATGTGAGGACAGCATTTATTATCCCCATATCCCAACACAAAGAGCTGCAAAATATTGGTAGATAATATAATACATGGCGGCTTATATAACACATGAGGTAACTGCCTTCTCTCTTGTATTAGGTCACAATCCTTGCTCAATGTGGCACCCTTCATTCTCAATCACCGCCTGCAGACGATAAATGACAGAATGGACAGCATTAAATAACATATCTGTTGAAATTGATAAAACGTGCCATCTGATAGAAGCCTTCAACATGGCCAATGTGGTAGGCCAGCATCGATAAACACACGATTTAATGTACCCTCATAAACAAAAATCGCAAGGCGTCAAGTCTGGTGATCTTGGAGGCCACTGGTATATAAAGTGGCGACTTATCACACGATTTTCACAGAATGTATCCTTCAGCAATTGTTTGGCACCTCGGGAGATATGAGGAAGTCCTCCATCTTTCATGAATGTTATTTCGCTTAGTGCTTTTGCCCTGCAATATGGGAATACCCTTTTCTCTCAAAAGTTGGACATAACGTTCATCAGTTACAAAAACGGTTTTAAAAGTTCTTCCATTGATTTTTCAAAGAAAAATGGCCCAATAATAAAAGAAGTGAACCCACACAAAACTGTAACTCTAGGCTGGTAAAGTGGCATTTCTGTAAAAATCCTAGGGTTGTCTGTTGCCCAAATGCGGCTGTTTTGAATGTTAAATTCTCCGTTTAGAGAAAAGTGAGCATCATCTGTCCACAGAACATTCGACAGCCAGTTTTCATCAATATCAATTCGCCGGAAAACCCATGCAGCGAATTCTTGACTCATCTCAAAATCGCCAACTTTCAGCTAGTGAAATCTTTGAATTTTGTATGGGTACACACAATAGAGACATTAAGTGAAGCGTCTTCGGATATCACAATCATACTCGGCGAATTTAACGCCAAAAGTTCAATTTGGGGATCACCTGTCCTGGATAACAAAAGTCAGCAGGTTGAGGACATGCTAACAGACCTCGACCTTACACCGTTAAATAACGGAGAGAACACCTATCTAAGTCCACAGGCACAGAATCCGCAATAGACGTCACAGCGATAAATTACAACATCGCACCCACAACACAATGGAAAATCATGAGAGGTGCAATCAGTGACCACAGACCAATTTTAACAACCCTAAACTTCAAAATTGAGAACGTCCATTAGAATAAAAGAACATGGAACTTTAGGAAAGCCGACTTGAAAAAAATTCACAGAAAAGCTTGAAGAACTGTTCAACGAAAAATTGAATTACAGAACGCTTGACAAAAACTTGGAAAAATTCTCTTCGAACATTTCAAAATCTGCAAAAGCATCGATACCTAGAGGTAGACGTAAAGATCTGTGGATACCTTACTGGAAGAACCACAACATCGAGGCAATGATTTCAGAGAGAGAGACAATATCAATGAACTTCTTAAAAAAATAAGACAGAAGAAAACAGAACTCATTGAAATTAGTCACAAAATAGAACAAGAAATTTGGATATGCAAACAAGAAAAATGGCAGAATTCTGCGAAAAAATGGATCCAAGAAAGGACAGCCAACACTGGAATATGATTAGAGTGTTAGAGAACAATCAACACCAACACCAATCCTCCAATACTCTAACCGATATGAATAGAACAGCGCGAACGAGAACAAATAGATGGCTGAAATAATTGCTGAATATCTTTCAAGCACTTCCATACTCAACTATACGAATGAAGACAGGACTCTAAAAATAATATAAAACAGTTAGTTAAACAAGAAAGAAACTTCCATCAACAAGATATTTTCTCGAGAGACTTCACACTGAATGAGCTAAACTTATCAATAAAAAAATCCAAGAGGTCACCAAGAGATAATCTAATCTTTGATTAAATGATCAAACACTTTGAAGACAAAGCTAATAATCAACTCCTACGAATACTGAACATTTCATGGCAAATTGGTAAACTACCAAAGAATTGGAAGATATCAATTATAGTGCCAATACTGAAGCCAAACAAAGATACCAAGGAATACAAGAACTATCGGCCAATTGCTCTCACCAGCAAACTTTGTAAAATACCAGAACGAATTATCCACTCTAGGCTCATAGTCTGGCTCACTAACAATAATAAAATAAACCTCTACCAAACTGCCTATAGATCCCAGCACTGTACGACTGATCAACTGTTTTACTTCTGTCAATCAATAATAGATTCTTTCCAGGAAAAACCGCCAAAGAAGACCATGGCTATATTCCTTGATATGACCTCAGCTTTTGATCGAGTGTGGAGGGAGAAATTACGTGAAAAGCTGCACAACATCGGAGTAAGAGAAAAACCTTAATCTGGATTGCAGACTTCTTAAGGGGAAGAAGGTTAAAGGTTCGGGTCAATGGAGAATTTTCCAAGGAAGGAAGAACATGGGCTGGTGTAACTCAGGGATCTGTGCTCAGTCCTCTACTCTATCTGCTATATATTAAAGACATCTATCCTTACCTCACTGAAGACACAAAGGTTGTCTGTTATGCAGATGATATAGCCATATGGCACACAAGTAGCAGCATAGAAAAATCGTAAAAAATACTGAACACATCAATGAGAGGACTGGAGAAGTGGGCAATGGAACTCCAAATGACCATAAACCCAATAAAACCAAACCTATGCGTCTTCTCCACTCACAGGGAAAAAGGCATAAATATAACAAAAAAATAAGCATAAACAAACAAATGATTGATAAAATTAGAAATCCATAATACCTAGGTGTGATACTGCAGTCCTGTATCTTTCAAGTTGGTCTCGAGGACCACGCCATCACCATCTCCTAAGCGGCAAAGTACGCGATCTACGTATTCATCGTAGATCGCAAAATGCGTGGTGTCGCTGGAGACCCACTGGCGATTCTCCACCAAACTCTGCAGCGCTGGAAGAGGCGCCATATTCATTGTACATAGTGTATATAATGCATATTATCTTTTTTTAATAGCGCAGACTGTGCATGTATTGACAAGATGTCAACAAAATTATTTTAATTATTATTGATGAGGAATTGGAATTTTCAGAACACATAATTAGCACCTCAAATAGAACTATCAGAAAACTAAACATTCTGAGAAGGCTATGTGGAACAAATTGGGGAGCAAAACCCAGAATTCTCAGAACAACATATACCACCTTAATAAGGCCGATAATGGAATATGCAACACCGGTCTGGGCTCCCTCAAGCTCATCACTAAAAGTAAGACTAGAAAGTGTTCAAGCAAAAGCGGCCAAAATAATCACTGGTGCTGTTTCATCCACCAACAATGAGAAAATTCAGAGAGAATGTGTTCTAGACCTCCTCGCTCGAAAGCAGAAGACAAAATAAAAACAACTTGGATCGGCACTTCGGAAACGAGGAACCAAAGGACGAGATCTCTCTGACCACTTGTGGTTTGGTAGATCCGCCCTTTTCTGAGAATGAGGTGAAACTGACGGCTTTCAAGTTCGGGAAAAGGAAATCTCCTGGTCCCGAAGGGATCGATAACACGGTCGTGAAAGCCCTGGTAAGTATGCACCCATCGCTTCTTTCCAGGTTATTCAATAGGTGCCTGGACACTGGTACTTTTCCTGAGGCATGGAAGGTTGCCCGAGTAGTGCTTCTCGAAAAGTCTGGTATAAAGGGTGATTCTCCTAATGATTATCGTATGCTTTCTTTACTAGCGTGTCTAGGTAAGGTCCTGGATAGCCTACTAGCTCAGCGACTGAAGCACTGGTTAGAAAGTAATGAGCTACTTTCCTCTTTCCAACATGGTTTTAGGGAAGGGAAGTCCACAACAACAGCTCTGAACGAGGTGTTAGAGGGGGTTGAGATTGGCTTAAATAAGGGTGCTTGGGTTCTTTTCGTGGCCCTGGACATTGATGGCGCGTTCAACTCCATGAACTGGAACAAGCTGATGAGAAATTTGATGGATATGGGTTGTCCTGATAATTTGTGCAGCTTGGTTCGTGACTTCCTGAGGGATAGACGGATTAGCCTCAGTTTTGGTGGGCGGAAGTTGGAAAGAAACTGTGCTAGGGGTTGCCCCCAGGGCTCTTGCTGCGGACCTATTCTGTGGAATATCCTGGGAAACACCGTTTTCCAGGAGGAGCTCCCTGAGGGAGCCAGGCTGGTTCTCTATGCTGACGACCAGTTCCTCATTGTTGAGGCTGCTTCGAGGGCGAAGGCTGAGAAGTGTGTTGAAGCTTCTCTCCAAATCCTCTCGAACTGGGCCCATGACTCTGGCCTTAAGTTCAATGTCTCCAAAACTAAAGCCCTCAGCTTTAAGCCTAGGGACATAAGAACTAAAAGGAAATGGATCAAATGGGAGCACAAGCCGGCTATCTGGATGAAAGGACGGAGGGTAGCGTTGGTCAATAGGATGACCATCCTGGGGGTGGTCATTGATGACAAGATGGGTTGGCAATACCAGGCGGAGGAGATGGTGGCGAGAGGCAGGGAGGCGTTGTGCAGGCCTGTCCTGGTTGGCTCTCAACAGGGGGGGGGGGGGAGAGAAGGAGGGTACTATTTTTAGGAACCTCTGCCTCTCCTGTGTCGAGCCAATCCTACTATATGCTTCCAGGGCTTGGTGTCGCCGAAACAGGGATCAGAAGGTGGCAACAACTCTAGAGAGAGTGCAGAGGACAGCGGCACTCAGAATCACAGGGGGATATCGCACTACCAGCAGTGAGGCCTTATTGGTCCTCGCTGGGCTTATTCACCTGGGATTGAAACTAGAGGAGGAGACCATCAGACAGAAGATCTAAGAGAACAGGGAAGATGCCCTGGGACTTGAAGCGGGTGCCCTGGAATGGAAGAGGGACCCAAGAAAGCCTCCGCAGTGGTTGCCAAAGTGGAATTGGAGTCCTGGAGAGCCGACAGGGAATGGCACGGAGGTTTTCACTGATGGGAGTAGGTCTGGAACCAATACTGGAGCTGGGGTAGTGATTTTCACTAATGGAGAGCTGATCTTCCAAGAAAGTTTAACACTCAGAGTGGAGGAATTGGTCTTTTCAGCCGAGCTGGTTGCGATCAGGGTAGCCCGCAGAGTGTGTGCCGAGAAGAACTTCAGCCCGGACCGCCTCTATTCAGATTGTATGTCGGCCCTCGTCGCCATCAATCTGGAGAAAGGGCAACTCGCGCATCAAATAATCCAGGAAATGGAGATGATGACGCGGGCTCCGGAGCTCCCTTGGTTTAGGAGACACAGCCTCATCGAAGGTAATGAGTTCGCAGACAGGATCTCTAAGGCAGGATGCTTAAAAGGTAGATCACTGAGGACCACAGTGACCAAGAAAGAAATTTATAGGAGGATCAGGGGGCACGTCCATGACTTATGTTTGGCCAGATGGAGGAACATTGTGAAGGGGAGAGAGTTATTCAATGGGGTAACAACACCCAAGTACCTCTGTAAGGTAATGTCCCACAAACTCATTAGGGTAGTTCGGGACATGGGCTCTTCCCCAAGTCTCCACAGATTTGAAATTAAGAGCAATCCTGATTGCGTCTGTGGAGAAAGGGATGTGAATGCACGCCACTACGTCTTGGATTGTCCAAGGGTAGTGGGTGTGCAGGAAGAGAGAAGGAGGGCGAGGGGCGCGATCGAGAGTGAGCTGCTGAGAAATCACAGCAAGCTTCTTGAGAAAGCCCACGACGAGGCAGCTGAGCTTTTCCTCAGCTGTGAGTGAACAGAGTCGACCGGGGTCTGCCTCCCCGCGGTCCCTGCTGGACACAGTAGATAGTTTCCTATTTTGCTGTGATTAAAGGCCACCGGTATAGAAATCCTTCCAGACACGTTGTCTGGGAGGTGGTATTTCAAGGTACAATGTCCAATCACTAGCTTGGATACCGTTACTTGGCTTATGAGTTGAACAGAATAGCAGCGAAGGCATGCTTCGCATGCCGGCTTGTGGACCGAAAGGTCTGGGTGGCCATCTGCTTCTAGGGTATACCAACTGTGCTTAGGTGGGATCCTCCAGTTCTTGTTTATTTTGGCTACTGTTTCTATTTTTTTTAAGTAAGTTTATTTTTCTGTAGCAAGGGTTCTTTTGTGCCTTTTTTCGCTAGCGCATCAGCAGCTTCATTGCCTTCAATGCTAACATGTAAGAGTATCCATTGAAGGTGAAATTTTGAGGTATTGAGAGTTTTTGGAGATAACCAATTATGTTCCTGCTTACTTTGTCTCTAAGTTCCCCTGTGTGACTCAAGTGTTGTATGGCACTTCTACTATCAGTAAGAATCCATATATCGTGATGTTTAATGTTTCTGATGGATTTTAAGACTTCATAGATGGCTATAAGTTTTGATCTGAAGACTGAGCAAAATTCTGGGTTTCTTCTGTTTATTTTCTCAATGCCATTTGTGGTTTTAATGAGAGAGCCACTGCCAGTGTGCCCCAACTCATCTCTGCTACCATCGGTATAGATAGTTATTGCATTTTTAGGAATTTTATTAATTATTTCTAATGATAATTGTTTTATGTATTCTGGATTTGGTATTGTCTGTTGGTGGTTTCATTTAAAGTGGCATTAAAAATAACATTTTGTTAATGGTTCGCATGGAGATATTTTTTTCAGCTAAATAATATTTTTCCACTTTATATTTTAAAAATCCATTTTTTGGCCAGGTGGAGAGGGCCTTCTTTTTTGAGTCTTAGATTGGATTCCCAATTAAGTATGTAATTGAAAGTTCTGTGTTTGTTTTCATAACTCTTGATTTTGTTTATATATTTTGGCAGATTGTAGCTTATTCTATTCTTTAAGGGCATAATGTCTGCCTCGTAAAGTACAATATCATTAGGGCAGGGTTTTCGAAGACCTGTAATAATTCTAGCTGCACTTAGTTGTATCCTTTCCAGTGATTTTAGATTTGTTTCAGATGCTGTACCATAGATTTGATATCCATATTCCAGGATAGGTCTCATTAGAGATGTGTAAGTTGATTTTATTGTTGTTGCTTCAGCTCCCCACTCTTCCTGAAATATATTTCAAGATTTTTAGTCGGTCTCTTCCTTTTCTAACAACTCCTTCAATATGCTTACTGGAGTTGATTTCTGGATCCAGGGTGTAGCCGAGATATTTAGGATGTTTATTATATTGCAATTGTTGTTCTTTCAGAATAATATTTGGTTTTATTTTGTATAGTTTCTTATCGGTAGTAAAAGGACAGGTTTCAGATTTTTGGGGGTTAAATTCTAATTTATGTTTATTAGCAAATTTTTCTAGGTGGAGAAGAGTCTTGTTAAATCTCTTTCAGCTTTTTTCCAGTTAGTGCTGCTGCTCCATAGAATAATGTCATAAGCGAAAAGTCCAATATTGGTTTTATGTGAAATTTATTTTTCTATGACTGCAATAAATAGGGTGAAGAGAGTTGGGCTAAGGACTGATCCTTGTGGTAATCCTTGGTACAATTTGAAGGTTTTAGATAGAGTGCCATTATATTTGATCCTGATTTATATATTTTTAAGAGAATCATTTATCCAAGTGATAGCTTTTCCATCAATTTTGAAATGTTTGTATAATTTTGTAATTAACTTGTTTTTCCATACCTTATCAAAAGCTTGTGTAAGGTCTAAAAAGCAGCTATGGTGTGGTTAGTTGGTTTTTCGTTTTGTGCATCTTTTACCTTTTGTGTGAAAAATAAGAGTTGGTCTATTGTCCCATGTCTTTTCCTATATCCATATTGTTCTTCTGGTAAGAGATTTCTTGTGTCGGGGTGGTAGGTGAGTCGTCTGAGTATAATTTTTTCCATTAATTTGCAGCAAATATTTGTTAGGGAGATAGGTCGGTAGTTTTTTGGGTCATCAGCAGATTTGTCAAGTTTTTTAATGGGAATTATTGTTGCATTTTTACAGTCTTGAGGCAATTTTCCAGTTTTCCAGGAGTTATTGAAAATATTAAGAAGTCTTTCTTTGCCAATTTTGCCCAAGTTTGATATCATTCGGCCATGGATTCCATCTGGCCCAGGAGTCTTGTTTAGGTCAGTGTTTTCTAACGCATAAGCTAGCTCTTTCATATTGATTTTTTTCATGGAAAATATTATGAGTGCTGGTGACATTTTTTACAGTCATGAATAATCTTTCGGGCCTTTTTTCAACCTTGATTTTACTACTTATTTGATATGAATTACCTAAAAGATTGGCAGCAATTTTGTCATTAGTTGCTGGTGTACCATCTGTATTCTTAATCATATTTGTGTTTTCAGTTTGTGGCTGGACTCTGTCAATTTGTTTTGCCCAATTCCAAAGTTTTGTATTTGGGTTTCTTGGGTTCAGGTTTTCACAAGTTTGTTTCCATTTTTCCCTTTTCACATTTACGCATAATCTTTTTTTTATTTTTGCAATCACAATGTTCAGTTCAGTTCTACAATATTTTTGGTTTTGGGTGCACTTTTTTTGTAGTTCATTTCTTTTAGTTATAAGTCTTTGAATATTTTTTGCCTGGTGTGTATAATTTGGAATCCATTTCTTAATATTACCTCTTGGTATTGAAACTTTGGCTGCTTTAATAATGGTGTTTTCGAAAGATATCATATTAGCCTTTTTTAATGTTCCAGAATTTTTCTTAATTGAGCTAGTTTTGGTCTTGGTGCTAATTTCTATCAAATTAGGCAAATGATCACTTCCAAAACTTTTTAATATTTTCTATTTGCATTTGTGGAAAATGTCAGGATAGTAAAAACTTATATCAAGGGCTTGTGCAGTATTATAGCTTGTAGGAATGATGGGTAGGATTCCCATCATTTAAGCACATGAAGGCATTGTCGTCAAATATGTTTGATAGTATTTTGCCTCTTGGGTTTGGCGTAGAACATCCCCATAGTTGATGTTTGGCATTAAGGTCACCTACAATAATAGTGTTGTCTGTAAGAAATTGAGCCATTGTTCCATCGTCAATAAATGTATTGTTTGGAGGGTGATACATATTGTATATGTGGATGGCTTTGTTTTGATTGAGGTAGACTTTGATACCTTGGGCTTCGAGGTCTAATGTGTTTGTAATATTAACGGCTATGTCCTCATAGTACAAATTCTTGATTAAAATTGCTAGGCCACGCCCTTCAACAGCATATACAGATGGATCTTCAGACCTTACCCTGAGTAATGGAGGGGCCGGAATTAACATAATACTGCAAGATGGAACAAACATCAAAATCAAAGAAGGAGCAGGACAGATTTCGTCAAACTTCACTTGTGAACTGACAGCTATCTGGAAAGCCCTTGATGTATGCCTTAACCAACCATCCCTGCATCAAGCAGAAGGAATTTTAATATACAGCGACTCCATATCCGCTCTAGAAGAAATTCAGAAGGGCAATACTAAAATCACACAGAAAATACACTCGTTACTTACCCAACTGGAACCATTGGAGAATAACTGCATTCTACAATGAATCCCTGCCCATGCTGGGATCAGCGGTAATGAAATGGCATTCGAATTGGCAAAGGAAGCCAGAAAGTTGAGCCAAAGGAAAGAACAAATGTCATTATTTGACGCTGATTCTTTGTCAAAATACAAGATAATTAAACGAAAAAATAAGAAAAGATCAAAATGCGAAATAAACTCTGAGAGAAAATGACAAAAACTATAACAAGACTTAGAACAAAACACTATAAAGGAATGACAATACTTCCAGATGGCACAAGAACCTATAGGGCATGCAACAATTGTCCTGGTGTGGAACTTACACCTACCCACATATTCTTATAGCCAGCAATGGCCGCAGCCTTGCAAAAATTAGACATAGACCCTGAGCAGCAGCTTTACACACCTAAGATAGTGGACATTGCTGCTGCTGTGATGGAGATACATGGATACATCTGAGGCTCTTTATTGGACACGACAACAACAACGGCATTCCAGAGTAAAATAAATTATCAGAGATAGATACATATTTTTCAAATGAATTAAAATAAATATAATCGATACTGAGTGAGAGTTGAATTAAAAATATTAGAAATTTATTATCTTCGGAAACAAACCGTATCTAAAATATCAATTTTCTTTTTGCTACATGTTTTAATTTGCATTTACCTATTTTACATATATCTGATTGTATTTGAAAATCGTTAACCAATTCTTCATACTTTTGGCGAAGTGGTGTTTTATTAATTTGTTATTTGATAATATTAGGGTTCTTTTCTGGTATTCAAAAAGGAAAAATACATGCCGATCAGTTATATTTTTCAATTTATCAAACAGTTTGGCCGCTGAATCTCTGATTCTGGTAGAGCGCCATCTGGCGAATAAAATTGTAACTAAAATCAATTTCTAATTTTTCATTATTTGCCATAAAAAATCCCATTGCATCCTGAACACAATGGTGTTTACCGCATTGCTCTAGCGCAAATATTCGCGGAGTTATTAATTTTTAAAATAGTGCGGGACTTTTGGATCACCCTGTATATCGGGATTCAGACAATAACTCTGAAAGCTACACTCATGGACAAAACTTAAGGAAGTTGTACCTTTTAGCATGTATATCGGGATTGAGACAATAACTCTGAAAGATACACTCATGGACAAAACTTAAGGAAGTTGTACCTTTTAGCATGTATATCGGGATTGAGACAATAACTCTGAAAGATACACTCATGGATAACACTTAAGGAAGTTGTACCTTTTAGCATGTATATCGGGATTCAGACAATAGCTCTGAAAGATACACTCATGGAAAGCACTTAAGAAAGTTGTATCTTTCAGCAATCCTTTTATTTTATATGTATATCGAGATTCAGACAATAACTCTGAAAGATACACTCATGGATAACACTTAAGGAAGTTGTACCTTTTATGTACAGTATGTAAAACAAGATGTACAAATTTCCATGTAAACTAAAGATGTCACGTGTGTCCAGGAGAATCATCCAATCAGGACTCACCACAGTACCCGATCTGTCCCGTTTGCCCACCATCTTCTCCATGATGTAAGTCTGTCTTCTGTCTATCCCACATACACATGTATTCACTCTACAAACTCCTTTCATATTAATATCATTTTATTCACGATCGAACGTTGTACTGTACCTATTACATCCCAAACACGACCATCTCTGTCTTAAGTTCGATGTACCATCTCGGTGACTGTTAAACCAGTGAGTTCCTTTAATTGGTCCACAAAACGTGTAAGCGGGTGTCCAGATATAAGGTATATACAAGTTATATTAGACCAAATCCATATAGTGTGTGATGTTTCAACGCTGTTACCATCATCAGACACTTTATTTGAATTTGGTCTTTTATATCTTGTAGATGACAGAGATGGCATCATGTTTGGTATGTAATACGTACAGTGGGCTACAACAAATTTATCTACAAGGTATAGTAATATCATTTTTATTCGCGATCGAACGTTGTACTGTACCTATTACATCCCAAATACGACGACAGCCATTTCTGTCTTGAGCTCGATGTACCATCTCGGTGACCGTTAAACCAGTTTTTTTGCTTATCCCTAGTACACGTGGTACAGGCCATGATAATCCTGGTGGGTAGTTAGCGACTGTCTTTTACTGTAAGTACACCACATGTCTACATATGGTACAGGCCATGATAATCCTGGTGGGTAGTTAGCGACTGTCTTTTACTGTAAGTACACCACATGTCTACACTCGGCCGTGCGGCCACGCGTCGCGCGAGCTCCCGAGTTTTTCGCCTCTGGCGAGCGGAATAACGTCGCGGATGGCGACGAATTTGGCACGGGCTGATAGCCCGTCAAAAGCCGAGCAAAAGCCTGCAAGGCACGGCTCACTAGCACATCCATGTGCAGAATTATCCGCAAATCAAGATTTGCAGAACGAAATCCCAATAGTTTTGAGAAAAAAGCAAAACTATGTAAATCCGCCCGCCGGCAGCCAGGATGCAAATTCTGCCGCGCCGGTCGACCTTGCGGCTGTTCCAACTTCCAACGCCGCTGCTCAAGTCCGGAGAAACTGGGCTGACATCACAGAAGAGGTGAATCCTGGAGCTGAGGAAGGATTTACCCTCGTCCAGGGTAGGAAGAGGCGCCGTGGCTCGGCAAATTCGCCTACGGCTGCTGCACCATCCTCCAATGCTGGAGGTTCCAGCACCATTCGCCGACCTCAACCATCGGCGCGATCGGTGCCCCGGGCACAGGAGATCCCGACAACCAGGACCCATATCACAGAGGCCCGGGCGAGGCAGGCGTCCTCCTCCGAGGAGCACTGTGTCTACCTGGAACACGGCCCCGAGCTACAGCCCTTCCACTACCTGAGGGCGCTGGACAGGCTGCTTGGAGGTACCGCCGGAATAATCCAGATCTCCAAGGTAAACGGCCACCAACTCCTGGGACTGGCCAACAGGGGCCTCGCCGAGCGCCTCATAAACAACGGCCTTGAGGTTGAGGGCACTCTCCTCAGAGCGTTTCCTTTCCGTAAAAGAGCGGAAAGGATAACGGTGAGCAACCTCCCCTTCTTCGTGGAGGACTCAGCCATCATCAACGCCCTTAGGCCCTTTGGGCGCATCACATCCATCGCGCCCAAAATGATGAAGGCCGGCCCGTACACCTACACCGACGGCCGCCGCGAGGCGTTCATCGTCCTTCACGAAGGAATGACAACCGAGAGGCTCCCCACCCGCCTCAACATCACCATCAAAGGCGAGGCCTGGCCCGCTTATCTCTCCACCGGCATCAAGTGTTCCAGATGCCACGGTCAGGGGCACCGCAGGGCCAACTGCCCCCTGCTTGCAGGGCTGGCCAACAACACCAGAACGGCCCCACCGACCACTCCTGCTGGCGTCCCACCACCGACCACCCCTGCACCGCCTCAGCGGTCAGCAGCCCAGCTTCCTGCGCCGACACCCTCCAATCCAGCCATGGAGGTTTGCAGCGCTCCTCCCGTGGCCCGAGCTGCGCTCCACTCATCCGCACCTCGGCCATCTCCACCAGCGGCCCCAGCCTTTCCTATGGAGGAGACGCCTCCTGCCCCTCCACCAGTAACCCCTGCTCCGTCCCTGCGAACACCTGGGAGTCGTGAGCCTGCGGCCCAAACACCGGACGTGGAGATGCCCATCGTGGAGGAGACCTTTGCGTCCTCCACGTCATCGGCAAAAAACGCAACGAGAGTCGACCTCGATGCGTTCATCGAGGGGCACCCCAGCGTGTCCTTCGCTAATACGGACGCCCTTGGTCTTGGGCGGGAGGAGGTCCTGGACCTCCTCTCCTCGAGGACCAAGGCGCAGAGGAAGGGACCCCTCCTGTCACCTCCGCAGTGCGACGCCCTCGTCGGCCTGATCGGGCAAATCCTGGACCTAAGACCCGGAGCAGCCAGCAACTTGTACAAAGTCCTCGGACAAGTCAAGGCTGAACTCAGGACAACACCAACAGAGCCTCCAACACCCCCACTGCCTGCGCCTCGGCCTTCTGGACCAACGCCACCTACTCCCCACAGCGAAGAACTGATGCCTGCTGTGATGACACCTCCGCCGCCTGCCCTGGAGGATGATCCGGACATGATCCAATGGCAGATGTCACTATCTCTGTATCAGATCTTCAAGAAAGAACCCGACTTGGGGCCTACGTCCAAATCGGGAATTGACCAATCAGAACTCACGGATGCGACCCTTAACCCCAGGGACAGGGAGGAACTCATCGAGCAACTTTTGCCCAGGCAAAGGAACATTCTGGCTCAGATCCTTGACGCTCTCTTGGAGCGCGCTCTGGACTTGGATCCTTTTCTTCGCGGGAAGCTTTCCGAGCTCAGGGCCTCCTTGCCTCCCTAACCCAGACCCTCTTTGAGGGCACCCCCTGTTGTTTTGTTGCTGTAAATACTTTTATTGCTTAACTCTCCGGAGTGTTCTTAATTGACTAAGAGGTCAATAAACTAATTTTAATTGTCATTGTCACATGTCTACATATGGTACAGGCCATGATAATCCTGGTGGGTAGTTAGCGACTGTCTTTTACTGTAAGTACACCACATGTCTACATATGGTACAGGCCATGATAATCCTGGTGGGTAGTTAGCGACTGTCTTTTACTGTAAGTACACCACATGTCTACATATGGTACAGGCCATGATAATCCTGGTGGGTAGTTATAGCGACTGTCTTTTACTGTAAGTACACCACATGTCTACATATGGTACAGGCCATGATAATCCTGGTGGGTAGTTAGCGACTGTCTTTTACTGTAAGTACACCACATGTCTACATATGGTACAGGCCATGATAATCCTGGTGGGTAGTTAGCGACTGTCTTTTACTGTAAGTACACCACATGTCTACATATGCTACAGGCCATGATAATCCTGGTGGGTAGTTAGCGACTGTCTTTTACTGTAAGTACACCACATGTCTACATATGGTACAGGCCATGATAATCCTGGTGGGTAGTTAGCGACTGTCTTTTACTGTAAGTACACCACATGTCTACATATGGTACAGGCCATGATAATCCTGGTGGGTAGTTAGCGACTGTCTTTTACTGTAAGTACACCACATGTCTACATATGGTACAGGCCATGATAATCCTGGTGGGTAGTTAGCGACTGTCTTTTACTGTAAGTACACCACATGTCTACATATGGTACAGGCCATGATAATCCTGGTGGGTAGTTAGCGACTGTCTTTTACTGTAAGTACACCACATGTCTACACATGGTACAGGCCATGATAATCATGGTGGGTAGTTAGCGACTGTCTTTTACTGTAAGTACACCACATGTCTACACATGGTACAGGCCATGATAATCATGGTGGGTAGTTAGCGACTGTCTTTTACTGTAAGTACACCACATGCCTACATATGGTACAGGCCATGATAATCATGGTGGGTAGTTAGCGACTGTCTTTTACTGTAAGTACACCACATGTCTACACATGGTACAGGCCATGATAATCATGGTGGGTAGTTAGCGACTGTCTTTTACTGTAAGTACACCACATGCCTACATATGGTACAGGCCATGATAATCATGGTGGGTAGCTAGAGACTGTCTTTTACTGTAATTACACCACATGTCTACACATGTGAAAGTAATTCGACTTTGCACTTACAAATATGCCAGAGCCCTATTTGGTTACTTGCATTCGCTGGTAGGGTTAGACTTTGCAAGAATCGGGGGTCATTGGAGCATTTTCAAATCAGAAAAAGTGCCCATTGAGGGAATCGACACCGGGTCGTAGCGGTAGAAAACAAACGGTTTAGACCATCCTTCCACCGACCCCCTTAAGTTAAGTCAGTTCCTTTAGTTGGTCCAGGAATAAAATACCATGGGCAGGAAAAGAAATTCTATAGTGGGGTACACAGACCTGTTGGAACTTAGCTGGGGTGACCTGCTCACATCAATACCTTAGGAGGAAACATCACACCTTGGGTGGTCTTTCTAGGATTCTAAGATCCAGATGTACTTCGTCTCCTACCTCCCCAGAACACCCCCCTCCGATCTCCTTTAATACAAAGATTTTTGGTCGCAGTAGTACAGCCTGCTCCACGCTGACGAGTGCCAACAGCCCGAAACGCGTTCGTGTATGACTTTTCTTGAATTATCAAGAAATTGGGTTGGCCAAATATCAGAGAACAGGCTAAATCAACGTTTAGTTGATTTCTGTTCCACTAGATGGCACTCTGCTATCTAAAAAGCACATGTGCTCCTGGTCAGGATATGCCTTCTTTATTTTTAATATATATATAGCATAAAAAAAAAACACATGTTCTTTTAATCAGGATATTTCTTCTATATTTTAAATATATTATTTTGTTTACATATTTATAAATCGTTTTGAAAATAGAGCGATCCATATTTAATTCATTATATAATAAAAAGGAATATATTAGATCCAATATATGCCTTTTTATTATCTAATATTTATAAATATATGTAATTCTACTGTCCTCAAAGCTTATGTCCATAGTTCATCTAAAATACCCATTCCAAGAGTCTAGCATCAGTATCTCTATAAAAGGAAGTTCCAAAAATACAATATAACAGCGGTATGGTAGATTAAACTGGTGAAAACCGCTGTGAGGGTTCACCACTGATGAGCCAGGACCTCCCATTAATTTTTCCATTGCAGCAAGGACAGTAGAAATTGATTATTTTAAAAAGAATCTTATGTGTCTTTAATAGTTTCAAATTTTATTTTGTATTTGCTATATCAAAAAAAAAAAACTGTACAAACATTTGAAAATAATACCTTAAAAGAATAAAAAAACATTTCAATTCGCTTTTTATTTCCGCTTCAATTCAAAAATCACTCCCCATATTTGAATGCATTCCTATTAAAGGGGTGTTTTGTTCCCTGGAAGAAATAGAAACCCGCTTCCTGTTTGAGAGATATCTCCTCAATAATTGGATTCTAGAAGTCTGTAGACAGAGCCGAAATATTGTTTCCTTTTTTTAAGTACGTGGACATTGTTTTCTTTTTAAGTCCCTTTTTTGTCCTTTATTGGATTATATTTCACTATTGAACAATGTGATTGAATTCGCCAGGTAAGAGACAATATTGTTTTACGGGGTTACAAACCAAAATGCAGGATTTTTGAGCCCAAAAATGAATGTACTGTGGGAGCCGAGAGACTTCCTTCCAGCCTGCTGGGATGACATACCACTGCAAACATACAAGTGGGGCCTGGAAATAGTACAGATGGCCACCGCTGTGTGGCGCGGCAGATCGGTGGAAGTCAATGAGATCCAATAGACATTCTAGGGTGTTGTCCTTTTGTCTTCCTCTAAAAATGTAGCTAATAAGTAACTCCAATAAAACACTAACTTTGAAATACTTATCTGAGCC